>JARQOD010000002.1:161004593-161145408 GCA_033576555.1 Oophaga sylvatica
GCTTCCATCCGTAACAATACATTGGTTGCAAACACATAGAAGTAACAAAGGAGCTTTTCACAGGGAATAGTTGTGTTTCATGTTACGGCTGTGAGCTTTTCATTTTGTAGTGCAGTTTACGCTCCATTTGTACTTCAACCCTGCCGGTTGTAGTCTGTGAGCGTTGTGTCCTGCCTCATCCTTCAATTTTTCTCTAATGGTGCGTCCATTTGTGGAAAAAATTAATCATTGTGTACGCGCTTCCATCCGTTAAATACAGGTTGCAAACACTATAAAGTCACAAAGGAGCTTTTCCAGTAGGAATGTTGTGTTTCGGTTCACTGTAGTCGTGAGCTTTTATTTGTGAGTGCAGATTACGCCCGTTTGTACTTCAACCACTGCGGTTGTGTCTGCTGACGTGTGTACTGCCTCCCTTCACATTTTCTCTAATTGGTGCTGTCCATTTTAGTGGAAAAAAATTAATTATTAGTGTGACCGTTCCATCCGTATACAATACATTGGTCAAAACTATAGAAGTACAAAAGGGGCCTTTACAGATACTGAACAGTTGTCTGCAGGGTTCACTTAGTTGTGAGGAAAAACCACACTTGGCCTTAACTTTTCGACTTTCTTTATCAATCTACCAAGATAAGAAGCAGTGATAAGGCCGTGGCGTGGTCGAGGCCGTGGATTTGCAGCGGGAGGCGTGGGGATTCTGTGGCTGCGCCGCACCCAGTGACACGCATCCACCATTTTTCCCCGTGAGGTTCCTTTATGCCATTTTTAGGAGCTCAGCGTTACCCCCTGCTGCGTGAAGAAAAATTGAAGCCTTGGGTGGTTGGATGGCAGCCAAGCATCGACTTAATACCTCCACCTCCTCTCAGGACCACGACTGTTGAACAACCTCAGTCCTTCCCCGCCTGCCAAATTGCCCAGGCAGTCAGGAGTCTTACAGGACCAGCTGAGTCTTGCTTCTGTTCTCAGAATCTTTGGCTTGGAAACAGGGGCCCCCAAGCCATTCTGGAATGTGAAGAAGAGGCAGTATCAGTGTCGCAACAGCGTGTCTCTTGATCTGAAGAGGCGGTGACCTTTTGCCGATGGCAGACACCGCAGAACGATCTGATGATGATGAGACTCAGTTGCCAGTTTCTGTTGAGCAGGGCTGGCCAGACCACCCAACAACAGCAGGTGTTGGAAGAGGGTAGTGGTGGGAGATGAGGTCCAAGACCCAACTGGGCGTGAGGAACGGAAGGTGGTGGGGCACTCTGAGGAAGAGATTGCACCAACGGTCCAAAACAGTAGGGAAGGTAGGCTGCAGACTGCTTGCCTGTAGCCTCCCGTTTGGCACCCGTTCGGACAGTTCTCTTACACAGCCAAACGGGCGCTCCCAGGACTTGCTTGCGTGGTCCTTTTTTGTACAGTTCAGATGATATTTGCTATGTCAAATGCAAGCTGTGTAATAAAAATTAAAAAGAGGTAAAATGTCAGAACCTTAATAAAAAAATATGTGGAAACATGGCGGTTCAAAGCACTTTGTTAGTTAAAAGAACACTGGAGAGTAGGCCAACCTACAGCAGCACCTACTCTTCACCCTGTTGGAGCCTCTCCTCCAGTTCCACACAGCTGGTAAGGCTTCCCAAAGGATCGCCGGAAGAAACCTCTGTCACTGTTGTCCAAGACACGGTATTCCCCCCACGGTGCAAGTTCCCTGTCATCCTCACCACCCACCACAAAACAGCCTCGGTAGCACAGGCATGGGATAAAAGAGGGGCCATACTCGGCAAACCATCCACGAGCACAGGTTGTGCTGTTTGAAATCCTGTCCTTGAAATGCTGTCATTAGGTGGGGGACGCAGTTTCCTGAATTAATGGCATTGGCATCCCCAAAACAATGTGCCCAGCCCGATTTTTTTTTCAGCAGGAACCTCCCTGGTCTGCAAAAGCATGTTGAGGCAAAAATTAAACATGCGCTACTAAACCCGTCATAGCAAGGTCCACCGACCCCGATGCGTGGACCAGTACCCAGGCCAGGACCGTACCTTTCATCCTGCCATTGGGTGAAGTTGGGAGCCGGGTACAGATCTTGCGAGTGGCGTGTACGTGTTCTGCCAACTCCAAGGATTTGCCGGAATCAAGTCTGTCCACTTTGTCCTCCTCTACTCCAGTTCCTCAGAATCATCGCTGCGGAGCCTCACGGTCTACCTCCAAGGCCCCCGTGGACCTTACCTGATGCACCGATATGAGCACGCCGTGCCAAACGGCAACGGCCGTTTGAAATTAATTCCCAGGGGAATCGAAGCCCACAGCGCAGGAGGCTGGAAAAAAAGCCATCAAGAGGAAGCGACGTGTGGTTTTTGCCAGCAATTTCCCCAGCCAGGCTTTGGTAGTGTGTGACAATGGCCGAAAATCTGGTGGAGCTCTGGGCTTGGCAACCCACTCACTCCCCTGTTGGCACTGTGCTCAACTTGTCGTGCAGGTTTTTTGGGGATACCGGATCTTGATGCATCTGCACAGGTCCGCTAAGTGCGCTCTTGCGACGTTGCATGGCCAGATCGCGCATTGCGCTCTGCAACGCAGATTGCGCCTTCCTGAACATCGATCATTGTACGTACCCCGGGGAATTCAAACGTTACTTTTGGGCGGTTGTGGGCAGCAGCCGCGTTATGGGTATCAGCTGCATCAGGCGCAATCAACACGCAATTTTGCGCCGTCCACACTTCACCTTATGAGTGGGCCACTATGAAGGACTGTGCCACTTTTGCGGCGTTTGAATGAGTCAACGCGGATGGCGAGTGCAATGTGCATAGTCACCACTTCCCCTTATCGCCTGCTTCAAAAAAACTGCAACCATGGGGATGAGGTTTTGGAAGAGGTGGAGGATGAGGGTCACAAATTCCATCACCTTCTGGAAAGTCACGCAACGTGGTCCTCACAAAGGGCTGGGCAGGGCTCACTTTGTGAGGAGGAAGAGGAGGAGGATCAATGGGAGGGAAGACATCGCTCCAGAGGGGAGGTACACAACGCTTAGTCAGTTGTAGGCGTGGGGGGTTGATGCAGGCAGGCAGAGATAAGCCCTTGCAGAGGCAGCGTTTTTTTTGCCAGTTGGGAGTCTGCCCAGCACATGTTGATTTATGTGCAGTCCTAAGAAACACCCGCTCGCCCACATTTCACGACGTTGATTTTGGGTGTACACCCTCCTAACCCTCGCTACCGGGACAACGTCAAAGCCTATCACCCGTTGAACGGGAGCGAAAAATGCGGGAGTACCAAGACACATGGGCCCCTAATTTTCTACCTACTGCCGAGGCAGCTGTGTACTGCTTAAAAGCAGTCTGGCGTCGAGGCAGTGAGAGAGCTCTGCAACAGAGGGAGCCAGCTGCCTCTGCAAGGGAAAGCCAGTATTTCAAAAGTGGCAAAGTTTTGTGGCAGCGCCACAAATGTCTACCCATCCGGAGGGCCCAGTCAGCGGGAGGCAACGTATCCGTCAGATGGTACGACTACTTGGCTTTGCCTTCTTGTACTCCCAGAGGGTCTTCCCCATTCAAGTTTTGGGTCTTAAGTGGTACTGGCCAGGCTTTAGCCAGTATGCATTGGAGGTGCTGGCTTGCCCTGCTGCCAGTGTTTATCGGCGCGTTTTAGTGCTGCAGGTGGTGTCTAACGACCGTCGAAGCGACCCTCCGATAATGTGACCGGCTTACTTTTCTGAAAATGAAAAAAGGCAGGGGTCCGCCAGATTGTCGTCCGTTTTCAGATTAAAAACTGGTTCGCAACGTTATCCATGTCCCTGTTATGTTCATCTTTCTCCACCTGAACTCACTCCCTGGGCCCAACACTGCCATTCTGCTCAGAAGTGTCGTTCCACGAACAAAAACCAACCTATGTTAGTGGGGTTCAGTAACGCCAGCTTTCCCCTGCTGTTTGTCAACGGCAAGAAGTCTCCTGTTCCCGACCAGGACAGAAAAAAACAAGACCAACATGCTCCATAGGGAAAGCCGTCCCCGCTTGTTTTGCTGAAAACGAAATTGTGAAGTTTTTGAGGCCAGAAGTAAATTTTTGACAAATTGGCAAATAAAATTTGTCTCACAGCGCTATTGCAAGTTATAGAAATGGTAACAAAAAATAAAACATGTCTACTCTTCACCTTTTGAAATTAATGCAAAAAATTTTCAGCTTATGAATTATTTCTTTTTTAAAAGGGCTTTATCTGTACCTGTAAATAATGCACTCAATGGAGTAAATCATTACATCCTCTTCATCATATCAGATTTTATTTTGACAGCATTTAAAATACACAACTGTCCAAGTAACTTCAAACACCATATATGAAATGGCCAGCATGTAAATGGTAATAATGTCCAATAATAAATTATTAATCTAGAAATGCATCTGCTAGACAATAGGACTTTACCTAAGTGCTTTGAAACAACCACAAGAGAATAATTAAATACTGGTATATGGTTACAGTGCATATTACTCTGGACAATGTTGATTATACTGATCTCAATTAAGTCAGTGTCACCATTAGGCTGTTAGTCTTGACATTGTTTAAAGGGGAAGTAATTTTTTGGTTTGTCTAGGTTGTATTACACATTAAATATTTAATGCTGTTTTTTTTTGCGCCCCTGTGCCAATAACGCGGCCAACTCACATTTTTTATGTAGTAATTGCCACCGCTACCCTACCCTACGCGTGACGTAGGAAGGTAGTGTTGACGGATAAAGCTTTGCGAACCAGACATTCTTTTACCCTCTCAACACTCTACAAGCAAAAAATGCAGATTTCAGCCGCAGACTTATTGACGTACAGTATAACATCGCATTACCCATCAGAGGCTGTCCACTGTGTGATACAGACATGAATATACCTTTGCTATCCGTAGCCTTTGTTTCACCTACACTTGCAGGCACACATTAAATTGTGACAAACATGCCTATGTTTTTTTAAATGCTTATTTTTTATTGTAATTATTGTGTCTCATCACATTGATGAGTCCATGCTGGATGTCTACATGCATAGAAGTTACGATTTTTGAACTTAAAATAATTGAATTGTCTGTCACTGTCACATAAAATTTGCGATGATGATGATGAGTGACTATTACAAAATCCATTGTCTTCACTATGTTATGGTTTAACATTGCTTCCTTAAGCATTATCATAAAAAAAAAATTTACTTTTATTTCTTAAATTTACAACACTATATTTTGTTACAATTTTTTGGGTGTTGTGTTGTTCCATTTATTTTTGCATGTGCATATATGGTTTATATTTGTATTTTCTTTATTTTCCTTCTTAAAATTGAAAACATGTGTATCTTTGTACCGTGTTAGCCAGTAGATAGAAAAAATATTTAGACTTCAGAGTCAGCGTGGTTGATACCTTTTTATGGATAACTGAAAAGATGGAAACAAATTGCAAGCTTTCAAGGCTACTCACGTCTCTTCATCAGGGAAGCTAACTAAAAAAATTAAGCATCACATATTTTTATAACAACAGGACACAGGAATAGTGCATAGGGTAAGACAAGTAAGTGACGTGTATCAGAACTGTCATTATCTCACAGGGTGAACATAAATATTCGAAAGTTCCTAGATAAGGATAGAAAGTTTGATTGCCCTCTCATTGGCGTATTTTTTGGGGTTTTATGACCCTGGAAGGGCATAGACGCAGATTCCTTAATTGATTAGAATGACTAAATCCATGTGATCTATTCATTCCATCACTAACAGTGTCAAAGGTCATGATGAGCTTATATTCTGAAACCTTTGTACGTTTCTCATATTTGAATTATATTTTAATAACAGTAATTCCATATCCATGATGCTATGACCGGGATACAAAAGTCTTTTGCCACAGCTAAATTCATTAATTTATCTGTGATTGTGTGGCACTGATAATTCTCCTTGTTTCCTTTTTGTTGCCGGTCTCCCTCACTTGTCCCTCCCTCACTTGTCTTAGTATTCCTGTGTCCTGTTGTGTGTTGAAATATGTGATTCTTCATTTTGGCTTTACTCTTAGCCTGATGAAGACACTGAGTAGTCTCGAAAGCTTTGAATTTGTTACCATATTTTCAGTTAGCCATTAAACGTTATCAACACAGAGGACTGTCAAGTATAAATATTTTTTATATTCTTGTAATTGAAATTTATATTTTATTGTTGTAGTAAAACTTCATTTATTTTGTTTGATGTACATACATTTGCAATGGCCACGTAACAAGGCAATAACTCTATATTTTATGCCTACACCTCCTTGACCTGGGCTTCAAGCGCCAGTTGCTGTCAGAAGGTTAGATGCACAGATGAAAACAATCGCTGATGTGTTTGTGGGGTTCAGTAACGCTGCTGTTCCCTGCTGTGTGTCTGGCAAAAATACTGTGCTAACTACAACTTCAACTTCAAGTCTCATACTAGGCCTCTGCCTACACCCTCCTTGACCCCTGGCTCCAACACCGCCAGTTGTTGCTTGGAAGTGCTGTTAGCACAGTCTACACTTGCTCCTGTGTTACTGGGTTCAGTAATGTCAGCTGTTCCCCTGCTGTGTGACGGCAATAGTCCTGCTGCCTCCACCATGTTCTCTTCTCATCCCTGGGTTACAACACCGCCAGTTGTTTCTCGGAGTGCTGTTGCACAGTCTACACTTGCTCCTGTTACTGGGGTTTCAGTAATGTCAGCTGTTCCCCTGCTGTGTGAACGGCAAATAGTCCTGCTGCCTCCACCATGTTCTCTTCTCATCCCTGGGTTACAAAACCGCAGTTGTTTCTCGGAAGTGTGTTAGCACAGTCTACACTTGCTCCCGTGTTACTGGGGTTCAGTAATGTCAGCTGTTCCCCTGCTGTGTGACGGCAATAGTCCTGCTGCCTCCACCATGTTCTCTTCTCATCCCTGGGTTACAACACCGCCAGTTGTTTTCGGAAGTGCTGTTAGCACAGTCTACACTTGCTCCTGTGTTACTGGGTTCAGTAATGTCAGCTGTTCCCCTGCTGTGTGAACGGCAAATAGTCTGCTGCCTCCACCATGTTCTCTTCTCATCCCTGGGTTTCACACCGCCAGTTGTTTCTCGGAAGTGCTGTTAGCCAGCTACACTTGCTCCCGTGTTACTGGGGTTCAGTAATGTCAGCTGTTCCCCTGCTGTGTGAACGGCAAATAGTCCTGTGCCTCCACCATGTTCTCTTCTCATCCCTGGTTACAACACCGCCATTGTTTCTCGGAAGTGCTGTTAGCACAGTTACACTTGTCCTGTTTACTGGGGTTCAGTAATGTCAGCTGTTCCCTGCTGTGTGAACGGCAAATAGTCCTGCTGCCTCCACCATGTTCTCTTCTATCCCTGGGTTACAACACCGCCGTTGTTTCTCGGAAGTGCTGTTGCACAGTCTACACTTGCTCCTGTGTTACTGGGGTTCAGTAATGTCAGCTGTTCCCCTGCTGTGTGAACGGCAAATAGTCCTGCTGCCTCCACCATGTTCTCTTTCATCCCTGGGTTACCAACACCGCCAGTTGTTTTTCTGGAAGTGCTGTTAGCACAGTCTACACTTGCTCCCGTGTTTCTGGGGTTCAGTAATGTCAGCTGTTCCCTGTGTGTGAACGGCAAATAGTCCTGCTGCCTCCACCATGTTTCTTCTCATCCTGGGTTACAAACCGCCAGTTTGTTTTTTCGGAAGTGCTGTTAGCACAGTCCACTTGCTCCCGTGTTACTGGGGTTCATAATGTCAGCTGTTCCCCTGCTGTGTGAACGGCAAATAGTCCTGCTGCCTCCACCATGTTCTTTCTCATCCCTGGGTTACAACACCGCCAGTTGTTTCTCGGAAGTGCTGTTAGCACAGTCTACACTTGCTCCCGTGTTACTGGGGTTCAGTAATGTCAGCTGTTCCCCTGCTGTGTGAACGGCAAATAGTCCTGCTGCCTCCACCATGTTCTCTTCTCATCCCTGGGTTACAACACCGCCAGTTGTTTCTCGGAAGTGCTGTTAGCACAGTCTACACTTGCTCCCGTGTTACTGGGGTTCAGTAATGTCAGCTGTTCCCCTGCTGTGTGAACGGCAAATAGTCCTGCTGCCTCCACCATGTTCTCTTCTCATCCTGGGTTACAACACCGCCAGTTGTTTCTCGGAAGTGCTGTTAGCACAGTCTACACTTGCTCCTGTGTTACTGGGGTTCAGTAATGTCAGCTGTTCCCCTGCTGTGTGAACGGCAAATAGTCCTGCTGCCTCCACCATGTTCTCTTCTCATCCCTGGGTTACAACACCGCCAGTTGTTTCTCGGAAGTGCTGTTAGCACAGTCTACACTTGCTCCCGTGTTACTGGGGTTCAGTAATGTCAGCTGTTCCCCTGCTGTGTGAACGGCAAATAGTCCTGCTGCCTCCACCATGTTCTCTTCTCATCCCTGGGTTACAACACCGCCAGTTGTTTCTCGGAAGTGCTGTTAGCACAGTCTACACTTGCTCCCGTGTTACTGGGGTTCAGTAATGTCAGCTGTTCCCCTGCTGTGTGAACGGCAAATAGTCCTGCTGCCTCCACCATGTTCTCTTCTCATCCCTGGGTTACAACACCGCCAGTTGTTTCTCGGAAGTGCTGTTAGCACAGTCTACACTTGCTCCCGTGTTACTGGGGTTCAGTAATGTCAGCTGTTCCCCTGCTGTGTGAACGGCAAATAGTCCTGCTGCCTCCACCATGTTCTCTTCTCATCCCTGGGTTACAACACCGCCAGTTGTTTCTCGGAAGTGCTGTTAGCACAGTCTACACTTGCTCCCGTGTTACTGGGGTTCAGTAATGTCAGCTGTTCCCCTGCTGTGTGAACGGCAAATAGTCCTGCTGCCTCCACCATGTTCTCTTCTCATCCCTGGTTACAACACCGCCAGTTGTTTCTCGGAAGTGCTGTTAGCACAGTCTACACTTGCTCCCGTGTTACTGGGGTTCAGTAATGTCAGCTGTTCCCCTGCTGTGTGAACGGCAAATAGTCCTGCTGCCTCCACCATGTTCTCTTCTCATCCCTGGGTTACAACACCGCCAGTTGTTTCTCGGAAGTGCTGTTAGCACAGTCTACACTTGCTCCTGTGTTACTGGGTTCAGTAATGTCAGCTGTTCCCCTGCTGTGTGAACGGCAAATAGTCCTGCTGCCTCCACCATGTTCTCTTCTCATCCCTGGGTTACAACACCGCCAGTTGTTTCTCGGAAGTGCTGTTAGCACAGTCTACACTTGCTCCTGTGTTACTGGGGTTCAGTAATGTCAGCTGTTCCCCTGCTGTGTGAACGGCAAACAGTCCTGCTGCCTCAACTTTAATTTCCATGGGTACCTTCTGCTACCCATCCGGGTTCCAGTACCGTCAGCTGGTTCTCCGCAGTGCCTTTGGCCTAGGTGCCTCCATGTCGGTATCCGAGTTCCAGCAACGTCTGCTGGTCCTTGGTAGTGCTTTGGAGCACAGGTACCTCCTGCTTAGTAACCCTGTCCCAGTAACGTCAGCTGGTCCTCGGTTGTGCCATTGGCTCTTTTCCTTCTGCTGACCCTCCGGGTTCCAGCACAGTCAGCTGGTCCTCGTTACTTTCATTGGTTCTTGTACCTTCTGCTACCCATCCGGGTTCCAGTACCGTCAGCTGGTTCTCCGCAGTGCCTTTGGCCTAGGTGCCTCCATGTCGGTATCCGAGTTCCAGCAACGTCTGCTGGTCCTTGGTAGTGCTTTGGAGCACAGGTACCTCCTGCTTAGTAACCCTGTCCCAGTAACGTCAGCTGGTCCTCGGTTGTGCCATTGGCTCTTTTCCTTCTGCTGACCCTCCGGGTTCCAGCACAGTCAGCTGGTCCTCGTTACTTTCATTGGTTCTTGTACCTTCTGCTACCCATCCGGGTTCCAGTACCGTCAGCTGGTTCTCCGCAGTGCCTTTGGCCTAGGTGCCTCCATGTCGGTATCCGAGTTCCAGCAACGTCTGCTGGTCCTTGGTAGTGCTTTGGAGCACAGGTACCTCCTGCTTAGTAACCCTGTCCCAGTAACGTCAGCTGGTCCTCGGTTGTGCCATTGGCTCTTTTCCTTCTGCTGACCCTCCGGGTTCCAGCACAGTCAGCTGGTCCTCGTTACTTCCATTGGCTTTTGTACCATCACCAACAGGACAAAGAAGGTTAAGACAAACTACAAGATACAGAACAAGAGACAGAAGAACAATAAGCAGAAGATCAAAAAGCAGAAGAACATTAAGTATAAGACCAAAATGAAGAGCAAAATATATGCTCTAAATTCTAAGCAGAAGAAGACTAAGCAGTGTATGGGGGTGAGTCCGTTCCTCCTCGTGGTGCCCCTGGAAAATGCCTGATGCTGCTGCAGGCTAAACTGAACGCGGACAAATACTGTTGTAATTAAAATCTTTCGTGACAGCAAGAACGGAAGGATGAAAATTCAGAGTTTTACAGATTACAAGTACAGGAATGTCTGTCACAAATAAGAATATGATGAAAAGGATGAATAGGAAGAAGATGAAGAAGTAGAATATGAAGAATAATAACTGTTTAATAAGAACAATATAAGTAATGTTAACAAAAAGATGAATAGCAAGAAGTTTTAGAAGATTAATAAGGTGAAGATGAAGAATAATTTGATGAGAAAGATGATGCTGCTGAAAATTATGAAGGAGAAAGTGTGTGAAAAGTTAAAAAGGTGAAGACCATGGAAGTTGTGAAACAGACATATTTGACAAAATAGAAAAAAGGTTAACAACATTGTCAATTTGTTCGTCAATCCGAACGTATTTCCTAAAAAAAAAAAAATTAATGCTATTCCATTGGATTGGGTCAAACATCTATGCCTTTAATGTCTCCTCAACCTCCCCCAATACATTCTACATTACTCTTTCTTGTTTTCCTTCATGTACAATTAACCAACAAGGCAAGAATGGGTTTTTTTTAATTTCGATATTTTGTTCCCATAGACTTACATGGGACTTCCGGTATCGGTATCGGGTATCGCCGATATTTTAGTGATATCGGCGATACCATTACGATTCCGATACTTTAGGATATCGGAAAGTATCGCTCAACTCTAGTTGTGACCAATTTTGGTCTCATCACTCCAAATTACCTTGTTCCAGAAGTTCTGAGGCTTGTTTCTGTGCCGTATTGCATATTTTAGGCAAGACACTTTGTGACATTTGTGCAGTAATAGCTTTCTTCTGGCAACTCGACTATGCAGCCCATTTTTCTTCAAGTGCCTCCTTATTGTACATCTTGAAACAGCGACACCGCTAGTTTTCAGAGATTCCAGTTTTTCAGCTGATATAATTTGTGGGTTTTTCTTTGCATCCTGAACAATTTTCCTAGCAGTTGTGGACAAAATTTATGTTGGTCTACTTGACCATGGTTTTGTTTTACAGAGTCCCTGATTTTCCATTTGTTAATCACAGTTTGAACACTGCTGACAGTCATTATCTATTCCTTGGATATATTTTGTATCTCTTTCCTGTTTTATACAATTCAACTAAAGCCCCCGTCTCACATAGCGAGATCGCTAGTGAGATCGCTGCTGAGTCACAAGTTTTGTGATGCAACAGCGATCTCCCCAGCGATCTTGCTATGTGTGACACTCAGCGATGACCAGCCCCCCTGCTGGGTATCGCTGGTCGTCGTTGAATGTCCTGGAATTTTTTTTGATAGTTGGTTTCCCACTGGCCAGCACGCATCGCTGCGTGTGACAGGTGGGAGACCAGCGATCAGCGAGCTGGAGCTGGTAACCAAGGTACACATCGGGTTTCTATACGCCGCACGGAGCCTGGAAACCGATGTGTAAGCTAGATACCAGCACGCTGGTGCAGGGGAGCTGGTAACCAAGGTAAACAGCGGGTTTCTAAGCGCCGGGCGGCGCTTGGAAACCCGATGTTTACCTTGGTTACCAGCTACCTGCACCAGCGCGCTGGTATCCAACGTACACTGCGGATAACTGAGCGACGTGCATTGCTTGTTACCCGCAGTGTCGCTGTCCTGATCGCTGCCTGAACTGCCTGTTTGACAGCACACCAACGATCCTGACAAGTTCATATCATTGTTGGGATCGCTGTTGAGTCGCTATGTGTGACGGGACCATAACTTTTCCCGTAGATCCGTTGCCAATTATTTTACTTTGCTCATGACTCACAATCCAGATATGTCAGTGGCTGGATGAAAGATGCAATAGTCTGTCTGGATACCAGAAACTCACTCAGATTTTATGCACACACACACTTATTACAAGCAAACAGTTCACAGGTGAGGATGATACCTTTAGTAGTCATTCAAACTCATTTGTGTCAATTTCTGTGCTTGTTATCAGGCCAAAATCACCAGGGTATGTAAGCTTTTGATCAGGGTTTTTGGATGTTTTTTGTTGTCATTATGATTTAAAAAGAGAAAACATAGTAGTTTGACAATATATGGCTTCACAAAACTACTAACCATGAGTGGAGAAAAAGTTTTGATGTTATGATTCATATTCTCTGAAAAACGCCAAGCAAAAATTCTGCCGGAGCACCACAAAAAGACCCCCCACAGGCCTGCCAATAAGCACGAGAATCTAATTACCTAAAAAACAGCAAATAAATATTAAACAACAATCACAAGATGAATTTAATCAACCAAGGTATTATATTAATCAGTTTAAGGGTGTCAGATTGACAGTGTCTGTAGGTTACTGAGCACAATCCTGCTGACAAGTTTACTTTAACCCCTTCCCGACCTATGAAGCCTATGTAGGCATCATGAAAACCTGTGCCTTCCCGACCTGTGACATCTACGTAGGCGTCAAGGTATATATCGTGCTCCTGTCGGTCGGGTAACCAGGGTCACTGAAAGGTCACCCAACCCGCAGATACAGGAACACTTGTGCTTCACCCCAGGGGGGTGGCTTTGCCCCCCGTGGCTATGATCGCTCTGATTGGCTGTTGAAATTGAAACAGCCAATCAGAGCGATTATATTTCACCAACGAAACTTGGTGAAATATTACAATACAGCCATAGTCGATGCTGCAATATCATTGGCCATGGCTGGAGATACTTAACTGACCCCCTCACAGCGACTGACAGGGGCGATCTGCTCCTGCCACCGACTGACGACGGCGATCTGCAGCCGCTGTCAGCATCTGCTCCCCCTCCTCTTCATTGTGCTCCCCCTCGCCTTCCGCTCCCCCGGTAACCTCCGGAGTTCAGGTGTCCCTCGTGCCCGGTCCATGGGTGCCGCCGTCTTCCAAAATGGCGGGCGCCGCCGAGTCTGCCGGCCGGAAGATTCATTCATTCATTGAAAGTACTTTTTGATCACTGTGATAGACCCTATCACAGTGATCAAAAAAAAAAAATAGTAAATAACCCCCCTTTAACACCCCATAGGTAGGGAACAATAATAAAATAAAGAAAAAAAATATTTTTCCATTAGGGTTAGGGTTAGGATTGGGGTAAGAATTAGGATTAGGATTAGGGTTAGAATTAGGGTTGGAATTAGGGTTAGAATGAGGGTTGGGGTTGGTGTTAGGGTTGGTATTAGAGTTAGGGTTGGTATTAGGGTTAGGGTTGGAATTAGGGATAGGTTTAAAATTAGGGTTAGGGATGGGATTAGGGTTAAGATTAGGGTTAGGGGTGAGTTGGGGTTAGTTTTGGGATTAGGGTTAGGCTTGTGGTTAGGGTTGGGATTAGGGTTCGGGGTGTGTTGGGGTTAGGGTTATGGTAAGGGTTGGGATTAGGGTTAGGGGTGTGTTTTAGGGTTAGGGATGTGGTGAGGGGTGTGTTGGGGTTAGGGTTGGAGTTAGAATTGAGGGTTTTCCACAGTTTAGGCACATCAGGGGGTCTCCAAACACGACATGGTGCCACCATTGATTCCAGCCAATTTTGCATTCAAAAACTCAAACCTGTATCGCTCCCTTCCAAGCCCCAAAGTGTGCCCAACAGTGGTTTACTCTAGCATATGGGGTACCAGCATACTCAGGAAAAATTGCACAACAACTTTGGGGGTCTAATTTCTCCTATTACCCTTGGGAAAATAAAAAATTGTTGGCTAAAAAATTATTTTTGTGGAAAAAAAATGATTTTTTTATTTTCACGGCTCTGCAGTATAAACTTCTGTGAAGCACTTGGGGATTTAAAGTGCTCACCACACATCTAGATAAGTTCCTTGGGGGCTAAGTTTCCAAAATGGGATCACTTGTGGGGGTTTCTACTGTTTAGGCACATCAGTGTCTCTGCAAACGTAACATGATGCCGCTGACTATTCCTTCAAAGTCTGCATTTTAAAACATCACTACTTCCCTTCCGAGCCCTGCCGTGTGCTCAAACAGTGGTTCCCCCCCACATATGGGGTACCAGTGTACTCAGGACAATGGTACAGCAACTTTTGGGGTCCAATTTCTCCTGTTACCCTTGTGAAAATAAAAAATTGCGGGCTAAAAAATCATTTTTTGAGGAAAAAAATGATTTTTTATTTTCAAGGCTCTGCGTTATAAACTTCTGTGAAGCACTTGTTGGTTCAAAGTGCTCACCACACATCTAGATAAGTTTCTTTGGGGGTCTAGTTGCCAAAATGGGGTCACTTTTTTGGGGTTTCCACTGTTTAGTCACATCAGGGGCTTTGCAAAAGTAACATGATGCCGCTGACCATTCCATCAAAGTCTGCATTTCAAAACGTCACTACTTCCCTTACGAGCCCCGACGTGTGCCCAAAAAGTGATCCCTCCACATATTGGGTACCAAAGTACTCAGGAAAAACTGGTCAACAACTTTTTGAGTCCAATTTCTTCTGTTACCCTGGTGAAAATTAAAAATTGTTGGCTAAAAAATAATTTTTTGAGGAAAAAAATTATTTTTTATTTTCATGGCTCTGCGAATAAACTTTTGTGAAACACTTGGGGGTTCAAAGTGTTCACCACACATCTGGATAAGTTCCTTTGAGGGTCTAGTTTCCAAAATGGGGTCACTTTTGGGGGGTTTCCACTGTTTAGGCATCAGGGGCTCTCTAAACACGATATGAAACCCGCAGACCATTCCAACAAAGTCTGCATTACAAAACGTCACTACTTCTCTTCCGAGCCCGACAAGTCGTCACATAGTAGTTTTCTCCCACATATGGGGTATCAGCGTACTCAGGACGAATTAGACAATAAATTTTCGCATCTTGTTACCCTTAGGAAAATAAAACTTGAGGTGAAAAGATCATTTTTGTGGAAAAAATATGATTTTTTAATTTTCCTGCCTACGTTATAAACTTGTGTGAAGCACTTGGGGGATCAAAGTGCTCACAACAAATCAAGATAAGTTGATTAGGGGGTTTAGTTTCTAAAATGGGGTCTCTTGTAGGGGGTTTCCACTGACTAGGCACATCAGGCACATGAGGGGCTCTCCAAACACGACATGGCGTCCAATCTCGATTCCAGCCAATTTTGGCTTGAAAAAGTCAAATGGCACTCCTTCCCTTTCGAGCTCTTCCGTGCCCCAAACAGTGGTTCCCCCCACATATGGGGTATCAGCGTACTCAGGACAAATTGGACAACAACTTTTGTGGTCCAATTTCTCCTGTTACCCTTGGGAAAATAAAAAAATGATGATTGAAAGATCATTTTTGTGGGAACAAAATACGATATAAACTTGTGTGTAGCACTTGGGAGTTCAAAGTGCTCACCACAGATCTAGATAAGTTCCTTAGTGGGTGTAGTTTCCAAAATGGGGTCACTTGTGGGGTGTTTCCACTGTGTAGGTACATCAGGGGCTCTACAAACTGAACATGACATCCATCAAATTCTGCATTCCAAAACGTCATTACTTCCTTTCCGAGATCTGCCGTGCGCCCAAACCGTTTACCCTCCACATATGGGGTATCAGCATACTCAGGACAAATTGGACAGCAACTTTTGGAGTCGAATTTCCTTGGAAAAAATCAACAATTGGGGACTAAAAAATCATTTTTGTGGAATTATTTTTGCAAACCCAGGCATTATAAACTTTAGTGAAACACTTGGTGGTTCAAAGTGCTCACAACTGATCTAGATAAGTTCCTTAGAGGGTCTAGTTTCCAAAATGGTGTCACTTGTGGGGGGTTTCAACTGTTTAGGCACATCAGGGGCTCTCTAAACGCAACATGGCATCCAGCCAATTCTGCGTTGAAAAAGCCAAACAGCGCTCCTTCCATTGCAACCTCTGCCGTGCGCCCAAAAAGTGGTTTACCCCCACATATGGGGTATCGGCATGCTCAGGACAAATTGCACAAAAACTTATGGGGTCTTGTTACCCTTGGGAAAATAAAAATTGGGGTGAAAAGATCATTTTTGTGGAAAAAATATGATTTTTTATTTTCACGGCTCTACGCAACATGGCATCCAATCTCAATTCCAGCCAATTTTGGTTTGAAAAAGTCAAATGGCGCTCCTTTCCTTCCAAGCCCTGTCGTGCGCCCAGACAATGGTTTTCCCCTACATATGGGGTGTCGGTGTACTCAGGAGAAATTGCAAAACAATATTATCTGTCCATTTTCTCCTTTTACCCTTGTAAAAATAAAAAAATTGTTGCAAAAGATCGTTTTTGTGACTAAAAAGTTCAATGTTCATTTTTTCTTCCACTTTGTTTCAGCTCCTGTGAAGCACCTGAAGGGTTAATAAACTACTTGAATGTGGTTTTGATCAGCTTGAGGGGTGCAGTTTTTAGAATGGTGTCACTTTTGGGTATTTTCAGACATGTAGACCCCTCAAACTAACTTCAAAGGTGAGGTGGTCCCTTAAAAAAATGGTTTGGTAAATTTTGTTGCAAAAATGAGAAATCGCTGGTCAACTTTTAACTTTATAACTTCCTAACAAGAAAAATTAGGAAATTGTGCTGATGTAAAATAGACATGTGGAAAATGTTATTTATTAACTATTTTATGTCACGTAATTCACTGGTTTAACAGAGTAAAAAAATCAAAATTTGAAAATTGCAAAATTTTCAAAATTTTCAATAAATTTCCATTTTTTTCACATATAAACACAATTATCGACCTAAATTTACCACTAACATGAAGCCTCGAAAAAACATTCTCAGAATCGCTAAGATCCGTTGAATCGTTCCTGAGCTTTTACCTCAGAAAGGGACACTGGTCAGAATTGCAAAAAATAGCCAGGTCATTAAGGTCAAAATAGGCTGGGTCATGAAGGGGTTAATTTACCAGCGATATGTAACAAGAATCGCATGACTGGATGACTAACTGAATCTCTAAAAAGTTTTGGAAGAGTTTTTGAAGATTTTAATATGCCAGCGAAATGTAAAAAGAACTACATTACCATGTATGGATGAATACTTGAATCCATAAAAAGTTTTGGAAGGTTTTATTAAGAGTTTAATATATCAGCGAAATGTAATAAGAACCGTGTTGCAGTGTTTTATGATCGGGAGCGCAGCATGGCTTACCCAGCCAACACTCTCATGTCGTCGAATCGTTATGACGACGGGGTATGCGTCACAGGTGATCGTGGAATGTGGAGCCACTGGACCACAGGGGGGACCCGGGCCTACCCTGACTAGGAAATGGTAGCGACCGGGGTCTGTGGCAGCTGAGCTTGTGGACAAGATGGTCATGTGCAGGACTAAAAGACACCGCACAACTTCAGGTATGAAAAAACAAAGTTTACTTAACCCCTTAGTGACAGAGCCATTTTGCAGCTTAATGACCGGGCCAATTTTTACAATTCTGACCACTGTCACTTTATGAGGTTATAACTCTGGAACGCTTTACCGAATCCAGCTGATTCTGAGATATCTTTTTTTCGTGACATATTGTACTTCACGTTAGTGGTAAAAAAAAATTTATATGACTTGCTTTTATTTATAAAAAAGCGGAAATATGGTGAAAATTTTGAAAATTTCGCAATTTTCAAATTTGAAATTTTTATGCCGTTAAATTAGAGATATATGTCACACAAATTTCTTGATAAATAACATTTCCCACATGTCTACTTTACATCAGCACAATTTTGGGAACAAAATTTTATTTTGTTACGAAGTTATAAGGGTTAAAAGTTGACCAGCGATTTCTCATTTTTACAACACCATTTTTTTTAGGGACCACAGCACATTTGAAGTCACTTTGAGGGGTCTATATGATAGAAAATACCCAAAAGTGACACCATTCTAAAACTGCACCCCTCAAAGTGCTCAAAACCACATTTAAGAAGTTTATTAACCATTCAAGTGCTTCACAGGAGCTGAAGAAATGTGGAAGGAAAAAATTGACATTTAACTTTTTTTGCAAAAGCTTTACTTCGGAACCAATTTTTTTTATTTTCACAAGTGTTAAAAGAAAAAATGAACCACAAAATTTGTTGTGCAATTTCTGCTGAATACGCCGATACCCCATATGTGGGGGTAAACCACTTTTTGGGCGCACGGCAGAGGTCGCAAGGGAAGGAGCGCTGTTTGGCTTTTTCAACGCAGAATTGGCTGGATGCCATGTTGCGTTTAGAGAGCCCCTGATGTGCCTAAACAGTGGAAACCCCCCACAAGTGACCCCATTTTGGAAACAAGACCCCTTAAGAAATTTATATAGATGTATGGTGAGCACTTTGAACCTCCAAGTGCTTCACACTAGTTTAACGTAGAGCCGTGAAAATAAAAAATCATATTTTTTCCACAAAAATGATCTTTTCACCCCAATTTTTATTTTCCCAAGGGTAACAAGACCCCATAAGTTTTTGTGCAATTTGTCCTGAGCATGCCGATACCCCATATGTGGGGGTAAACCACTTTTTGGGCGCACGGCAGAGGTCGCAATGGAAGGAGCGCCGTTTGACTTTTTCAACGCAGAATTGGCTGGACGCCATGTCGCATTTGTAGAGGCCCTGATGTGTCTAAACAGTGTAAACCCCCCACAAGTGACCCCATTTTGGAAATTAGACCCCCTAAGGAACTTATCTAGATGTGTGGTGAGCTCTTTGAACCCCCATGTGCTTCACAGAAGTTTATAACGGCCTGATGTGAAAATAAAAAATCATATTTTTTCCACAAACCTGATCGTTTAGTCCCCAATTTTTTATTTTCCCAAGGGTAACAGGAGAAATTAGACCACAAAAGTTGTTGTCCAATTTGTCCTGAGTACGCTGATACCCCATATATGGGGGAACCACTGTTTGGGTGCACGGCAGGGCTTGGAAGGGAAGCAGCGCCGTTTGACTTTTTCAAACCAAAATTGGCTGGAATTGAGATTGGACACCATGTCGCGTTTGGAGAGCCCCTGATGAGGATAAACAGTGGAAACCCCCCACAAGTAATACCATTTTGGAAACTAGACCCCCTATGGAACTTATCTAGATCTGTTGTGAGCACTTTGAACCCCCAAGTGTTTCACAAAAGTTTATAATGCCTGGGTGTGAAAAAGCCACAAGGACCACAAGCGGGACAGGCTCAAAGCACAACTTGGACCACCAGAAGTAGGGACTGGACATCTGGACACAGGGTGGACATCAGAACACGGACTGGACATCAGAACATGGACTGGACATTGGAATGTGGACTGGACATCGGAACATGGACTGGACACAGGCAGGACATCAGGACACAGGCGGGACATCTTAACACAGACTGTACTCCGGAACATGGACTGGACATTGGAACACGGACTGGACATCGGAACACTCACTGGACATCGGAACACGGACTGAACATCGGAACATGGACTAGACATCGGAACACAGACTGGACATCAGGACATCAGGTAGTACATCATGACACAATCCGGACATCAGGACATCAGGTAGGACATCAGGACATCGGGTAGGACATCAGGACATCGGGACATCAGGTAGGACATCAGGATTTGGATCTCAGGTAGAACATCAGAACACTGGCATCGAACTCTGGACAGCGGACAACAATCGACAGGTTTCGGACATCGGGCAGGAAAGGACTATCTGGAAGTGGTCATCAGAGACCGGACATCAGGCCGCAGGCATCAGGCTCCGGACAAGAGGCCATGGTCATCGGGCTCCGGATATCTGGCAGCAACATAAAAAGGAACCCAAACAGTCTGGTGCAAGCCCCACCGGTTTAACTGGAGCCGGCTGGGGATTGCACCGAATTATAAGCTGAGCACAGAGTAGCAGAAACTCAGCAGACACACCGGACTCCTACTTCCAAGATGAACCAAGGTTATATCACAGAAAGTCAGTTAGCAAAGAGTCACAGTCACTGGGCACAGGGTTCAGGACACAGAAGGACTTCAGCAGACACAGTTCAGACAGAGTCAGGTACAGGAACAGATCCAGGAAACAAAACACAACAGGAACAGATCTGGATATGCAGCTTCCAGGAAAGGCGATCTGGGTATACTGCCCCCAGAGCAGGTGGAAAAACAGAACACAAATGGAAACGGATCTAGGTATTCTGCCCCCAGAGCAGCCTGTGGGTAGCTTCCACAGCGGTAGTCAGGGACCGCACATGCGGGTGGTCATGCAGTGCAGTGGAGACACTCACGTATGTGCGGCTATGCAGCGGAGCCGGGAACTGAGCAGCATCCATACAGGTAACTGACAACAGCATTCCAGCTCATTAGAGGGAAAAGAGTGAAGGGTTAAAGCAGAGATCTGCAGAGTAACGCCCGGTAAACAGAGTACAAAAACAGCTCGTTACCCAGTATATGGATGAATCACTGAATCTGTAAACATTTTGTAAATTTTTTTGGAGATTTTTATATAACACCAAAATGTAACAGAAGCACGTATAACTGCATGGAAGATTAATTGAATCCAGACAAATTTCTAACTGCTTTTTTGTAGTTTTATACATATACCATCGAAATGTACCCATGAACACATAATACTATATGGATAAGCAATATAATACCAATACATTTTTTAACAATTTTTGGGAGGGTTAGATACCACCAAAATGTATCCATGAAGACTTAATCTGTGATACCTTTTTTAACAAACGTTCAATGGTTTGATACCAATGATACATTATTGATCAATATTTTGGAGACTTATATACCAATAAAATGTTCACCAGAACACATTACACTCTATGGATGACTAATTTAATCCAGGTACATTTTTAACATTTTTTTTGAGTGCTATATACCATCACATCGCTGTACTCCAGAACACATAATACTCTATGGATGAGTAATTGAATCCAGATAATAATTTTGAACTTTTTTGGAGGTTTATATAACACAGAAATTTTTCCCAACCCATAAAAAATATTGTATGGGGGAGAAATTTAACCCAATCAAATTTTTTAACCCATTTTATCAGTTTTACATACCACCGTAATGTACCAATAACTGCGTTAATGGATGACTAAATGAATCCATAAATAAATTTGGAATAAACATTTTTGAAAGTGTAGTGTATGTAATTCTACACTCATAACACTCAAAAAAGGATTTGCAGAAAGTGCAAAGCCAGGAAAAAAATCATAAGGAGGGTCATTCATAGACTTCAGGAAGGCAACAACTGGCGGGTCTCACTCAATTAATTTTAAAGCGTAGCTGCTGTACTCCTACACTCATAAAGGCTTTGTAAAATGATAAATGCCAGTAAAAATTATAAGAAGGGTAACACAGTAAACCTCTTCAGATGTCTGCTTCTTCTCCTTCCTTCAGAGGCTGGAGGGACTGTCTCGACCTGCTTCCTGGAGTCCAATTCCCAGGTGCCTGGGCGGTAAGTGAACAAGCTCTGTAGTGCCAGAAACCCTGACATATAGAAATGGGTAACAGACCCCTCTGTCACCTGCACCACAAAGGAGGTGGGGAAACCCAAGGACAGTTCCCTCTCTCAGGGGTGATAGCAGCCCTGTCTCAAGCCAGCTCGAGGAGGCTCTCTCAGGCCCGTTCATTTTTCAAGAAGGGTTCATCCTTCTCCTGTCCTTCTGGGATCTCACCCACTGCATAACAGCGATTTTGAACCTCCATTTTGAGGAATGCGACCCTGGTTCAAGACATCAAGCCTTCAGCCTTTGAGGAAAGTGTTCTGTCTAGTGTTGAGCGATACTGCCCGATATCCTAAAATATCGGAACGGATTGGATCGGCCCGATACTCAAAAAGTATCGGGTATCGCTGATCTGAAACCGGAAACACAATGCAAGTCAATGGGACAGAAATACCGGAACTAAAAAAAACCAGTTTCTTTCCTTGTAAACACTAGATATACACACATAGAATACATATATATATATACATGTCATTGTGACATATATATATATACATATATTTATAGTTCATACACTTCTACATAGTAAAATAGCCTCTGATTCAATTGCCGGGTAATGCCCGCTTTTGTTAAAAATACAGGAGCACCAGACATGAAATATCACATGGTTTGCATAGAGTTAACCATGTCTTTTCATGTAGTTTGATATATGGTTTTCACAAACAATGACATGAGTGTATGTGTGCAAAATTTGACACATGTAGGGGTTAATTAAAGGTGTAAATTCATTGTAAAAAAACACATTTTTTTGCTACAAATTTACACCTTTAATTAACCCCTACATGTGTCAAATTTTAAACCATCTGACAAGGGGGGGAATGTGGTGGTCTGGCCGGTGGAGAAGTATGAAAGGGAGGTGTACAGACAGCTTCGAGATAAGGAAGCATATACTCTCCTTCCGAACAATCCTATTAAGAACTTTATGAGTGTTCTTTTCGCGATTCTTGAGGAGGCCTTTATATTGGGCATAATACCTAAAAAGGTTTTTGATGGACTTACTGTGTCACACCCGGTGGTTCCCACCTTTTACCTATTGCCCAAAATTCACAAAGATCCATGCGAACCCCCGGGGCGTCCTATTGTCTCTGGCATAGGGGGGCTATGTGATCCAATTTGTAAATTCATTGAATATTACCTTCATCCCATAGTGGAGACTTTGCCCTCCTATGTCAGAGACACCACGGACGTCCTGAGGAAGATTGATGGCCTAACGTTGGAGCCAGACATGGTTCTGATCACTGCGGATGTAGAGTCTCTGTACACCAGCATCAATCATGACGATGGACTGAATGCAGTCAGATTCTTTCTTGATATGGGTGATCTTGATTCTCCTTTGCGGGCTCTGATCATGGAACTATTGGAGTATATTTTGACTCATAATTATTTTACAATTTAAGGACAAATTTTACTTACAGAGACGTGGTACCGCCATGGGGGTGGCGTGTGCGCCATCCTATGCTAACCTCTTTTTGGGGTACTGGGAGAGAGAGGCATTTGGTGGTGGCGCGCACGCTGCCTCCCAGGCGATATGTTGGTACAGGTATATTGATGACCTCTTGTTCATTTGGCAGGGCACTGAGCCCGCCCTTCAGGAATTCATCAGTGGGCTCAATGAAAACTCGTATAATATCAGATTGACTTACAAATCTTCACGAACTATAATTGATTTTTTGGATATTAAAATTCTGGTTATGGATGATGGCATGTTGTTGACTGATGTCAACCGTAAGGAGACATCTGTCAATGCTTTGCTACATGCTAGCTCGTCACACACTCCAGCCACTATCCGAGCCATACCCACAGTCAATTTCTGAGGATGAAGCGTATATGTGCCACTGATGGGCTCTTTGAGGGGCGGGCCAGGGATTTGTCCCAACGCTTACATGATCGGGGGTACAGCAAACGGGTTATCAAGCGGGGGTATCTAAGAGCAAAATGTACACCACGTAACCAATTACTTAGTACTGTCCAAAAATCGAAGGACAAGAATCCACCGATTAGATTTATCTCAACATTTAACAATCGTTTGTCACAGATAAGGGGAATACTGAATAGACACTGGTCGATACTTCGCTCTGATCCATACTTAAGCAAATTTTGCCTAACCGTCCACTCCTGACAGCAAGGAGATCTCCAAATCTGAAGGATCTCTTGGTTAGAAGTCATTATGTAGTTGGGCCGCATTGTCGTTTTGGTGCTGGTGTACAGAGACAGGGCTGTTTCCGTGTGGGTCTTGCCTTGCCTGTCGTAATATCAGTCGGGCATCCACCTTTGGTACGGCGGGTGGGGGTGGGAGCCACCGGATTAGGCACTATATCTCCTGCAGCTCTGATCATGTAGTGTATTTAGCTACATGCCCATGCAACCTTGCTTATGTCGGCCTCACCTCACGAGAATTTCGTGTGAGGGTGAGGGAACACATTCGGGGCATACAGGCGGCAAGGGATATAACGGATGTTGATTCCCTTAAGACAATCCCTCGACACTTCCGACTGCACCATAACTGCAATCCGAGCGGTCTCAAATTTGTTGGCATTGACCGGGTCCGCACCAGTATCAGAGGAGGTGATATGAAATGCACCTTAGCGCAGTTGGAGTGTCGATGGATTACGGTCCTGAATACTATGTCCCCGGGTGGTCTAAATGAAAAACTTTCATTCTCCTGCTTCTTATAGATAGCCATGGGTCTATGTTCTTTTGTTTTTAATTTGTGCTGGTTTTAATTTGTTCATATTATTTACAGATCACTCATCATTTTCTCATCATCTTCAATAACTGTGCATATCGGATTGTGATATTGGACATTAGAAGTTTCGTGGGATCGTTTCTAAGGAACCCTTAACATTTTGAGGACTGTGCCTCACTACTGAATATTACTAATGTCTTACTTTTTTGTTACTATTGTCGAATGATCTATTATAAATAATAAGCCATGCATTTATTATCATATATACAGTGTTGCTATCTTTGATATTGTATTCATGTGTATGCACTTTGAGGATAATAGTTGACTTTGGGGATTATTACATATAAATATTATATTTTTCTTCCTTTCTTTTCCCCCCTCCCCTTCCCTGTTTTTTTCTTTTTCTTCCTTTCTCCCCACTAATGATAATTATTCTAATCCCCAGGGTGGTGCGCGTTCGTACAGGGTAGCGCTGGACCATTGAGTGATACACATATACTCTCTGATTGAATACTGTATACTTACATGGGTTCCCTTCTTATTGCGAGCAACCAAAATGGCTCCCACGGGGGTGCGCATGCGCGCACGACGGCACTGGGTCGCGCTGCTGAAGGTCTCTAGAAGATGACGGCCGGGTCACACTGACGTCACAGGAAGCTTTTCCTCAACCCTGGCCGTCATCTGAGTACCGGAAACAGCGCGGCAGCCATTGCTGCGACTGTGTTCGCATGCGCAGTCCTTAAGGCCATAAATAATTGCAGCTGGTCACACTACTACATAATCATACACAGCACTATAGCCCACACTGCCCCCCGAGGAAGCTCAAGGAGCGAAACGTGCGTCGGGGCATGTGCCTGGTCCGTCACATTTCCCCAATATGGGTAAGCACCTTCCAGCATCCCTTTCTGCAATCAATGTGGCACCTTACAGGAGTTGTTAGATTTAGGGGGTCCCTCTTTCCCCTTCCTTCCCTTCTTTCTTCCAATGCCATATTGTCTATTTACGCTGTTTTCAGATGTGTCTATGCACCAGACAGGAATTGATGGGCTGATTGTCCCTTATGGTTTATGGGATAATATACTACCCTACTAAGGGAATTTATACTGCCCTCCTGCCTGGGAATTAGACTGTTCTATCTGTTTTACTTGGCACATTAAGTGTGTGATAGATTTTTTCTGCAGATTGAGATGTGCTGAATTATGTGCAACAGGTGTCTATACTTGCTCACCCACCATCATACCTCTCATCTTTAATTACTATAATGTGAATGTTTTAGAATTAATTGTTAAATAAAGGTTATATATATATTTTATCTATTGTCTTATGTATCTATTTGGGCTGGATGCTCTATCTTTCTGTGTGATACATTACTATATAGAGAGTTGCCCGGTTCCATTTTGGAACTATGTTTAAAGATGTTACCCATGGTTTGGGTTTATCTAATGTGTCAAATTTTGCACACATACACTCATGTTATTGTTAGTGAAAACAATATGTCAAACAACATGAAATGACATGGTTAACTCTATGTAAACCATGTGTCATTTCATGTCGAGTTCTGTATTTTCACAAAAGCCGGCAATTGAATTAGCGGCTATTATACTATGTAGAAGTGTATGAACTATAAATATAAATACATATATATATGTGTCAAAAATTCAATGACATGTATATATATATATATGAGGTGTAAAATTGTTGAAAAAAAATGTGTGGGCTCCCGTCCTGTTTTCTCAAGCAGACAGACAAAGCCAGCGAGTGGGGGCAGATAATAATGGCCCAGAGAGGGACCATTATTTTTGGCCGCCCCCTGGCTACTAACATCGGCCCCAGACACCCCAGAAAAGGCAAATCTATTATTAGATTCGCCCTTTCTGGCACTTTGCCCGTCTATTCCCATTGCCCTGTAGCGGTGGCTAATGGGTTAATAAGGGGTTAAAGCCACCTTGCTTTTGAAAGGTGACTTTAAGCCTGGTTAATAATTGAGAGCTGTCAATTAGACAACTATCAATTATTAATCCTATTGTATGAAATAAAAATAAAACACACACACTTTAATTAAAAATCATTTTAATGAAATGAACACACAGTTTTTGACAAGATTTTATTTTACTGCTATTCCTTGCAAAGCCCTTGTTCACCTGTAATAAAAATAAAATAATAAAGCAACATTATTTTTACCTATCCGATGTTCAGTCAGGTCCCCCGATGTAATCCTTCTGAAATGGTTAATGTTTACTGCAGAGACCGCAGCTAATGCTGACAGTCTCACAGTAAACCCCCGACTGAATCATCTACTCTCCTGGCTGACAGGAGAGGAAGTGGTTAGCATAATTGATTGCTTCCCACTTTCACTTCAGGTAAGCCAGGAACACCGCACTGCATCAGTGACGTCAGAGGGAATCCCGGCTGACCTGAAGTGAACTGATTAACAAAAATAGGGGATCCCCTCAAAAAACAAAATGGTGTGGGGTCCCCCCTATTTTTGTTAACCAGCCTGATAAAGCATACTACTGAGGCCTCGTTTTTCAGGCTGTTAAGGAGCCAATATCCATGGACCTTGCAAGCCTGATAATACCAGGCCACAGCAGTCTGCTTATCTTGGCAGGTTAACAAAAATAGGGGATCCCCTCGAAAAAAAAATGGTGTGGGGTCCCCTATTTTTGTTAACCAGCCAGATGAAGCAGACTGCTGAGGCCTGGTTTTTCAGGCTGGTAAGGATCCAATATCCATGGACCTTGCAAGACTGATAATACCAGGCCACAGCAGTCTGCTTAGCTTGGCTGGTTAACAAAAATAGGGGAACCCCTCGAAAAATAATGGCGTGGGGATCCCCCTATTTTTATTAACCAGCCAAGTAAAATGCAGACTGCTGCGGCCTGGTATTAAAAGACTGTCAAGGTCCATGGATTTTGGCCCTCAACAGCCTAAAAATACCAGGCTGCAGCAGCCCCACAAATGGCGCATCAAAAGATGCGCCAATTGTGGCACTTTACCCGGCTCTTCCCACTTGCCCTGTAGCAGTGGCAAGCTGGGTAATAAGGAGTTAATGTCACCTTTGATTAATCGGTGACAATAAGCCCGGTTAATAATGGAGAGGCGTCAATAAGACTTCGATCCATTATTAATCATAGTTTGAAAATTTAAAAAAAAAACAGCAAGAAAAAAGTCTTTTAATGAAATAAAACACAACACAGTTTTCATTATTTTTATTACTCTCTCATCGTTCTCCTGTAAAAAAACAAAAATAATAAACCAACACAAATACTCCCTGTCCGACGCAGTCCAAAATCACGAGTGTCCCATGATAAGTCCAGCTCTGCTACATCTGGATGATAGGCTGAGCCTGCTTACCGTTGCGGCTTCCCAGGCGGTGACGTCATCCGGACTGGTTTACGGCCAGCTGTTGCGAGAGTACAGCTGGCCGAGATTACCCAGTACCCGGCAGTCACTGCAGATATCGAGAGATTCTGCACGTGGCCGCCAGGGACAGGGTAATGGCGGCCATCCAAGAGGACGTGACTCCTGGGGAAGGGGATCTTCTGCCAGGTAAGTGCTGACTCTGCTGAGTCCTGACACCTGACAGACCCGACCGACACTGACAGTGACAGTTTTGGGAAGTTCCTGTGTCACGTACTTCGTTCTGTGACACAGGAACTCCCATAGACTTTACAGGAAAACTCTGATTCCGGTATCCGATATGAAAAAATATCGGAACTCAGAATTGGAATTCTGATACAGCAATATCGGCCGATACCCGATATTTGCAGTATCGGAATGCTCAACACTAGTTCTGTCTCTACTTCCTGATGGTTGACCGAGATATGATGATGGGTCCCAAACTCTTCAATGGACCCCCTTCTCCATTGACGGTCAAAAACTAAGGACCACTCCCGGGATTTCAACTCTCGGTAACTTGTGGCTAGCAGACATGATGACTTTTCTCCAGACCTGGTCCTTGTTCACGATCTTGTCTTTTCTGAACAACCTTGGCCGTGCAGTCCGCTTACTAGTTCCTGGATAATGACTCTCCTGTCGGCAGTCTGCAAGAACACAGTGGCAAAGGATGCAGCTTGGGTTCGTGCCTTTTGGTTCTGGGAAATTGTCCAGATCTGGACCACAGGCTCCTGTCACCTCATCTATTGTGCCAGCTTCCACTGGCTTCAAAATTCCTTTGGCCACACCTTCAGAGTTTCTCGTGGTTCCGCCATCTTTGTTGCCCACTAAGCACATTACAATGTATGGATGGCTAATTGAATACAACTAAAATATTAACACTTTTTGTCTTATGATATACCACAGAAATTTTCTCCAGACCATGAAATAGTGTATTGGGTGAGAAATTTAACCCAAAAAAATTTTCAAACACTTTTTTTGAGCGTTACATATCATAAAAATGTACCCCAGACCACAGAATACTGTATGGCTGAGAAATTCACACAGTAAAAATTTGTAATGCATTTTTGGAGTGGTAGATATCACAGTAATGTTGCCCAGACCACAGAATAATTCATGGGTGAGTAATTGAACCCAGAAAAAAAAATAAATGTTTTATTACCGTGTTTGTTATCACATAAATGTTCCCCTCACCAAGTAATACTGTATAGCTGAAAAAAATAATGCAGCAATTTTTTTAAGCTATTTTGAATGTTATATATCACAATAATATAATATATTATTCCCAGACCATGGAATACTGTATGAGTGAGAAATTTAACCCAGCAAATTTTTGAACACTTTTTTTGGAGTGTTATATTTAAAAAAAAATGTACCCAAGACCTTGGAATACTGTATGGCTGAGAAATTTAAGCCAGCAACGCTTTTGACCGCTTTTTTGAATTGATAGATATCCCTGTAATGTACCCCAGACCAAGGAACACTGTATGGGTAACAATTTAAACCATAAAACTTTTTAAACACTTTTGAGTGTCACAATGATGTACCTCATATCACAGATTACTGTACAGGTGAGTAATATAATCCAGAAAAAATTTAAATACTTTTTTGGAGTGTTATATATCACAAAAATGTACCACAGACCACAGAATACCATGTGGCTGAGAAATTTAACCCAATAACATTTTTTTACACTGTTTTTGAATGTTATGTGTACCAAAAATGTACCCCAGACAGACCACAGAATATTGTATGGGTAAAAAAATCTAACAAAGCAAAACCTTTTTTACACTTTTTTTGAGTGTTATATATCACAAAAATGTACCCCAGATCACGGAATACTGTATGGGTGAGAATTTTAACCCAACATTTTTAAACACTATTTTTGGAGTGCTAGATGTCACAGTAATGTATCTCAGACCATGAAATACTGTACGGGAAAGTAATTTAACTCAGCAAAATTTTTAAATGCTTTTTTGGAGAGATAGATATTGTATTAATGTATCCCTGATGACAGAGTACTATATGGGTGAGAAATTTACCCAAACAAAAATTTTAAATGCTTTTTTTGGAGTATTATATATCACATAATATACCACAGACCACAGAATACTGTATGGCTGAGGAAGGTTACCTATCAAAAAATTATTTAGCTTTTTTCAAGTGTTATTTATCACAAAAATATACCCCAGAATATTATATGGGTGAGAAATGTAACCCAGCAACATTTTTAAATACTTTTTTGGAGTATCAAAGTAATGTACTGCAGACCATGAAATACTGTGTACATGAGTATTTTAACTCAGAAAAAAAATTAAATGCTTTTTTGGAGAGATAGATTTAACAGTAATATGCCCCAGATGACAGAATACTGTATAGGTGAGAAATTTATCTCAACAAAAATTTTAAATGCTTTTTTGTAGAGTTATATATCACAAAAAATGTGCCACAGACAACAGAATACTGTATGGCTGAGAAAGTTTACCAAGCAAAAAATTATTTAGCTTTTATCAAGTGTTACCACAAGAATATATCCCAGACCACGGAATAATGTATGGGTGAGAAATTTAACCCCTTAACGTCCATTGACGTGACCAGTCAGTCATGGCAGGATGTTCCCACACCAGGACGGACTTTGTACATCCTGCATTTAAACTGTCACTGCGTGTTAACATGTAAAATTTCAGCATCTCCTGCCCGATCAATGCAGGAGCTCAGCGCTGCCAGTGGCTGAGCAACCTGCACTGACAGCCAGGAGCGGCGTCCGTGCCGCCCCTGGCTGTTAACCCCCTGACTGCTGTGATCAAGCACGATTGCTGCGTTCAGGGGCGAGGGAGAGGGTCGGATGCTCCCTCTGCTTCAGATAGGCGTCCCTGAGATGTAAACGCGGGGCCTGATATCAGCCATGATGACCCGGGGTTGCCATGACAACTCCCGGGTCATCCAGCTACGGAAAGCCTCTCAGACCATGCCCACAGCATGGTCTCAGAAGCTTTCTGCATAGACATAATTCATTGCAATTCAGGAGCATTACAATGTGTTATATCATCAATCAAAAGCTAAAAAGTGAAAGTCCCATAATGGGACTAGGTAAAAAACAACATTTTAAAAAATAATATGTAAAAAAAAATTAAAAATAATAAAAATAATAAAAAACTCACCTAATAAATACACATTTTTATGTAAAAAAAAAGAAAGAAAAAACTACATATGTTTGGTATCGCCGCGTCCGTAAAAATCCCATCTATAAAAGTGTCACCCTAGTTAACCCCTTCAGTGAACGCCGTATTAAAAAAAACACAAAAAAGTATCAAATTATACTTTTTCCATGCGGTATCATCATACCACTTGGAAAAAGTGCAATAACATGCGATCAAAAAGACGGATATAAATAAACATGAAGAGAAAAAAGGGGAAAATCCAGCGTGGAGCAGAAATAGTTTAAAAAATTAAATTCTTTAATAAATGTGATTAAAAATAAACAGCAATACTTAAGCAGTACAGGTCCACAAAAATGTAGCAGAGCGATCAACGCGTTTCGACGTTAAGTCTTTCTCGATCGAGAAAGACTTAACGTCGAAACGCGTTGATCGCTCTGCTACATTTTTGTGGACCTGTACTGCTTAAGTATTGCTGTTTATTTTTAATCACATTTATTAAAGAATTTAATTTTTTAAACTATTTCTGCTCCACGCTGGATTTTCCCCTTTTTTCTCTTCATTTGCTCTGGTTGCTCTGCCACATCCGTGCGAGGAGTGAAGATATACAGGTCCTTCTCAAAAAATTAGCATATAGTGCTAAATTTCATTATTTTCCATAATGTAATGATTAAAATTAAACTTTCATATATTTTAGATTCATTACACACCAACTGAAATTTTTCAGGTCTTTTATTGTTTTAATACTGATGATTTTGGCATACAGCTCATGAAAACCCAAAAATCCTGTCTCAAAAAATTAGCATATCAAGAAAAGGTTCTCTAAACGAGCTATTACCCTAATCTTCTGAATCAACTAATTAACTCTAAACACATGCAAAAGATTCCTGAGGCTTTTAAAAACTCCCTGCCTGGTTCATTACTCAAAACCCCCATCATGGGTAAGACTAGCGACCTGACTGATGTCAAGAAGGCCATCATTGACACCCTCAAGCAAGAGGGTAAGACCCAGAAAGAAATTTCTGAACAATTAGGCTGTTCCCAGAGTGCTGTATCAAGGCACCTCAATGGGAAGTCTGTTGGAAGGAAACAATGTGGCAGAAAACGCTGTACAACGAGAAGAGGTGACCGGACCCTGAGGAAGATTGTGGAGAAGGACCGATTCCAGACCTTGGGGGACCTGCGGAAGCAGTGGACTGAGTCTGGAGTAGAAACATCCAGAGCCACCGTGCACAGGCGTGTGCAGGAAATGGGCTACAGGTGCCGCATTCCCCAGGTAAAGCCACTTTTGAACCAGAAACAGAGAAGCAGCACTGGGCTACAGAGAAGCAGCACTGGACTGTTGCTAGTGGTCCCAAGTACTTTTTTCTGATGAAAGCAAATTTTGCATGTCATTCGGAAATCAAGGTGCCAGAGTCTGGAGGAATACTGGGGAGAAGGAAATGCCAAAATGCCTGAAGTCCAGTGTCAAGTACCCACAGTCAGTGATGGTGTGGGGTGCTGTTGTGAATGGGTTTGAGATGAGTTCTGAGCAGAGGCTCCCTCTGGTGGTTACAAGCGGTACTAGTGAGGATTGTGAGGACTGGGAATCAGGTGTTACTGATTGGTCTTATTTAAGGGAATCATTTTCCCATCAGGGTTGCCAGTGATCAATTGTTCTGGTCTGAATCCTTCTTTCCAGTTTCCCTTGTAGCCTGCTGTGTCGTGTCTGCATCTCCTGCTATCAGATAAGACAATTTCTTATTTTGTGTTTTTGCTATATTTTTGCTTTTGGTCCTGCACTTCTGTGGGGGCCTTCTGGGTCCCCCTCCGGGGGCTTTTGCCCTCTCAGTTTAGTTCAGCCACTGTGTTTTGTACTTTTGCTTTTTCCAGTTTTTTCAGTGGCTGCTGTTTTTGTTACACCAGAGAACTAATTTAGGTGGTAGAGGTCGTGTGATCTCAGGTGATTTTGAAATTAGTAGAGTTGGTGTTTTTCAGGGTTTTCTGGGATTGCAGTAAGTACCCTTCCTGTCCTTTTCTATTTAGATAGTTTGGGCCCCAGCGTTTGCTCATACTATTTTCTTTCTGTGTCAGTATTTCCTCTTGTCTAACCGCCATTACATGTTTGGGGGCTTACTATTATCTTTGGGGTTCTGCTCCGGGGCAGATAACTTTCCTATTTCTATCTTTAGGTGTAGTTAGTTTCTCAGGCTGTGACGAGGCGTCTAGGACCAACGTAGGAACGCTCCACGGCTGCCTCTAGTTGCGGTGGTTAGTCAGGGTACTGCAATCTCATAGATTCCAACTGCTCTGGTGTATTTCCTTTTTTGCCTGCACTCCTCAGCTACCGTAACATAACAGTATCACCGGCCATAAAAATTGTATGGTACTCACAGAAGGGAAAAAATATTTTGAAGGAAGAAAAGTTGTCAGAGATATTTTTCTGTTTGTTGCATTTTTTTTTTTTTCCCTCTGTATCTCTGGGTGCTGGGGAGGATCTTTTCTCCCAATGGAGTTTGCACAGTTGTCTGGCCGTGTGGATCAGCTTGCCACTGAGGTTCGGAGTATTGCTATCTATCTTGCTGGGTTGCCTGTTGTGGAACCTAGGATTCCCATGCCAGATTTGTTTTTAGGGGATCGAGCTAAGTTTCAGAATTTCAAAAATAATTGTAAATTGTTTCTTGCCTTAAAATCTAAGTCCTCAGGAAACACAGCGCAGCAGGTTCAAATTATCATCTCTCTCCTGCGCGGCGATCCTCAGGATTGGGCTTTTTCCCTGATACCTGGGGATCCTGTTTTGAGTGATGTTGATGCATTTTTTCAGGCTTTGGGGTTATTGTACGATGAGCCTAATGTCACTGATCAAGCTGAAAAAGCCTTGTTGGCATTAAATCAGGGGCTTGATGACGCTGAGTTATACTGTCAGAGATTCCGTAGGTGGGCAGTCCTGACCAAATGGAATGACGACGCTTTGGCGGCCCTTTTCCGGAAGGGTCTGTCGGATAATGTAAAGGATGTTATGGTGGGATTCCCTGTCCCCTCTGGTCTCAATGATTCTATGTCATTGGCGATTCAAATTGACAGACGTTTGCGTGAGGCGGAGAAGTATGCGTGGAGTGGTGTTGCCTTGTGAGCCAGCTGCTGAGCCCATGCAGTGTGATGGAGTGGTGTCTGGGGCACAGCGTCATGAGTTTCGAAAGCAATGGGTTATGTTTCTACTGTGGTGATGCCTCTCATGCTATTTCAGTCTGCCCTAAGCGGGGAAGACATTTTGCACGCTCAGTTGTCTTGGGTAGAGTTCAGACTAAGTTTTTATTAACTGTCACTCTGATATGCTCTCTGTCCTCATTTTCTGCTCAGGCTTTCGTTGATTCTGGAGCAGCTATTAACCTGATGGATTATGATTTTGCTAAACGTTGTGGGTTTTCCTTGATACCCCTACAGAAGTCTATTCCTTTACTGGGGATCGATTCTACCCTTTGGCTGAGAATAAACCCCAGTTTTCTACTCAGGTGATAATGAGGGTTGAACCTGATCACCAGGAGTGCTGCAAATTTTTGGTTCTATATAATCTGCATGACATTATCATGCTGGGTTTCCCTTGGTTACAGACTCATAATCCTGTTTTGGATTGGAAATCTGTGTCTGTAACCAGTTGGGGCTGCCAATGTGTTAGTGCCAACACTCCTGTTTTTTCTGCCTCCCCCAGGCTGAGGATGTTCCTGACTTTTTGTTTGATTTTTCTGATGTGTTTAGCGAAAGTAAATCTGCATCCTTACCTCCCCATAGGAGCTATGACTGCGCTATTGAATTAGTGCCAGGTAGTAAATTCCCTAAGGGTCGCCTTTTTAACTTGTCTGTACCTGAACATGACGCTATGCGGTCTTATATCAAGGAATCATTGGAGAAGGTCATATCAGACCATCCTCTTCACCCTTAGGTGCCGGTTTTTTTCTTTGTGGCCAAAAAAGATGGTTCATTAAGGCCGTGTATTGATTATCGTCTCTTGAACAATATTACTGTGAAATATCAATACCCTTTACCCTTGATTTCTGACCTGTTTTCCAGGGTGAAAAACGCTACTTGTTACCAAGCTTGACCTCAGGGGGGTATAACCTTATTCGCATTAAGCACGGGATGAATGGAAGACGGCATTTAACACCCCTGAAGGGCATTTTGAGTACCTTGTGATGCCCTTTGGGCTCACTAATGCTCCTTCCGTCTCCAGTCCTTCATGAATGACATTTTCAGGGATTTTGTGGACAATTCTGATTGTTTTATTTGGATGATATCTTGATTTTTTTCTAATGACTGGACTCTCATGTGAAACATGTTCGAACTGTATTCCAGATTTTGAGAGAGAATGCTCTGTATGTGAAGGGATCAAAGTGTCTTTTTGGCGTACAGAAGATCTCATTTTGGATTCATTTTGTCCCCAATCTGTTATTGAATGGACCCGGTCAAGGTTCAGCCATCTGTGATTGGGTCCAACTACTTCATTAAAGGCTCTCAGAGATTTTTGGGTTTTTGCCAATTTTTATCGTAAATTTATTGGTAATTTCTCTGTTATTGTTAAACCATTAATGATTTGACCAGAAAGGGTTCTGATGTGGTGAATTGGCCTCCTGAGGCAGTCTCTGCGTTTCAGAACTTAAGCAGAGATTCACTTCTGCTCCTGTTCTACGGCAGCCTGATGTTTCTCTGCCATTTCAGGTGGAGGTTGATGCCTCTGAAATTGGGGCAGGTGCCGTTTTGTCCAAAAGAATCCAGAGACCTCTAAAAGTAACCCTTGTGCCTTTTTTCTCTCGAAAATTTTCTCCTACTGAACGTAATTATGACGTGGGTAATCGGGAGTTATGGCCATAGAGTGGGCTTTTGAAGAGGGAGACTTTGGCTGGAGGGAGCCAAACATCAGGTGGTGGTCCTTACGGACCATAAGATCTGGTCTATCTGGAATCTGCCAAGCGACTCAATCCTAGACAGGCCAGGTGGGCCTTGTTTTTTCACACGTTTTAATTTTGTGGTTTCCTTTCTTCCTGCAACTAAGAATGTTAAGGCGGATGCCCTCTCGAGGAGTTTCCTTGCGGACTCTCCTGAGCTTCTGATCCCTTGTTATTTTGAAGGAGGGTGTAGTTCTTTCCGCCATCTCGCCCCAATTTGAGACTTGCCTAGGGGTTGTCAGGGGATAGTCCCGAGCGCTGCCCTGTGGAAAATTGTTTGTCCCGGACCAATGGAAAAAGATGTGATGTCTGAGATTCATTTGTCCGCATTGGCTGCATCCCGGAATTTTTGGTACCAGAGACTTGGTTAGTCGTCCTTTTGGTGCCTACCTTGTCTCGCGATGTCGGGAATTTGTGCAGTCCGCGGGACTTGCTCTCGCTCCAAGCCTTGCTCTCCTCTAGTGGTTTGTTGATGCCATTGCCTGTGCCCAAGAGACCATGGACCCATATCTCTATGGATTTCATTTCCGATCTTCCTGTTTCTCAGAGAATGACCACCCCATCTGGGTAATTTGTGATAGGTTTCCAAAATGATACATCTTGTGCCATTACCTAAGTTGCCTTCCTCCTCTGAATTGGTGCCGTTGTTCCTTCAGCACGTGGTTCGTTTACACGGCATTCCTGAGAACATTGTGTCTGACAGAGAGCCATTTGTTTCCCCGATTTTTTGGGGGACTTTTTTTTCTAAACGGGTGTTCATTGTCTTTCTCCTCGGCTTTATCCTCAGACCAATGGTAAACGAGAGAACAAACCAACATTGAGACTTACTAAGATGCTTTGTGTTGCTGATCAGGATGACTGGGTCTTTTTTTGCCTTTGGCTGAGTTTGTCTTAAAAAGGGCTAGCCGCCACTTTGTGTCTCCGTTTTTCTTAATTCGGGTTTCACCCTCGATTTTTTCAGGACAGCGGAGGCTTCTGTCTGTCCAGGTGTTGACTCTGTTGTTTGGGCGTATGCAGCAATTTGGGACCAGGAGTGGAGGAGGTTGTCCCTCTTCAGGGGAAGGCCCCAGCGGTTTGCAACCGGCATAGGACTGATGGGGCCTCGGTTTAAAGTGGGGGACTTGGTCTGGTTGTTCAAAGAATATTCCTAGAAGTAGCTCTCCTAAATTTAAGCCTTGGTTCATTGGACCTTATAGATCATGGAGATTATTAACCTGTTTTTTTCGTTTGCTTCTTCCGGACATTTAAGATCCATAACGTTCCACAAGTCCTTGTTGAAGAGGTTTGTTGAACCCGGTTCCTGTGCTGTCCTCCTACCCGTTTTGGTTGAGGGCAACTGGAGTATGTGGTTGAGAAAATATTGGATTTCGTTTTCAGCAAAGACTCCATATTTGTTAAATGGAGAGTTATGGCAGGAAGTAATTCTTGGTGTTTTGCTTCGGGGCACCAGTAGGAGACTTTATCCGTCGTATCATAAACTCACCTGACCGACCCTGGGTTGCTCAAAATGAGGGTTCGGTGACCCCTCCTCAAGGGGGGGTTATGTTTGAATGGGTTTGAGTGAGTTCTGACAGAGGCTCCCTTTGGGGGTTACAGCGGAACTTTGGGGGATTTGGAGGACTGAAAGGTGTTATTGATGGTTTATTTAAGGGAATCATTTTCCCATAGGGTTGCCGGGATCAATTTTTGGTTGAATCCTTCTTTCCCGTTTCCCTTGTAGCCCTTGTGTTGTCTGTTCCTGCATCAATAAGCAATTTCTTATTTTGGTTTTTTGCTATTTTTTGCTTTTGGTCCTCACTTCTTGGGGGCCTTCTGGGTCCCCCCCGGGGGCTTTTGCCCTCTCATTTAGTTCAGCCACTGGTTTTGTACTTTTGCTTTTTCCAGTTTTTTCAGTGGCTGCTGTTTTTGTTACACCAGAGAACTAATTTAGGTGGTAGAGGTCGTGTGATCTCAGGTGATTTTGAAATTAGTAGAGTTGGTGTTTTTCAGGGTTTTCTGGGATTGCAGTAAGTACCCTTCCTGTCCTTTTCTATTTAGATAGTTTTGGGCCCCAGCTTTTTGCTCATACTATTTTCTTTCTGTGTCGTATTTCCTCTTGTCTAACCGCCATTACATGTTTGGGGGCTTACTATTATCTTTGGGGTTCTGCTCCGGGGCAGATAACTTTCTATTTCTATCTTTAGGTGTAGTTAGTTTCTCAGGCTGTGACGAGGCGCTAGGAACCAACGTAGGAACGCTCCACAGCTGCCTCTAGTTGCGGTGTTAGTCAGGGTACTGCAAATCTCATAGATTCCAACTGCTCTGGTGTATTTCCTTTTTTGCCTGCACTCCTCAGCTACCGTAACATAACAGGGTGCCAGTCACTGCTGTGTTGGTCAACTGTGTTCATCAAGGGCAGGTCAATGCACTAGCTATCAGGGAGATTTTGGAGCACTTCATGCTTCCATCGGCTGACATGCTTTATGGAATGAAGAATTTCATTTTTCAGCACGACCTGGCACCTGCTCACAGTGCCAAAACCACTGTAAATGGTTTACCTGACCATGTATTACTGTGCTCAATTGGCCTGCCAACTCTCCTGACCTGAACCCATAGAGAATCTGTGGGATAGTGTGAAGAGAAAGTTTGAGAGACGCAAGACCCAACACTCTGGATGAGCTTAAGGCCCTACGAAGTATCCTGGCTCCATAACACCTCAGCATGTCACAGGCTGATTGCCTCCATGCCACGCCGCATTGAAGCAGTTATTTCTGCAAAAGGATTCCCGACCAAGTATTGAGTGCAAAACTGAACATTTATTATTTGAGGGTTTTTTTTTAATTTTGTTTTAAACACTTTTATTTTATTGGACGGATGAAATATGCTAATTTTTTGAGACAGGATTTTTGGTTTTCATGAGCTGTATGCCAAAATCATCAGTATTAAAACAATAAAAGACCTGAAAAATTTCAGTTGGTGTGTAATGAATCTAAAATATATGAAAGTTTAATTTTAATCATTACATTATGGAAATATGAAATTTAGCACTATATGCTAATTTTTTTGAGAAGGCCTGTATGTGCAACGTGAACATTGGGGTAAGCTGACATCGTCTGTTTCTTTTTTGCTTATAATAAACATGGTCCCCGCTGAAAACGTCATCTTGTCCTGCAAAAACAAGCCGCCATATTGCCCATCATCGAAAAATACAAAAGTTATAGCTCGCAGAATAAACGATGTAAAATTAATTATTTTTTCTATAAAAGTATTTATTGTGTAAAAACTCCAAATAAAAAAAATACATAAATGAGGTATATTGTAATCGTACTGACCCGAAGAATAAAAGCTGCCTTACCAATTTTATACCACACGTGTAATGGAAAAACAAAAAGATTAACAACTCCTGAATTGCTGGTTTTTGTTCATTCTGCCTCCACAAAAAGTAGGATAGAAGACATCAAAAAAGGTATGTGCCCGAAAATGTACCAATAAAAACATCAGCTCGTCCCACAAAAAACAAGCCTGCACATGATTGTCAGCCGAAATATTGGAAAAATTATAGCTCTCAAAATGAGGCGATGCAAAAATTCTTGCAAAAAATTCTTACAAAAAAATGTCTTTTAGTGTGTGACAGAAGCTAAAAAAGAAAAAGGGTATAAATCTGGTATTGCTGTAATCGCACCGACCCAAAGGATAAAGTCGCCTAATCACTAATACCGCATACAGAATGGGTAAAAACTAAACCAATTCTTCACCTTTTGTAGATTGTTCTTTCTGGGTATTAGAGTACTCAGGATGCAGAATTTTAGGAGTCTAATTTCCCCCTGTTACCTTTGGTAAAATAAAAATTTGGGGACCAAAAAATCATTTTTGTTGGAAAAAAATATTATTTTTTTATTTTCAACGGCTCTACGTTATAAACTTCTGTGAAGCACATGGGGGTTCAAAGTGCTCATCACACATCTAGATAAGCCCTTGGGGGGTCTAGTTTCAAAAATGGGGTCACTTGGGAGGTTTCTACTGTTTATGCACATCAGAGGCTCTGCATATGCAACATGACGCCGTAAAACCATTCTATCAAATTCTGCTTTCCAAAACAACGGTCCTTAATTCCGAGTTCTGCCATGCGTCCAAACAGTGGTTGCACCCCACATTATAGAGTATCAGCGTACTGTAACAAATGCACAACAACTTTTGGAGTCCTATTTTTCCTGTTTCCCTTGTGAAAATAAACATTTGAGGCAAATGATCATTTTGTGGGAAAAAATTATTTTTTTATTTTCAAGGCTCTACGTTATAAACTTCTGTGAAGCACTTGGCGGTTCAAAGTCTCACCACACATCCAGATAAGCTCTTGGGGGGATCTAGTTTCCAAAATGGGGTCACTTGTGGGGTGTTTCCACTGTTTAGGCACATCAGGGCTTTCCAAACACGACATGGCTCCGATCTCAATTCCAGCCAATTTTGCGTTGAAAAAGTCAAATGGAGCTCATTCCCTTCCAATTTCTCCATGCACCCACACAGTGGTTACCCCACATATGGGTTATCAGCGTACTCATGACAAATTGCACAAAAACTTTTGGGGTCTGTTACTCTTGGGAAAAATAATTGGGGATGAAAAGATCATTTTGTGGAAAAAATATGATGTTTTAATTTTCGGCTCTATGTTATAAAACTTATGTGAAGCTCTTGAGGGTTCAGAGCTCTCACCACACATCTAGATAAGTTCCTTGGGAGGTCTAGTTTCCAAAATGGGGTCACTTGTGGGGGATTTCTACTGTTTAGACATATCAGAGGCTCTCCAAACGACATGGCGTCCGATCTTAAATTCCAACCAAAAAAGTCAAATGCGCCTGTTCCCTTCCAAGCTCTGCCATGCGCCCAAATAGTGGTTTACCCCCACATAGGGTATCAGCGTACTCAGGACAAGTTCACAATAACATTTTGGGGCCATGTAACCCTGGTAAAATAAAAATCATTTTGTGGAAAAAACATGATTTATTAATTTTAACAGGCTCTACTTTATAACCTTCTGCAAAGCCCTTTGTTCAAAGTGCTCACCACACAATTAGATAAGTTCCTTGGGGGGTCTATTTTTCAAAATGGGTTCACTATTTGTTAGGGCTGGCAGAATGCACCACATAAATATAAATAATAGGTGCGTTCGCAGCCCGGGTCCACCGTGCAGGCAGAGCCGCTGCTAGTAAGATGGCGGTATAAGCGAACTCTGTTACTTCACAGAGTCGCAAACATAGATGCTGTGGCACTATTGGCGGTATAAGCGAACTCTGTTACACCACAGAGCCTCTGAGGTAGAGACTCAGAGATAGAGACTGTGTCCTGTTAACACCACAGGGGTACACAGATAACGCTGTGCAGATAACAGTCCGTGGTCATGCAGTCAGCAATGCAAACAAGCAACTCCTCACCGGAGAAAGCCGTATTCTAGGGGTTATTTTAGCCAGGCCCTGAACACTGGCATACAAAACTCCTCACCGGAGGTGCCGGTATTCTAGGGGCTTGCTTCAGCAGAGCCCTACCACATGTGTGCATGATACACTGGCGCAAAGCACATAACACAATTGATACTAGCGCACGGCCAAGCGCCATGCGCCCTTTTATAGCACAGCTACAGACCTTCCCAAAAAGGACCAATGGAAACTGTTTCAAACACAGCCATTTCAGGACCTTCCTGGCGGACCAATGGGAGTCGCTGCTGTAACCGAGCATGTGACCCCTGGAAGATCTTGCCATGTGCATTCTCAGATGGAGAACGCAGGACTTAGTCCCAAAGACGTCTGCTCACCGCTGACCAGTACTGGCTACAATAGGAGAACCTGGAGAGGCAAGCAGTAATTCTCTGCACAATGTTAGACTGGCGAGATGCTGGGACCGACATCTCAGCTGAGCAGAGTCCCCTGCGGCCAGAGACGGATGGTAGACCGCAGCAGGGATGGTTGAGATTCCCCTTGTGCAGAAGCGGGAAACTCGACCCCTATCATTACCCCCCTCCTGGGTTCCCCTTCTTTGGGCCTCACTACGTTCAAAGGCAGCGATGAGCTGCGGAGCATGAATATGCTCGCAGGCTCCTAGGACCAATCCTTAGGCCCTTAACCCCTCCAATCCACCCCAAAAATTTTTTTGCCCCGTACCACCTTGCACCCTACAATGGCGTTCACCACGTGATCGTCCATAGACGAACCCGACGTCCCGGCAGATGACTCATGCAACTGGAGATGACCACAGGTTTTAGGAGGGACACATGGAAGGTGTCTGAGATACCAAGGCGAGGTGGAAGGGCTAAACATAAACCACAGGGTTCACCTGCTCGAGGACCTTGAAGGACCCAAATAGCAGGGTGACAAATTAGTGGATCCCACCCGAAGCCTGATGTTTTGGGCGGAGAGCAACACTAGGTCGCCAGGAGCAAATGTCGGAGCGGGACGCCGATGGGGCATCGGCAGAAAACCTCATCCTCTCCTTGGAAGCCTGAATTGCAACCTAGTGCGGTCCCATATGTCCCGTGCCTCCACAGCCCAGTCTGCCACATTGGAGTCGGCGGAAGCCACAGCATGGCACTGGTACCCTCGATGCTGGCCATAATTTAAGAAGAATGGGGTCTGTCTGTGGAGTCAGCCACAGCATTGTTTTAGCGTGAATTTCGCCCATGGGAGCAAGGATGCACAGGAGTGTTGAGCATTCCGATACTGCAAATATCGGGTATCGGCCGATATTTGCTGTATCGGAATTCCGATTCCGGTATCCGATATTTTCATCATATCGGATACCGGAATCGGAATGTTCCTGTCACGGTCAGTGTCCGTCAGTCGGTCTGTCAGGAGTCAGCGGCACTTACCCTGCAGAAGATCTCCGTGTTCTCGTCCTGGACTGCTTGATTGCCGCCATCATCTTCTCCCTGGCGGTCACGTGCAGTTTCTCGCGATAACTGCAGTGACTGCCGGGTAATCGCGGCCGTAAAGCAGTCCGATGACGTCACTGCCGGGGAAGCAGGTAATCAGCTGTGCTGCGTCGGGATGTTAGGCTCTGCCTTGCCTTCCGATGTAGCAGAGCTGGATCGTCGTGGACACTCGTTAATATGGACTGCGTCGGACAGGTGTATACTGTTGGGTTTTTTTTTTCTTTTTTTACAGGAGATCGATGGCGTCGCAGGAATGAGAGAGTAATAAAAGAAATGGAAACTATGTTGTCTCTTTTTATTTCATTAAAATACTTTTTTTCTTGCTGTGTCTTTTTTTTTAAACCTTTAACAAACTTTGGGATTAATAATGGATCGTGTTCTTATTGACACCTCTCCATTATTAACCGGGCTTATTGTCACCGTGCAATCAACGGTGACATTAACCCCTTATTACCCCGCTTGCCACCACTACAGGAAGTGGGAAGAGCCGGGTAAAGTGCCACAATTGGCACATCTTTTGATGCGCCAAATGTGGGGGCTGCTGTAGCCTGGTATTATCAGGCTGTTGGGGGCCAAAATCCATGGGCCTTGACAGTCTTTTTAATACCAGGCCGCAGCAGTCTGCATTTTACTTGGCTGGTTAACAAAAATAGGGGGGATCCCCACGCCATTTTTTTTTCGAGGGGATCCCCTATTTTTGTTAACCAGCCAAGCTAAGCAGACTGCTGTGGCCTGGTATTATCAGGCTTGCAAGTCCATGGATATTGGATCCTTACCAGCCTGAAAATCCAGGCCTCAGCAGTCTGCTCATCTGGCTGGTTAACAAAAATAGGGGGGACCCCACCCAATTTTTTTCGAGGGGATCCCCTATTTTTGTTAACCAGCCAAGATAAGCAGACTGCTGTGGCCTGCTATTATCAGGCTGGCAAGGTTCATGGATCTTGGCTCCTTAACAGCCTGAAAATCCAGGCCTCAGCAGTCTGCTTCATCTGGCTGGTTAACAAAAATAGGGGGGACCCCACGCCAATTTTTTTCGAGGGATCCCCTATTTTTGTTAACCAGCCAAGATAAGCAGACTGCTGTGGCCTGGTATTATCAGGCTGGCAAGCAGGGTCGGACTGAGCCACCGAGACACCGGAGAAACCGCCGATACAGTTATATTCTGCGGCAGAGCAGGGACAATCCCTGCTCTGCCGCCCGACCGCTATGGGGCCTGAACAGGCGGTGGGGGGACCCGGTGCCAGCAGTGGGCCCCCCACCCGTCATCGGAGGGTCAGCTGTATCGCCATCCAGCCGATACAGCTGACCGCATAGAGAGAGAAGGAGCGAGCACTCCTTCTCTCCCATAATCCCCCTCTCATCGTCTGACAGCGGGCGTGATGACGCCACCTGCCGGCGCCCGCTGTCAGACGCTGAGAGGGAGAACAGTGAGCAGCACAGGAGCCGGGAGGTGAGTATTTTTTTTTTTTTTAATGGGGGTGCATTATACTACAGAGGCTCTATATGGGAGGTGCATTATACTACAGAGGCTTTATATGGGGCTGAATTATACTACAGAGACTGTATATGGGGCTGCATTATACTACAGAGGCTGTATATGGGGCTGCATTATACTACAGAGGCTCCATATGGGGGTGCATTATACCACAGAGACTCCTATTGCGATGCATTATACTACAGAGGCTGCCTATGGGGGTGCATTATAACATAGCGGCTGCCTATGGTGGTGCATTATATTATAGACTCTGCCTATGGGGGTTTATTATAATATAGAGGCTGCCTATGGGGTGCATTATACTATATTGAGGACTATCTGGTGTATTATGCTGTATGGATGCTATCTAGGGGCCATCATACAGTGTTGGACCCATTAACCCCTTCACTCCCAAGGGTGGTTTGCACGTTAATGACCGGGCCAATTGTTACAATTCTGACCACTGTCTCTTTATGAGGTTATAACTCTGGAACGCTTCAACGGATCTTCGCGATTCTGAGATTGTTTTCCTCGTGACATATTGTACTTCATGTTAGTGGTAAAATTTCTTCGATATACCTTGCGTTTATTTTTGAAAAACGCAATATGGTGAAAATTTTGAAAATTTTGCAATTTTCAAACTTTGAATTTTTTTTCCCATAAAACAGAGAGATATGTCACACAAAATAGTTAAGAAATAACATTTCCCACATGTCTACTTTACATATGCACCATTTTGAAACCAAATTTTTTTTTTGTTAGGAAATTATAAGGTTAAAAGTTGACCAGTGATTTCTCATTTTTACAACAAAATTTACAAAGCCATTTTTTTAGGGGCCACCTCACATTTGAAGTCACTCTGAGGGGTCTATATGGCAGAAAATACCCAAAAGTGACACCATTCTAAAAACTGTACCCCTCAAGCTACTCAAAACCACATTCAAGAAGTTTACTAACCCTTCAGGTGCTTCACAGGAGCTGAAGCAACATGGAAGGAAAAAATGAATATTTAACTTTTTAGCCACAAAAATGATCTTTTACAAACTTTTTTTTATTTCACAAGGGTAAAAGGAGAAAATGGAAGATAAAGTTGTTGTGCAATTTCTCCTGAGTACGCCAATACCCCATATGTGGGGGAAAACCACTGTTTGGGCACACGGCAGAGCTCGTAAGGGAAGGAGCGCCGTTTGACTTTTTCAAACTAAAATTGGCTGGAATTGAGATTGGACGCCATGTCGTGTTGGAGAGCCCTGATATGCCTAAACAGTGGAAACCCCCAAAAAGTGACACCATTTTGGAAACTAGACCCCCAAGGAACTTATCTAGATCTGTTGTGAGCACTTTGAACCCCAAAGTGTTTCACAAAAGTTTATAATGCCTGGGTGTGAAAAAAAAAAAAAAACAATTTTCCACAAAAATGATTTTTTAGTCCCAAATTTTTGATTTTTCCCAAGGAAATTGGACCCCAAAAGTTGTTGTCCAATTTGTCCTGATACCTGATACCCCATATGGGGGGGGGGAACTGTTTGGGCGCACGGCAGGGCTTGGAAAGGAAGTAGTAACGTTTTGGAATGCAAACATTGATGGGGGTCATGTTCCGTTTGTAGGGCCCCAGATGAGCCTAAACAGTGGAAACCCCCCACAAGTGACCCCATATTGGAAGCTAGACCCCCTAAGGAACTTATCTAGATCTTTGGTGAGCACTTTGAACCCCCAAGTGCTTCACACAAGTTTATAATGCCCGGGCATGAAAATAAAAAATCCTATTTTTTTCCCACAAAAATTATCTCTTAGTCACTAATTTTTTATTTTCCCAAGGGTAACAGGAGAAATTGGACCACAAATTTGTTGTCCAATTTGTCCTGAGTACGCTGATACCCCAATTGGGGGGGGAACCACTGTTTGGGCGCATTGCAGAGCTCAGAATGGAAGGAGCACCATTTGACTTTTTCCAACCAAAATTGGCTGGAATTGAGATTGGACGCCATGTTGCATTTGGAGAGCCCCTGCTGTGCCTAAACAGTGGAACCCCCCCCTAGTGACCCCATTTGGGAAACTAGACCCCCTAAGGAACTTATCTAGATCTTTGGTGAGCAATTTGAACCCCCAAGTGCTTCACACAAGTTTATAACGTAGAGCCGTAAAATTAAAAAATCATATTTTTTCCACAAAATTGATCTTTTCACCCCAATTTTTATTTTCCCAAGGGTAACAAAACTCCAAAAGTTATTGTGCAATTTGTCCTGAGTGCGCTGATACCCCATATGTGGGAGTAAACCACTGTTTGGGTGCATGGCAGAGTTTGGAAGGGAAGGAGCGCCGTTTGACTTTTTCAACGCAGAATTGGCTGGATGCCATGTCGTGTTTGGAGAGCTCCTGATCTGCCTAAACAGTGGAAACCCCCCACAAATGACACCATTTTGGAAACTAGACCCCTCAAGGAACTTATCTAGATGTGTGGTGAGCACTTTGAACCCCAAAGTGCTTCACAGAAGTTTAAACGTACAGCCGTAAAATAAAAAATCTGTTTTTTTTTTTACAAAAATGATTTTTTCGCCCCCAATATTTTATTTTCACAAGGGTAACAGAAGAAATTGGACCCCAAAAGTTGTTGTCCAATTTGTCCTGAGTACGCTGATACCCAATATGTGGGAGTAAACTACTGTATGGGCGCACGTCGGGGCTCGGAAGGGAAGTAGTGACGTTTTGGATTGCAGACTTTGATGGAATGGTCTGGGGGCGTCATGTCGCATTTGGAGAGCCCCTGATGCGCCTAAACAGTGGAAACCCCCCACAAGTGACCCCATTTTGGAAAATAGACCCCACAAGGAACTTATCTAGATGTGTGGTGAGCACTTTGAAACCCGAAGTGCTTCACAGAAGTTTATATCGTACAGCCGTAAAAATAAAAAATCCTTTTTTTTTTTTACAAAAATGATTTTTTCGCCCCCAATATTTTATTTTCACAAGGGTAACAGGAGAAATTGGACCCCAAAAGTTGTTGTCCAATTTGTCCTGAGTACGCTGATACCCAATATGTGGGAGAAAACTACTGTATGGACGCACGTCAGGGCTCGGAAGGGAAGTAGTGACATTTTGGATTGCAGACTTTGATGGAATGGTCTGGGGGCGTCATGTCGCATTTGGAGAGCCCCTGATGTGCCTAAACAGTGGAAACCCCCCACAAGTGACCCCATTTTGGAAAATAGACCCCACAAGGAACTTATCTAGAAGTGTGGTGAGCGCTATGAAGCCCCAAGTGCTTCACAGAAGTTTTATAACATACAGTCGTAAAAGCAAAAAAATCATTTTATTTTTACAAAATTGATTTTGTCGCCCCCAGTTTTTTATTTTCCCAAGGGTAACAGAAGAAATAGGACAAATGTCACAATAACTCTTGGGGTCCAGAGTACGCTGATACCCCATATGCGGGAGTAAACTACTGTTTGGGCGCATGGCAGAGCTCAGAAGTGAAGGAGCACCGTTTGACTTTTTCAACGCAGAATTGGCTGGAATTGAAATCAGACGCCATGTCACATTTGGAGAGCCCCTGATGTGCCTAAACAGCAGAAACCCTCCAATTCTAACTCCAACTCTAACCCCAACACACCCCTAACCCTAGTCCCAACCCTAACCACAAACCTAACCCTAACACACCCCTAACCGTAATCCCAACCCTAATCCTAATCCTAACGTTAGCGCCAACCCTAACCCTAACTTTAGCTGCAACCCTAACCCTAACGGGAAAATGGAAATAAATACATTTTTTTTAATTTTATTATTTTTCCCTAACTAAGGGGTGATAAAGGGGGGTTTGATTTACTATTTATAGCGGGTTTTTATGATTGGCAGCTGTCACGCTAAAAGACGCTTTTTATTGCAAAAAATAGTTTTTTGCATCACCACATTTTGAGAGCTATAATTTTTGCATATTTTGGCCCACAGAGTCATGTGAGGTCTTATTTTTTGCGGGACGAGGTGACGTTTTTATTGGTACCATTTTTGAGCACGTGACATTTTTTGATCGCTTTTTATTTCGATTTTTGGGAGGTTAGAATGAACAAAAATCAGCAATTCATAAATTTCTTTTGGGGGAGGCGTTTGTACCGTTCCGCGTGTGGTAAAATTGATAAAGCAGTTTTATTCTTTGGGTCAGTACGATTACGGCGATACCTCATTTATATCATTTTTTTTGTGTTTTGCCGTTTTTATAGAATGAAAACAATTTTATATAAAAAATTATTATTTTTGCATCGCTTTATTCTGCGAGCTATAACTTTTTTATTTTTTCACTGATGATGCTGTATGATGGCTCGTTTTTTGCGGGACAAGATGACGTTTTCAGCGGTACCATGGTTATTTATCTCGGTCTTTTTGATCACGTGTTATTCCACTTTTTGTTCAGCGGTATGATGATAAAGCATTGATTTTTTGCTTCGTTTTCTTTTTTTTTTTTAAGGGGTTCACTAAAGAGGTTAACTAGTAGGACACTTTTATAGGGGGGGTCGTTACGGACGCGGCGATACCAAATATGTGTACTTTTATTGTTTTGTTTTTTTTATTTACAGGAAAAAATGAATTTATTGGGGAATATTTTTTTTTTTTTATGATTTTTTTTACCACTTTTTATTTTTATTTTTTTAACTTTTTTACTTTGTCCCAGGGTGGGACATCACTGTATTTTAGCAGATAGCTGGTGTGACAGTGTGCACAGCACTCTGTCACACCAGCAATCGCTCTGGCATCGCTGCAGGCTTCTCAGTGCCTGCTCTCAGCAGGCACTGAGGAAGCCGCCTCCCTGCAGAACCCCGGCGCCATCTTGGATCCGGGGACCTGGAGGGAGGACGGACTCTCGGAACAGCGCGACACATCGCGCTGCTCTGAGGGTCTCAGGGGAGCGCGCAGGGAGCCCCCTGCCTGCGCGATCCTCCCCTGTGCCCCGGGTACACCACGATCATGTTTGATCGTGGTGTGCCAAGGGTTAATGTTCCGGGAGCAGTCCGTGACCGCTCTTGACACACAGTCACGGGTGTCAGCTGTGATAATCAGCTGACACCCGGCGGCGATTAGCTGCGCTCCCCTCGGGAGCGCTGCTGATCGCATATGACGTACTATTCCATCCATGGGAATTAGGACCAGGGTCACATGGACGGAATAGTACGTCTGATGGAATAAAGGGGTTAAATAGTTTGGGGACATTAAGGGGTCAGTATATATCCAGTGAGGGGCATTATTCTGTGTATAGGGGAGATGTACAGGGGAGACTTGGGACATTATTAAATGTAAAGTGGACACTTATTGTTATAGGGGAACTCGGGTTACTGTGACTGTCAAAGGGGCACACAGGGCATTATTACAGTCTAGGGGACAAGATGTGGGCACTGCTTTCTAGGGCACTTGCACCCGGCATTACTATATTCTAGAGGGGTGCTTTAGAATTTAGAGGTCACACAGAACCACACAGCAGGTGCAGTAATAGGGACACATACGGCAGCAGCGGCTCAGTATTGGGTATCAGGTGCAGAAATAGGGACACATATTGCAGCAGCGGCTCAGTATTGGGGTATCAGGTGCAGTAATAGGGACACATACGGCAGCAGCCGCTCAGTATTGGGGTATCAGGTGCAGAAATAGAGACACATATGGCAGCAGCGGCTCAGTATTGGGGTATCAGGTGCAGTAATAGGGACACATATGGCAGCAGCGGCTCAGTATTGGGGTATCAGGTGCAGAAATAGGGACACATATGGCAGCAGCGGCTCAGTATTGGGGTATGAAGTGCAGTAATAGGGACACATAACGCAGCTGCGGCTCAGTATTGGGGTATCAGGTGCAGAAATAGGGACACATATGGCAGCAGCGGCTCAGTATTGGGGTATCAGGTGCAGTAATAGGGACACATATGGCAGCAGCGGCTCAGTATTGGGGTATCAGCAGGATGAGGAGTTTGTGCAGGTTGAGAATAGTCCAATTGGTGACCGTGACAGTGCTGAAAATATAGAAGTGAATTGTGTCTTTGTTGTAATCTCTGCATTCGAGTCCTGGCTGGAGAAGTCGTCATGTCGGTCTGGGCCAGATGAAAAAGACATGAAAAGTGAACAATTCCATTAGAAAGAACATCAGCGGTAAGTCATTATCTATACCTGTGCGGTAATCTATTATATGTTCTGTAGGACTGGTATTATTTACCACACACCATATGGCGGTGATATCAATATTGGTCTTTTTATATATAGATTATTTTTGGCAACAGCGCGGTCCTTTGCTGAGGTTCTCTGGTTAGGGGCCCACTCAGAAGTTTCGCCCCCACTAAACCAAAATCCTAGCTACGCCTCTGGCTATCTCTCTAGTCTTTCTTTCTCTCTCTAGCCTCTCGCTCTCTGTTCTTTCTTTCTCTCTCTGTTCTCTCTTTCTCTGTTCTTTCTTTCTCGCTCTGTTCTTTTTTCTCTCTGTTCTTTCTTTCTCTCTCTCTTTTCTTTCTTTCCTCTCTTTCTTTCTCTGTTTGTTCTTTCTCTCTCTCTCCTTTCTTTCTCTCTCGCTGCTTTTTCTTTCTTTTCCTCAGTACCAACCACTGTGCCCATAATGCCAGCCACTGTGCCCTCATTACCAGTCAGTGTGATCAGCAGTGCTAAATGGGTATGGTTGGGGCAAGGATATGGGTGTGATTAGTTGTGAAATGGGTGTGGTCGGGCGTGGCCTAAAACTTGCGGCGGCGCGCTAAGCCTTTAACCCTCTTCCCTGTCTTCAAAAGATGGGAGGTATGCTGTATGACCTCCCTACAACTTCTGGGCATGCTCCTGATGAGCGCGACGGATGGTCTCCTGAGGGATCTCCTCCCACACCTGGACTAAAGCATCCAACAACTCCTGGACAGTCTGTGGTGCAACGTGGCATGGCCTAAAATTTGCTGCAGCAGGCACAGCATGCCACAGCCTTTGTCCCTCTTTCCCTTCTTCAAAGGTTGGGAAGTATGATGGTGGGCCCAAGAATAATTTTTCTCTGGTGGGCCCAAGGTACTCCAGTCCGACGCTGCTGGCAAGGTCCATGGATATTGGCTCCCTAACAGCCTTAAATACCATGCCTCAGCAGTCTGCTTCATCAGGCTGGTTAACAAAAATAGGGGGGACCCCCGCCATTTTTTATTCAAAGGGAACCCCTATTTTTGTTAATCAGTTCCCTCTGACGTCACTGATGGTGTCCCTGGCTGACCTGAAGTGAAAGTGGAAAGCAATCAATTAAGCTTTCCACTTCCTCTCCTGTCAGCCAGGAGAGGAGCTCATTCATTTGGGGGTTTACTGTGAGGCTGCAGCATTAGCAGCGGTCCCTGCAGTAAACATTAACCCTTTTTGATGGATTACACTGTGGGACCTGACTTTGCATGGGATAGGTAAGAATAATTTTGCTTTTTTATTTTATTTTTATTACAGGAAATGTTTTTTGCAGTAAAATAAAAGATGGTCAAAAACATGTGTCTTTATTTCATTAAAATGATTTTTAATTAAAGTGTGTGTGTTTTATTTTTATTTCATGCAATATGATTAATAATTGATAGTTGTCTAATTGACTGGCTTAAGGTCACCTTTCAATAGCAAGGTGGCTTTAACCCCTTATTAACCCATTCGCCACCGCTACAGGGCTATGGGAATAGACGGGCAAAGTGCCAGAAAGGGCGAATCTAATTATAGATTTGTCTTTTCTGGGGTGTCTGGGGGCAGATGTTAGTAGCCAGGGGGGGGCAAAAATAATGGTCCCTCTCTGGGCTATTATTATCTGCCCCCACTCGCTGGCTTTGTCTGTCTGAGAAAATAGGGCGGGAGCCCACGCATTTTTTTTCAACAATTTTACACCTCATATATATATATACATGTCTTTGAATTTGTGACATATATATATTTATATTTATAGTTCATACACTTCTACATAGTATAATAGCCTCTAATTCAATTGCCGGCTTTTGTGAAAATGCAGAACCCGACATGAAATGACACATGGTTTACATAGAGTTAACCAATTTTTATATCATATTGGAGTATAATTCACACCAACACGAAGAGATCCACGATAAAATACATTTTTATTTCAATAGTTTAAAATAAGACAACAGTAAAAAACAGATATGTCTCAACAAAAGGAACACCACTATTAAAAATTGAGATCAAGTGAAAAAAGGATAATGCACTGTTCACATAATAATCATAATATGCATGAAGCCAGGAAAATACTATGATATGCAGCAAAAACAATATTATAGATTACAGATATAGCAATGTTATCAATATATGTTCAGACCAATCTGTTTTATGAATTTGCCAGAATTTTACTAAATAGTCAATAATAATATTATAATTGATACTGGATCAACAAAAAGAGGGGAGAACATGATAAAGCCCACAATCAAGGCGGTAATCAAAAAAGACGGTAAATAAACTGAATTCAGCCCTGGATGGTAATGTTCAGCATTTATATCAATGGGCGCTCAATTACAGCGCTCCAAATTGCAAGGATACCGTTATGGGCAGTGCACGGACAGAAATCAGCGCTGCATAGGATTAACAACATTAATGTGGGTAGTAAAAGATAAACATATTACCAGACGGTAAATAGACTGAATTCAGCCCTGGATGGTAATGTTCAGCATTTATATCAATGGGCGCTCAATCACAGCGCTCCAAATTGCATGGATACCGTTATGGGCAGTGCACGGACAGAAACCAGCGCTGTATACAAATAACAACATTAATGTAGGTAGTGAAAGTTAAACATATTACCTGGCCGAGTGCTATGTGCAGCAGTGCAGAAAGTGGCGTTCGCTCACCCCGACGCGTGTTTCGCCCGATGCTTCTTCCGGGGGCGTGGTTAAGTGAGGCAGGAGGAGGAATATTTAAATACCAAAGTACCCAATGGGATGTTGTAACGAAACTATGACAAGCAGTGGGCGTGTTGACACATGTGCGCTGATGCCACGGCACCTGGTACAGCTAGAGTCCAGGTAATCGCTCAATGACACGCATATGGACCGCATGTCATCATTGTGAGCTCTTCCGTGACTCTGCCTGGGTCAGGGAAACCAGCGGAATCATACTGCAGATCTGCGAGTCATAGATATAGAAAGGTGCCGAAGTGCAAGATAAACTAAAGAGGACTGAAAAGTGATAATAAAACGCGGTGCAAATAGAAAGTGCAAGTAATATTTTAATAATTATTATAATTATAAATGCGAAGTGCTATAAGTGCCACGAATAAAAGTGAATAAAGAATATATTATAAACTTTGTGAAAATCACATAAAAAATGCCACAATAATTGAAGCTATATAATAAAAATGAATAAATAAATTACACTTTATAATAACTATAAAGGTTATAGAAAAAGCATATATAAAAATATATTAAATCATAGGAAGATGCAGCATTAAAGAAGTGATAATACGAATAGTGTATAAATTTGATAGTAACACCGATAAAAAAATATTAATATCCACTGGCATAAAGAACCAGAAAAATCCAGACTTGATAGTAGGTAAATTCTTCATATCCTCCATAATGAAATAGAAGAGAAATGTTTAACACATTGGTCCATAAGGCAACCATTAAAAACCAGTCAGATCATTTATTATCTGAAAAATATATATGAATTAAAATTAATATACTATATATATGATAACACAACATGACAATTCACAATATGACAAATCAACATAAACCCAAAATAAAAAAACCCATGACTCACTAAAGCTAATGGCAAAAGAACAAACTATAAAAATGCAGCAAAACCAAGACTTTCATTGAGGCCAGAAGGACTAAGGGTGCCCAATCTATAAATCCACTTACTTTCCATCTGTGACAGATTTTTGGCTATATTCCCACCTCGAATGCCCAAATCAACCTGATCAATGGCTTTAATCTTGAGGCCTCTTGAATTGCATCCATGATGTACTTTAAAGTGTCGAGGTAATGTTTTTAAAGTAGAGATATCCTGTATTGTACTTGCTTTTTCGATATCACGTACATGCTCCCTTACTCTGAGTTTGAGTTCTCTGGTAGTCAAACCTATATATATCTTTTTACAAGGGCAGACTGCATGATAAATGACTGCCTTAGATGAGCAGGTAAGATGCTTTCTGATTTGATAAAGTCTAGAACCCTCTTGATTATCAAAGGTTTGACTTTTAATCAAGTTTGAGCAGGCCTTACAGATACCGCATGTAAAAAAAACATTTTTATCCCCATCATGTTTAGTAGGAAATTTTTTTGGATCATAGTGGCTATGGACGAGCAAATCTCTCAGATTAGCCGAACGACGAGCTGTGAAGGACGGTACAGTAGGTATAATTTGTTTCAAGGTTGGATCCATTTCCAAAACTTTACAATGCTTTTTAATTATATTTGTCAGATCATTTTTCAGATTCAGAATATTCAGGAAATGGAGAAGGTCCATAATTGGATAAGATACATCGATGATGTATTTTTTATTTGGCAGGGATCTGTTGAAGAATTATATCAATTGATGATGAAACTGAATTCTAACGATCTGAATATCAAATTATCTTACAAATATGGACGGACTCTGGAATTTTTGGACATTAAAATAACTGCTTCTAGTACTGGATGTTTGGATACAGATATCTATCGAAAACCAACTTCCACAAATTCATTTCTTCTAGCGGACTCTGCACATCCAAAGTCATTGATCTGTGGCATTCCGGTGGGCCAATTTTTAAGAGCAAGAAGAATCTGCTCAAATGATTTATCTTTTGAATTACAGGCACGTGATTTAGCATGTAGATTTCAACAGAGGGGCTACAGTAAGAGGGCCATTAGACTAGGCTATCACCGAGCTATTAAATCCAGCAGAAACAGTCTCTTATATGGTGAGAAGGATAAGAAAAGAGATATAGACGATAAACAAATCAGATTCATCTCAACATACTGTACTGAGTGGAATGATCTGACAAATATAATTAAAAAGCATTGGAAAGTTTTGGAAATGGATCCAACCTTGAAACAAATTATACCTACTGTACCGTCCTTCACAGCTCGTCGTTCGGCTAATCTGAGAGATTTGCTCGTCCATAGCCACTATGATCCAAAAAAATTTCCTACTAAACATGATGGGGATAAAAATGTTTTTTTTCCATGCGGTATCTGTAAGGCCTGCTCAAACTTGATTAAAAGTCAAACCTTTGATAATCAAGAGGGTTCTAGACTTTATCAAATAAGAAAGCATCTTACCTGCTCGTCTAAGGCAGTCATTTATCATGCAGTCTGCCCTTGTAAAAATATATATATATAGGTTTGACTACCAGAGAACTCAAACTCAGAGTAAGGGAGCATGTACGTGATATCGAAAAAGCAAGTACAATACAGGATATCTCTACTTTAAAAACATTACCTCGACACTTTAAAGTACATCATGGATGCAATTCAAGAGGCCTCAAGATTAAAGCCATTGATCAGGTTGATTTGGGCATTCGAGGTGGGAATATAGCCAAAAATCTGTCACAGATGGAAAGTAAGTGGATTTATAGATTGGGCATCCTTAGTCCTTCTGGCCTCAATGAAAGTCTTGGTTTTGCTGCATTTTTATAGTTTGTTCTTTTGCCATTAGCTTTAGTGAGTCATGGGGTTTTTTATTTTGGGTTTATGTTGATTTGTCATATTGTGAATTGTCATGTTGTTTTATCATATATATAGTATATTCATTTTAATTTATATATATTTTTCAGATAATAAATGATCTGACTGGTTTTTAATGGTTGCCTTATGGACCAATGTGTTAAACATTTCTCTTCTATTTCATTATGAAGGATATGAAGAATTTACCTACTATCAAGTCTGGATTTTTCTGGTTCTTTATGCCAGTGGATATTAATATTTTTTTATCGGTGTTACTATCAAATTTATACACTATTCGTATTATCACTTCTTTAATGCTGCATCTTCCTATGATTTAATATATTTTTATATATGCTTTTTCTATAACCTTTATAGTTATTATAAAGTGTAATTTATTTATTCATTTTTATTATATAGCTTCAATTATTGTGGCATTTTTTATGTGATTTTCACAAAGTTTATAATATATTCTTTATTCACTTTATTCGTGGCACTTATAGCACTTCGCATTTATAATTATAATAATTATTAAAATATTACTTGCACTTTCTATTTGCACCGCCTTTTATTATCACTTTTCAGTCCTCTTTAGTTTATCTTGCACTTCGGCACCTTTCTATATCTATGACTCGCAGATCTGCAGTACGATTGCGCTGGTTTCCCTGACCCAGGCAGAGTCACGGAAGCGCTCACAATTATGACATGCGGTCCATATGCGTGTCATTGAGCGATTTCCTGGACTCTAGCTGTACCAGGTGCTGTGGCATCAGCGCACATGCGTCAACACGCCCACTGCTTGTCATAGTTTCGTTACAACATCCCATTGGGTACTTTGGTATTTAAATATTCCTCCTCCTGCCTCATTTAACCACGCCCCCGGAAGAAGCATCGGGCAAAACGCGCGTCGGGGTGAGCGAACGCCACTTTCTGCACTGCTGTACATAGCACTCGGCCAGGTAATATGTTTAACTTTCACTACCTACATTAATGTTGTTATTTCTATACAGCGCTGGTTTCTGTCCGTGCACTGCCCATAACGGTATCCATGCAATTTGGAGCGCTGTGATTGAGCGCCCATTGATATAAATGCTGAACATTACCATCCAGGGCTGAATTCAGTCTATTTACCGTCTGGTAATATGTTTATCTTTTACTACCCACATTAATGTTGTTAATCCTATGCAGCGCTGATTTCTGTCCGTGCACTGCCCATAACGGTATCCTTGCAATTTGGAGCGCTGTAATTGAGCGCCCATTGATATAAATGCTGAACATTACCATCCAGGGCTGAATTCAGTTTATTTACCGTCTTTTTTGATTACCGCCTTGATTGTGGGCTTTATCATGTTCTCCCCTCTTTTTGTTGATCCAGTATCAATTATAATATTATTATTGACTATTTAGTAAAATTCTGGCAAATTCATAAAACAGATTGGTCTGAACATATATTAATAACATTGCTATATCTGTAATCTATAATATTGTTTTTGCTGCATATCATAGTATTTTCCTGGCTTCATGCATATTATGATTATTATGTGAACAGTGCATTATCCTTTTTTCACTTGATCTCAATTTTTAATAGTGGTGTTCCTTTTGTTGAGACATATCTGTTTTTTAATGTTGTCTTATTTTAAACTATTGAAATAAAAATGTATTTTATCGTGGATCTCTTCGTGTTGGTGTGAATTATACTCCAATATGATATAAAATTTGTATATGAAGTGCCATAGGAAATATTTCTCTTCTGGACTAATTTCTCAATAATTAATAGAGTTAACCATGTCATTTCCAGTTGTTTGATATATTGTTTTCACTAACAATTACATGAGTGTATGTGTGCAAAATTTCACACCTGTAGGGGTTAATTAAAGGTGTAAATTCGTATCAAAAAAGTCCGGTTTTTTTACAACGAATTTACACCTTTAATTAACCCCTACAGGTGTGAAATTTTGCACACATACACTCATGTAATTGTTTGTGAAAATCAGATATCAAACTGCATGAAAAGACATAGTTAACTCTATGTAAACCATGTGTCATTACATGTCGGGTGCTTCTGTATCTTCACAAAAGCCGGCATTACCCGGCAATTGAATCAGAGGCTATTTTACTATGTAGAAGTGTATAAACTATAAATATATGCATATATATATGTCACAATGACGTATATATATATATATATATATATATATATATATATATATATATATACACTACCGGTCAAAAGTTTAGGGTCACTTAGAAATTTCCTTATTTTTGAAAGAAAAGCAGTTTTTTTCCAATGAAGCTAACATTAAATGATTCAGAAATACACTCTATACAGTGTTAATGTGGTAAATGACTATTCTAGCGGCAAACGTCTAGTTTGTAATGCAATATCTTCATAGGTGTATAGAGGCCCATTTCCAACAACCATCACTCCAGTGTACTTATGGTATTTTGTGTTCGCTAACTGTGTAAGAAGGCTAATAGATGGTTAAAATACCCTTTAAAACCCTTGTGCAAGTATGTTAACACAGCTGAAAACCGTTTGTTTGATTAGAGAAGCTATAAACCTGACCTTCCTTTGAGCTTGTTGAGAATCTGGAGCATTACATTTGTTGGTTCCATTAAACTCTCAAAATGGCCAAAAAAAAAGAACTTTCTTGTGAAACTCGACAGTCTATTCTTGTTCTTAGAAATGAAGGCTATTCCATGCGAAAAAATTACCAAGAAACTGAAGAATTCATACAATGGTGTGTAGTACTCCCTTTAGAGGAGTGCACAAACAAGCTCTAACCAGAGAAGAAGGACAAGTGGGAGGCCCCGCTGCACAACTGAGCAACAAGACAAGTACATTAGAGTCTTTAGTTTGAAAAATTGACGCCTCACAGGTCCTCAACTGGCAGCTTCATTAAACAGTACACATTAAACGCCAGTGTCAACATCTACAGTGAAGAGGCGATTTGGGGATGCTGGCCTTCAGGGCAGATTGGCAAAACAAAAGCCATATTTAAGACTGGCTTAAATGAAAGGAAAAGATTAATATGGGCAAAAGAACACAGACATTGGACAGAGGAATATTGGCTTTTGTTTTCAAAAATAAGGAAATTTCTAAGTGACCCTAAACTTTTGACCGGTAGTGTATATATATATATATATTCTATGTGTGTATATTTAGTGTTTACAAGGAAAGAAAGGGTTTTTTTTAGTTACGATATTTCTGTCCCATAGACTTGCATTGGATTTCCGGTATCGGAATCGGGTATCGCCGATACTTTTGGGGTATCGGCGATACCCATTCCGATCCGATACTTCTTGATATCGGAAAGTATCGCTCAACCCTAATGCCCAGTCATCCTGCCTGGCAGAGACAAAATGTCACAATTATGTGACCAAGGTCAGGTTGGCCCTCTCTACCAACCCATTAGTCTCGGGATGATATGCAGAGGAGAGGTTTAACTCAATGCAGAGCAGACGACACAGCTCTCTCCAGAACCGAGACGCAAATTGGGGACCTCGATCGCTGACAATCTTGTCTGGCATGCCGTGTAGACGGAAGATGTGTCTAATAAATATTGCTGCTAAGGCCCATGCAGAAGGTAACCGTGGTAGCGGCACAAAGTGCACCATTTTGTAGAAGTGGTCGGTGATCACCCAAATGATGGTGCAACAACGAGACTTGAGTAAGCCCACCACAAAGTCCATCCCGACCATCTCCCAGGGCCTGTCTGCCACCGGCAAAGGGAAAAGTAACCCAGCTGGCCGTTGTCGAGGGGACTTTTTCTTGGCGCAGGAGACACATGCCTGAACATATTCCCCGACATCACAAACCATATGTGGCCACCAGTATGTCCTCGCCAATAATTCAGTTGTCCTCTTTGCTCCAAAGTGTCCACCGACCCTGGACGAGTGTGCCCAAGAGAGTACAAAAGTCTTGCCTGGAGGCACAGACTCTAGCGAAACCGGGGCTACCGTTCTTAGGCTCTCTTCGGGGACAATAAGCCGAGGCTCCTCATCCTCCTCCTCTGATGACACTAAGGAGCGAGAGAGAGCATCGGCCCAAATATTCTACTCACCGGAGAGAAAATGGAGGGTGAAGTGGAACCGAGAGAAGAATAGGGACCTTCTGGCCTGGCGATAATTTAGCTGCTGGGCCGTTTGCAGATATACCAAGTTTTTGTGGTCAGTGAAGACTTGGAAGGGAAAACAAGCCCCCTCAAGAAGATGTCTCCACTCAAAGAAGGACAACTTCATAGCCAGCAACTCCCTGTTCCCGATGGAATAATTCCTCTCTGCTGGTGTAAAGGTCTTAGAAAAGAAGAAGCAGGGATGCTTCCGACCTTGAGCATCCTTTTGATAAAGGACTGCTCCAGCACCAACAGAAGAGGCGTCCACCTCTAAAATAAACGGCTTAACAACATTTGGGCGATGTAATATGGGAGCACTGGCAAAATGCGACTTGATGGAAGAGAACGCCTTGGAGACCTCCTCAGACCTCAACTTGGGATTTGCTCTCTTCTTGGTGAGGGCTACCAAGGGAGCTACCAAAGTCGAGAAATGGGGAATGAACTGGCGATAATAATTAATGAACCCCATAAAGCGCTGCACCGCTTTAAGAGAATGGGGTTCTTGCCAGTCCATTACAGCCTGTAGTTTGGCAGGATCCATAGCCAATCCCTGGGAGGAGATGATATAGCCCAGGAAAGGTAAAGACTCCTGCTCAAACACACATTTCTCCAGCATGGCATAGAGGGAGTTTGCCTGTAAGAGGTCGAAGATTTTGTTGACATCCCTCCGGTGAGAGTCTATATCTGGTGAACAGATGAGAATATCATCCAGAAAGACTACTACATAGGGGGAAGCATATCCCGGAAGATGTCATTGACAAAGTCTTGGCAAACAGCAGGAGCATTACAGAGCCGAAGGGCATCACCAGGTATTCATAATGTCCATCCCTGGTATTAAAAGCTGTCTTCCACTTGTCCCCTTCACGGATGCGAATTAGATTATAGGCACCACGTAGATCTAGCTTAGTAAAAACCTTTGCTCCCCAGAGCCTATCAAAGAGCTCAGAGATTAGGGGCAACGGGTACTTATTCTTAACGGTGATGGCATTAAGACCCCTGTAGTCAATACACGGAGGTAATTCTCCGTTCAATCTTCTGCACGAAGAAGAACCCCCGCCCCTGCTGGTGACACCGACTTCCAAAATGAACCCTCTTGCCAGATTCTCCTGAATATGGTGGGACATGGCCTCCGTCTCAGGAAGCGAGAGGGGATAGACTCTTCCCCGAGGAGGTTCTGCTCCAGGCAAGAGATGAATAGGACAGTCGTAGGGGCGATGAGGCGGAAGAGTCTCCGCCGCCTTCTTGGAGAAAACGTCTGCGTATGACCAAAAACACTGGGGAAGAGGAGTAAGGTCTACGGGTATCTCTGTGGTGGTGACCTGAACGCACTCCCTGACACACCTGCCTCTACATGAATCACCCCAACCCAGTATCCTCCCCGAGGACCACTCAATATGGGGAGAGTGGTTACGGAGCCAAGGTATTCCCAGCAAAACCTCGTCTATTCCCTCGGGCAGGACAAGAAAGGAAATACTCTCCAGATGGGAAGGGGACATAGATAAAGTGATAGGGATAGTCTGGTGGGTGATTTGTGAGGGCAGAGTCGATCCATTCATTACTCGCACAGTCACCGGTTTGGCTAGCATCACCTGAGGTATAGTGTGGCGGAGAGCAAAGGCTGAGGACATGAAATTCCCCTCAGCTCCAGAATCCACACAGAGCTTGGCAGTGAGAGTGGATGGACCTACTGTAATTGTCCCTTTGAAGGACAACTTAGTGGAAAATGCCAAGGTGTCTAGTGAACCTCCTCACAGGGTCACTAGATGCGACCGCTTTCCTGACCGATGTGGACATTTGTAGGCATAATGTCCTAACTGCTGACAGATGTTACAAACCACAGGTACTCGAGCGGCCCGGGACTTAGGTCCCGCTCGAGAAACCTCCATGGCCTCATGGGAGTCGGACGCCTGACTGAAAGATTCTAGAGGTCTGGCGAAGGTGGGAGCCAGCCGAAACCTCTGCCTACACTGGGACCGCTCCAACCTCCGCTCGTGAAAATGGAGGTCGATGAGGGTAGATATGGCGATAAGCTTCTCCAGTGTGGCTGGAATCTCCCTGGTAGCCAAGGCGTCTTTCACATGGCCCACCAGTCCTCTCCAAATCACGGGAATGAGGATTTTATCTGGCCAGTCTAACTCCGAGGCCAGAGTCCGAAATTTGACAGCAAAATAGCTGAACAAAGATGAACCCTTTGAACTTGCCAACAGTTGGAGTGCCGCATAGTGGGTGACCTGAGGTCCTAGAAAGACCTTTTTTAGAGCGTCCAGAAAATGAGGAGCACTCCGCACCACATGATCGTCACGCTCCCACAGTGGCCCACTCCAACGCTCTGCCCAACAGGAGAGATATTACAAAACCCACTTGTGCCCGATCCGTGGGGAAACATGCAGCCAGAAGCTCGAGTTGTATAGAGCACTGACTCATGAATCCCCAACATTGCTTGCTGTCACCAGAAAACTTGTCTGGAAGCGGGAAGTGGGATAATGTTGGGCAGAGGTGGCAGTGGACACACTGGCTGCAGCCACGCTAGAAGCCTGAACAGCGACTGCGGTAACATCCACAGCTGAGGTTGTGCGCTCAAGGGCCGCCAACCTACCCTCCAGCTGCTGGATGTTCCGCTGTAGATGCTGGTCATCCGCCATTTTACTAGCCAGACCCTGGCGCTAGTATTATGTTAGGGCTGGCGGAACGCACCACATAAATATAAATAATAGGTGCGTTCGCATCCCGGGGTCAACCGTGCAGGCAGAGCCTGCTGCTAGTAAGATGGTGGTATAAGCGAACTCTGTTACTTCACAGAGTCGCAAACATAGATGCTGTGGCACTATATGGCAGTATAAGCGAAATCCGTTACTTCACAGAGTTGCAAACATAGATGCTGTGGCACTATATGGCAGTATAAGCGAACTCTGTTACACCACAGAGTCGCTGAGGTAGAGACGCAGATATAGAGACTGTGTCCTGTTAACACCACAGGGTTACACAGATAACTGCTGTGCGGATAGCAGTCTGTGGTCATGCAGTCAGCAATGCAAACAAGCAACTCCTCACTGGAGAAGCCGGTATTCTAGGGGCTTATTTCAGCCAGGCCCTGAACATATGCAAACAAATCTCCTCACTGGAGGTGTCGGTATTCTAGGGGCTTATTTCAGCCGAGCCCTAACCACATGTGTGCATGATCACACTAGCGCAAAGCACATAACACAATTGATACTAGCGCATGGCCGAGCGGCCATGCGCACCTTTTATGATAGAAGCTACAGGTCCTTCCAGTAAAGGACCAATGAGAAACTGTTCCAGAACACAAGCCATTTCAGGACCTTCCTGGCGGACCAATGGGAGTCGCTGCTGTAACCGAGCATGTGACCCCTGACCTCCAATGGGAGATCTTGCCCTGGGCATGCTCAGATGGAGAAACGCAGGACTTAGTACCAAAGACATCTGCTTGCTACTGACCAGTACTGGCTACAATAGCAGAACCTGGAGAGGCAGCAGTAATCCTCTGCACAATGTTAGACTGGGCGAGACGCTGGGACCGACGTCTCTGCTGAGTAGAGTCCACTGCGGCCGGAGACGGATTGGAGACTGCAGCAGGGATGGTTCGAGATTCCCCTTGCGCAGAAGCGGGAACTCGACTCCTAACACTTATGGGGTGTTTCCACTGTTTAGGTACAACAGGGGCTCTCCAAACGTGACATTGCATCCACGCTCGATTCCAGCCAATTTGACATTCAAAATCTCAAATGATGCTCCTTCCCTTCTGAGCACTGCCGTGCGCCTAAAGGTTGGTCTTCAAATATTGTGATTCATTTTGTCCTGATGCCCTTGACAAAATGAAAAAAATTGTGTCCGAAGAAAATTTTTTGGGGAAAAAAGTTAAATGTTCATTTTTTCCTTCCACATTGCGTCAATCCTTGTGAAGTACCTAAAGGGTTAATAAACTTCATGAATTTGGTTTTGAGTACCTTTAGGAGTTCAGTTTTTAGAATGGTGTCACTTTTGGGTAATTTCTGTCATATTGACCCCTCAAAGTGACTTCAAATGTGAGGTGCTCCCTTAAAAAAAATGGTTGTGTAAATTTTGTTGGAAAAATGAGAAATCGCTGGTCAACTTTTAACCCTTATAACTTCCTAACAAAAAAATGTTGGTTTCAAAATTGTGCTGATGTAAAGTAGACATTTGGGAAATTTTATTTTTTAACTATTTTTGTGATACATCTCTCTGATTTAAGGGCATACAAATTAAAAGTTTGAAAATGACAAAATTTCAAAAATTTTCACCATATTTCTGTTTTTTTTCAAAAATAAACGCAAGTCACATCGTAGAAATTTTACTACTAACATGAAGTACAATATGTCATAAACTACTTTCTCAGAATCAGCGGGATCTGTTGAAGCTTTCCAGTGTTAGAAACACATAAATTGACAGTTGTCCGATTTCAAAATTAAGGCCTGGTCATTAACCTACAAAATGTCTTGGTCCTTAAGGGGTTCACCCAACTTTTTTTAAGCTCATTTTGAATATGTACCAAAGAATATCCCCAGACCACAGAATACTCTAGGGGTAAGAAATTTAGACCAGCATAATTTTTAGACGCTTTTTTTGGTGTGCTAGATATCACAGTAATGTACCACAGACCACGGAGTACTGTATTGGTGAGTAATTTAGCACAGCAAACTTTTTAAACGCTTTTTGGAGAGCTAAATTTTACAGTAATGTACCCCACATGACAGAATATTGCACGGTTGAGAAATTTAACCCCAAAGAATTTTAAACACTTTTTGAAGTGTTATATATCACAGATATGTACCATTGACTGACTGACCTTCATTTCTTAAAGTAATGATGGCCACTCATTTTTCTTTACTTAGCTGCTTTTTTCTTGCCATAATACAAATTCTAACAGTCTATTCAGTAGGACTATCAGCTGTGTATCCACCAGTCTTCTGCACAACATAACTGATGGTCCCAACCTCATTTATAAGGCCAGAAATCCCACTTGTTAAACCTGACAGGGCACACCTGTGAAGTGAAAACCATTTCCGGTGACTACCTCTTGAAGCTTATCAAGAGAATGCCAAGAGTGTGCAAAGCAGTCATCAAAGCAAAAGGTGGCAACTTTGAAGAACCTAGAATATAAGACATATTTTCAGTTGTTACACACTTTTTTTGTTAAGTATATAATTTCACATGTGATTATTCATAGTTTTGATGCCTTCAGTGTGAATTTACAATTTTCATAGTCATGAAAATACAGAAAAATCTTTAAATGAGAAGGTGTGTCCAAACTTTTGGTCAGTATTGTATATATCTAAATTATTAATTTAAACAGCTAAAATCACTCATGATGATTCACATCACTAAAATGATTTTAGTATGACAATAATTAATTGGTATTTTACCACTATCAGTACCGTATATTCTCATGTATAAGCCGAGATTTTCAGCACCTTTTTTTGTGCTGAAAATGCCCCCTCGGCTTATACATTGTCATAGGGCAGAAACCAGCGGGGGAGGGGATGCGGCGGCAGGAGCCGGTGGCTGGGGCATCATACTCACCCTCCCCGTGCCATCGCTGAACGTCCCTGCAATCCTGCGTTCTCCCCGGCTTCCAGCAGCTCTCCCCGGCTTCCTGCAGCTCTCCAGCACTGAGCGGTGACGTTATACCCGCTCATTAAGGTCATGTAATATGGACGCGACGCCACTCCCATGGGCGTGGCCTCCATATTCATGGCCTTAATGAGCGGAATTACGTCACCTCTCAGCGCTGGAGAGCTGCAGGAAGCCGGGGAGAGCTGAAGGAAGCCAGGGAGAGCGCTGGATTGCCGGCCAGGACGTTCAGCGATGGCACGGGGAGGGTGAGTATGATGGAGGAGGATGGGGGGAGCATGGAGGAGGACAAGGAGCATGGAGCAGGATGGGGGGGAGGACGGAGAGCACGAGCAGAATGGGGGGAGGACGGAGAGCACGGAGCAGGACGGGGGGGTGGACGGAGAGCACGAAACAGAACGGGGGGAGGACGGAGAGTACGGAGCAGAACGGGTGGAGGATGGAGAACACGGAGCAGGACGGGGGGAGGACGGAGAGCACGGAACAGAACGGGGGGAGGACGGAGAGCACGGAGCAGGATGGGGGTGGGCACAGAGGAGAATGGGGGAGTGCAGAGCTGGATGGGGGAGCACGGAGCAGGACGGGAAGGATGGAAACCACGAGCAGGACAGGATAATAGAGCAGGAGGAGGGGAGCACAGAGGAGAATGGGGGCGCACAGAGCTGGATGGGGAGCACAGAGCAGGACGGCAACTTATACACCCGGCTTATACGCGAGTCAATAAGTTTTCCAAGTTTTTTGTGGCAAAATTAGGGGGTTCGGCTTATACACGGGTCGGCTTATACATGAGTATATACGGTAAATTTAATGTTTTTTTCCCATTATCTAAAACATTCCATTACTCTGATAGATACTGTATATACTCAAATATAAGCCGAGATTTTCAGCCCATTTTTTAGGGCTGAAAGTCCCCCTCTCGGCTTATATTCGAGTCATATACCAGGGGTCGGCGGGGGAGGGGGAGCGCAGCTGTCCTATATACTCACCCCTCCGCCGGTGCGGTCCCTGCAGCACCCCTGCTCTTCTTCCACGGTCCCGTCGCCTGTGTTCAGCCCTCAGTGGTACCGCTCATTAAAGTCATGAATATGCGCATATTCATAACTTTAATGAGCGGTAACACGTGACCGCTGAACACTGGCGCCAGGACCGTGGGAGAAGAGCAGGGCAGTGACGCGCTGGCAGGAGGTGTGAGTATAAGCGATATTTACCTGTCCCGTTCCACCGATGCACTGCTGTGTCCTCGGGTCCTCTTGCTGCGATGTTCAGGCAGAGGGCGCGATGATGTGGTTACTGTGCGCTGCGCCCTCTGCCTGATCATTCACTGCTGGAGGATCCGGAAGACAGCGGCGAGCAGCAGTGGTCCCGGTGACAGGTAAATGTCTCAGGTGCCGGGGCCCTGAGCAAGCGGTGACACCGGTACCTGTCCCCCCATAGCGCGCCGGTGTCCCCGCCTGCTCAGAACACCGGCACCTGGCCCCCAGCGACGAGAGGTGAGTATGTATTTTTTTTTTCGGTTGCAGCAGTGCGGCAGCATAAAGGGCCTATACTATGGGGGCATAATCTATGGAGCATCTATGGGGGAATAATCTATGGGGGCACAATCTATGGATCATATATGGGGGCACAATCTATGGAGCATCTATGGGGTAATAATCTATGGGGGCACAATCTATGGATCATATATGGGGCACAATCTATGGATCATATATGGGGGCACAATCTATGGAGCATCTATGGGGGAATAATCTATGGGGCACAATCTATGGATCATATATAGGGCACAATCTATGGAGCATTTATGTGGGAATAATCTATGGGGGCACAATCTATGGAGCACCTATGGGGGCACAATCTATGGAGCATCTATGGGGGCATAATCTATGGATCATCTATGGGGGCACAATCTATGGATCATCTATGGGGCACAGTCTATGGAGCATCTATGGGGACATAATACATGGGGCAGCATATAGGGCATAATCTCATTTTCCACCCTAGGCTTATACTCGAGTCAGTAAGTTTTCCCAGTTTTTTGTGGCAAAATTAGGAGGGTCGGCTTATACTCGGGTCGGCTTATACTCGAGTATATACGGTAATTTAAAATATCAATTTTAAAAAACAAACAATAGTCTCTATGTTAAGTGGTAACATTTCAATATTTCACTTGTCAATTTTCAAAACATTTTGCATATCAAAAGATTGGTTTCATAAGGCTATGGTTCCACGGTCCGGAACCATAGCGCTTTTGACGGAGCGGAAAATTCCGCTCCGTCTAAGCCCCGCCCCCTTTCTGACGCGCGATCTTTCCGAGGTGTTCAGGACACCTCCGGAACACCTCCGGAAAGAGCGCAGGGCTACATAGCCCTGTGTTAATTATGTTGCGGCGACGCACCGTCGCCGCAATACGCGAGGACATGCTGCGGTCTGAAAAGACGCGCCGCATGTCCGTTTACGCAGGTTTTCCACCTGCGTATTGTTACGCATAGTGGAGACGGGATTTCTTGAAATCCCCTCCACTATGCTGTAACATCTGGACGCTGCGTGTTTGGCGCTGCGCCAGCGCACAGCGCCAAACACGCAGCGTTTCCTGACCGTGGAAACTCACCTAAGTAGTCTTTTTGTTGCTGCTATTATACTATGAACGATTTGAAGGGAGAAAAATAGATGGCTCTCTGTGACCTGAAATGCTTGTTAGTTTGATACAAGAAAGTATTTCAAGATATAAATATTTTGTGCCTGCAACTATGACTTGTATTTCATTTTCAATACTTGTCATGGTAGGTTGTGTTGTTCTTTTGCCTCAAACACTTAAACTCCTTGGGGGCTTATAGATTGCTACAGTTTCCTTAAATTTAAACATTTAATTTTTAAATTTGAGTTATTTTTACTGCAGTTCTATCAAGCAAATATTAGTATTAACTGGGAAATGAATTAATATTGCCTTAAAAATGTTAATGTGTGATTTATGGGTGCATATATGTTTAAAATATTTGGCTTGCGATGTATAGTACACTGTATGTATGACTAGTAAAAATTCACTTTACATTTATTCTCTCTGCATGAATCTTTAGTAAAATAATTGGTGTCATATTTGTGTCATGTGCTCTAATAATTCTGCTTTCATCTTTTGCACTATGAAATATACTTAGATTCACAAGTTGAAGCAATGTAACATAGATAATGTAGCTTCATTTTGGCATTTATGGTTCCAATCTGTGTAAACAATGACAACATTTATGCAACAAAATTAATTGCTGCATTTTTCACACTAATATGCTATAAATTATTACCGTATATTGTCTCTGTGAGTTTTGTTCATTTTTTAAAAGTAAAAATGGCAAGAGGAGCTATATCACTACCATTAGAGGATGCATAGCCCTCTTGTCCATAGTATATAAAAGAAATATATATCTTGCAAAGATTAATAAAGCTGTCAAATTTCAAATGCAGCAATTTGCTAGAATTTGGTAAGAAAATTTAATTTGTATTTAAGTTGCTTGATGCGAATAAAATCTTTTTAGTATGCTCTGAAGTCTGTCCAGACCCAACAACATAATAAACATAGGATAAAAAAGAATTCACCTTACCACTCACCTTCACAAGCCTAGGCCCCATCTAGTCCTCTGCATTTCTCCCTCCAGCATTGCAGTGCTCTCATGATTTCCTCTTTGGCTCTCTTTGCATCTTTTATTTATGTAAAAGAGGACATTGTGTATGTGATGCCTGAAGAGCTAGTCATTGGGTTGGTCAGTAATGACAGCAGTGAAACAAATGAGAATGATGTTTCTCCACACTTTTTTGTTACATTCAAATTTTAACAGTGGACAGCAAATAATAACATATCAGCAGCTTAAGGGAGGAAAGAGGGAATGCAAGGGAACAAATCTTAACTAAAACCAAAATGTTGTTAAAGTTGAAGAGTAGTTCAACCCTTTTCTCATCCTTCTAGAAATCAGCAAAATGACATTCAGTAACTATTTGGAATATGGAATTAACCAGAAAAGCTAGGAAGGGTAAAAGTGATGACTAAATAACGCTAAAGCAAAAATAGCATGCCCATAGTATTATTGGGGCATATACAGGGGTTGGACAAAATAAAGGAAAAGGAAAACACGGCGATTACAGCCTCAATTCTCTGAGGTATGGATTCATACAAGGTGTGAATTGTTTCCAAAGGAATTTTAGCCCATTCTTCAGTTAAAACACCCTCCAGTTCTTTGAGCGACGATGGCGGCGGAAATCGACGTCTAACTTGAATCTCTAAAATCGACAATACATGCTCAACAATATTGAGGTCTGGGGATTGTGAGTCCAGAGGAGATGCTCAACTTCATTAGAATGTTCCTCGTGCCATGCTTTAACGATTCTAGCTGTATGAATTGGTGCATTATCATCCTGAAAGATGACGTTCCCCTCCGGGAACAGTGTTTGAACCATAGGATGCATTTGGTCCCCCAAAATGCCTAAATAATCACGGCTGTTAATTCTTCCATGAAGGGATATCATTGGCCCGGTGGATCTCCACCAAATAGCACCCCAGATCATCACAGAACCTCCCCATGTTTTACGGTTGGGAGAAGGCAGTCTGGATGGAATGCTTCTTTCGGCTGTCTCCAAATGTACATGCGGCCGGAGGTCGGAAATAGGGTAAACGATGATTCGTCAGAGAATATCACATGTTTCCACTGCTTGAGGGACCAATTCTGGAGGTTTCTTCACCACTCTAAACACTTTGAAACATTTGTCATTGAGAGCAGCGGTTTTCGAATTACAGCTCTTCCGTGGAATCCAGATTTGTTCAGCTCCCGACGAAACTGGGTTCTGTAGGTGTTCATTGAGCTCAGCAGTGATTTTTGGAGCCGTGGTCTTGCGATCCTCTCTCACAATTCGCTTTAGAGTCCGACGGTCTCTCTCAGTCATCTTCAGACTTTCGGCCGGAACTGTGCTTTGCTGCTGATGTATTTCCTTCTTTTTCAAATGTAGTCATTACTTTGGAGACAGTACCTCTTGACACTCCAAGCATTCGGGCACTTTCGGTTACACTAGCACCTGCCATACCAGCACCAACAATTTGGCCTCTTGGAAAATCCGAGAGGTCTGCTATTGGTATCAGGTTCTCATCAATGTTCTTACAATTATACAAAAAAAAACAGTTAATTTACATATACATATCACATAACACAAATAATCAACTACAAAACATTACCATATGTCACGGTATTCATGTTTATAACATGTTCGAAGATTATGATGCCAAAATGTTAGGTGTTTCCATTATTTTGTCCAACCCCTGAAACTATCTCCAATCTGACAACTTAAACAGGAGTGTCAAAACAAAACTGCAGAATTAAATGTTTAAATTTAGTTTAATAATTACACTATGATTTTTTATTAATCAGATTCATTCCCTAAGCCCAAAAGGAACAAAATAACAACCAATGCCTGATATAAGGATTTTAAATTTGGCAACAACTTACAGAGTTGTTGTGGTGTATGGTTTCAAATTTCAGCTTGTAAAAAAGGTATGCAAAAAGTGTAATGTGTACAATTTTTCAAAAGTGAGTGGGCAAAGTTTCAGTTACATTCCATAGCCAAATATTAAGTTTTGAGAATCTTAAGTGGTTGATACTTTTTAATGGCTAACTGAAAGGTGATTACAAATGATGAAAGAAAATAGCAAGTTTTTGAGACTATACTGGTCACTTTGTCAGCCATAGTATACCAAACTATGCCTATTGAAGAGATCTAAGTGGTCTTGAAAGCTTTCTATTACTTACCATCTCTTCAGTTAATTAAACGGCTTCAACTAGAGAAGAGTAAAACAGGTCGGTCAGATTAAAAAATTACTGACTTTTGCCGAGTGAAACCCGACCATAGCGTGAGGTTGGCCATGCAGTCGTCGACCCGAGCGCCAAAGTCGGTTTTCCCATAATGCTTGCAGGAGCCTTTTCTCAGCCAATGAGCAAGGACGCACACTGTGGGCAACGAGATGACGTGGGCAGCTGCCAACACCATCTTAGAGAAGGACATTGCAGCAATTGGCTGGCTTTGTGTGGCGTCACAATGGTTATAAAAGCCCTGAGCGTCGACCGCCATTTTACTTCTGCCAATCTTAGCATACGGAGAGGTGGCTGCCGCTGTTTCTCAGTAGTGAGAGAGTTAGGCAGGAAAAAAAAGTTATTCTGTTCTTGTGCTGATAGCGATTGTGCTGTACAGTTAGTGTACAGTGACAGGGGAGGATTTTGTTGTGTGCAGCAGCAGAGCTGATTATTAGGCTGCCTGCCAGTGACAGGGGAGGAATTTCTTGTGTGCAGCAGCAGAGCTGATTATTAGGCTGCCTGCCAGTGACAGGGGAGGAATTTCTTGTGTGCAGCAGCAGAGCTGATTATTAGGCTGCCTGCAAGTGACAGGGGAGGAATTTCTTGTGTGCAGCAGCAGAGCTGATTATTAGGCTGCCTGCCAGTGACAAGGGAGGAATTTCTTGTATGCAGCAGCAGAGTGGATTATTAGGCTTCCTGCCAGTGACAGGGGAGGAATTTCTTGTGTGCAGCAGCAGAGCAGATTACTAGGCTGCCTGCTAGCTGTATTGCTGTGAGTACACTGCTGTGCAGACTGCTTTTTACACAGCACTTACACAGCACTAATACTTTGATTCTTTTTCCCACACCGTATAGAGCTGTACGCTCCTCACACACTACCGTGTCCCGGCTGGTATCACAGACAAATACATGCTGACTATCTGTGTATGACTCCGGAAATATATACAGAGATTTAAATTTTCCACAAAACCATATACAGCTGGTATCTTCTGATACAGTACCGTTTTTCAGCCTTCTGTATCACGGTCAAATCCATACTGAGAAAGCGTCTGTGTGTTACTCTCGAAATATATACGGAGATTTACAATTACCCCAACACTGTATACAGCTGTACGCTTCTGATACAGTACACTTTTTCTGCTTTTCATATTCTGGTCTAATTCATACTGAGCCTGTGAGCGTCTGTGTGTTACTCCGGAAATATATACGGAGATTTAAAAATTACCCCAACAATGTATTCAGCTGCACGCTTCTGATACATTACCCTTTTTCTACTTTATATATTCTGGTGTGATCCATACTGAGCCTGTGAGAGTCTGTGTCTGACTCTGGAAATATACACGGAGATTTAAAATTACTCCAACAATGTATACAGCTGTACGCTTCTAATACATTACCCTTTTCCTACTTTTTACATTCTGGTGTAATCCATACTGAGCCTGTGAGCATCTGTGTGTGACTCCTGAAATATATACAGAGATTTACAATTACCCCTAGACTGTATCACAGCTGTACGCTTGTAATACAGTACCCCTTTTTCAGCTTTTTATATTCTTGTCTAATCCATACTGAACAAGACAGCGTCTGTGTCTGACTCCTGAAATATATATAGAGATTTGAAATTAACCCAACACTGTATACAGCTGTACGCTTGTGATACAGTACCCTTTTTCAGCTTTTTGTATTCTTGTCTAATCCAAACTGAGCCTGTGAGCGTCTGTGTCTGACTCCTGAAATATATACGGAGATTTACAATTATCCCTAGACTGTATACAGCTGTACGCTTCTGATACAGTACCATATATCTGCTGGTATTTTGGGTACATTTTCCCAAACATGAGGAAGTATGGTGGAAGAGACCGTGGACGTGGGCGTGTAGGGCCAGCTGGTACTGATGGTGTCTGGCTCCAGAAGGCCTTGAAGGCTCCCTTTTCTGGGAGTAGGTACACCGCTTTTAAAGGTGAAGCATCAGGAACAGGATTTGTCTTACATTGCCAAAACAGCCTTCTGCTCTATTGCCTCCTCTTCTGAAGTTTCAAAAAATGCAAACACTGAGTCGTCAGTGCAGGCTCCTGGTCAGGAACAACTCCTTTCCCTGTGTCCTTCACCCCCACCAAAAGTGAAGGATGCGGCAGGCCCCAATTCAGATTACTCCATGGAGCTCTTTTCACATACCATGCCTGGGTTATCAAGTCAAATCCTGAATTCCCCAGTCCAACATGAATCTGACATGGAGTTCACTGATGCACAGCCACTGCTAGATGATTCTGCTGGTACATTCACCCAGAGCACTACATTGCCCTCGCTGTCCACTGAGCCAGAATCTGACCCTGATGAAACTCAGGTGCTCCTTCCCGCATACTATACCACCTTACACGGTGACACAGAGGAAGGTGCAGATGAAATTGAACAGGAGGTGATGGATGACCCAGTTTTTGACCTGGATTTGCATCCATTGGGTGAAGAGGATCCGCAGCAGTCATCGACATCACAGCAGCGGTTATCTGGCAAGCCCGTAGCAGTACAAAAACGTTTTAAAAAAACAAACAGTTAAAGGACAGCTTGGCCAGACGGTCAAATTAGCACAGCGTGCAAGCCCTGAAAATATATACCATAGTAGGAAGAGTGCAGTGTGGCACTTTTTTGACCAAAATCCTATTGATGAGGTAAAGGTTATCTGTAAGAAATGCGGAAGGATCTTTAGCCGAGGGAAAAATCTCAGAAATTTGAATACCAGTTGCATGCTTAGACATTTAATGAACATGCAATTGCAAGCGTGTAAGGACGACAAAACCTCAGGTAGCACATGTGCACCTGCTCAGACTGAAGGTAGCCAGCAACGCTCCATCGCTTCCCCCACTGTAAGACCACCGGTTAGCCCACCACCAGCAAGAAATGTTGAGATGTCATCGCAAGGCCAAAGCAGTCAAGGAATCACAATGTTTTTGCAACGAAAGACTGAATCGACATCAAACACACCACACACGCATAGAGTTCAAAAAAACACCAAAATATCGCAAATAAAAAGTCAATATTTATTAACACCAAAATTATCCATAAATTAACACCGAAAAACATAAAGTATAAATGAGGAAACAGACAAGCAACCAAAATGTAATATTCGGGCCCTAGGTAGAATTGCATACATGTAATAAGAGGTGGGGGGTGGCGAAGAGAAATCACAAAATAATCACACCACTGATACTGCTATAGCCTAAATTACAAGTGCATATATATGGAGCAAAGCTGGTGCAATGACTCCAATAAGTCACCCACCTATAGCCCAAAAGCTGACTATAATGTACCCTCCAAAAACAGTACCGCAAGGTAGATGTAGTAAAAGTGGTCACTTTCACCCATAGTGCCTCGCTAGGGATCCCAGTACATGCAGCCCCAAAGAGCATTTTGCGTTGGCTTCTTCGGGGGCCACAAGTTGGGGCTGTGTGTTCTGGGATCCCTAGTGCCGGTTCCCTGAGCAGGTGGGGAGTCCACTCGTGGGCGATGGCACTGGCACAGGGCCCCTCATAGTACGCCAAAGTGTCTCTGACGGTGGGGGTCCACTCATCATCAGACACACCAGCATACTACCAGGGGCCCTGTGCCAGTGCAGTCGCCGATGAGTGGGCCCCCCTGCTTGCTCAGGGCCCCAGCATTTGCAATATTTACCTCTCCCTGCTCCACCGCTATGACGTCATCCGCATTTCCTGACAGTGACATTCAGGTCAGAGAGCGTGATGACGACACGTCTGTACGCCCTCTGCCTAAACAGTCCAAGTGCATAGAGCTGGAAGATGGCGACGCTGAGGAGTCCAGAGTAGAGCAGTGCCCAGGGAGGAGAGGTATTTCATTTTGTTTAATGTTTGGAGTAGTGTTGAGCATTCCGATACTGCAAATATCGGGTATCGGCCGATATTTGCTGTATCGGAATTCCGATTCTGAGTTCCGATATTTTTGTCATATCGGATACCGGAATCAGAGATTTCCTGTAAGTCTATTGGGAGTTCTTGTGTCACAGAACGAAGTACGTGACACAGGAACTTCCCGAAATTGTCATTGTCAATGTCGGTCGGGTCTGTTAGGTGTCAGGACTCAGCAGAGACAGCACTTACCTGGCAGAAGATCCCCGGTGGTCACGTCCTCCTGGATGGCCGCCATTACCCTGTCCCTGGCGGTCACGTGCAGCATCTTGCGATAACTGCACCGGCTTCCGGGAACTGGGTAATCTCGGCCAGCTGTACTCTCGCGACAGCTGGCCGAAAAGCAGTCCGATGACGACACCGCCGGGGAATCAGCTCAGGTAAGCAGCTCTGCTCTATGTGGATGTCATGCTCAGCCTGTCATCCAGATTTAGCAGGGCTGGACTCGTCGTGGGACCCTCGTTATCTTGGACTACGTCGGACAAGGAATATTTTTGTTGGTTTGTTATTTTTGTTTTTTTACAGGAGAACGATGGCGTCGCAGAATGAGCATGAAATAAAAATAATGAAAACTGTGTGGTGTTTTATTTCATTAAAATACTTTTTTCTTGCTGTGTATTTTTTTTTTAATTTACAAACTATGATTAATAATGGATCGGTGTCTTATTGAAGCCTCTCCATTATTAACCGGGCTTATTGTCACCGATCAATCAAAGGTGACATTAATCCCTTATTACCCCGCTTGCCACCGCTACAGGGCAAGTGGGAAGAGCCGGGTAAAGTGCCACAATTGGTGCATCTTTGGATGCGCCATTTGTGGGGCTGCTGCAGCCTTGTATTTTTAGGCTGTTGAGGGCCAAAATCCATGGGTCTTGACAGTCTTTTAATACCAGGCCACAGCAGTCTGCATTTTACTTGTCTGGTTAACAAAAATAGGGGGATCCCCACTCCATTTTTTTTCGAGGGGATCCCCTATTTTTGTTAACCTGCCAAGCTAAGCAGACTGCTGTGGCCTGGTATTATCAGGCTTGCAAGGTTCATGGATATTGGATCCTTACCAGCCTGAAAAACCAGGTCTCAGCAGTCTGCTTCATCTGGCTGGTTAACAAAAATAGGGGGACCCCACGCCATTTTTTTTCGAGGGATCCCTATTTTTGTTAACAGCCAGATAAGCAGACTGCTGTGGCCTGGTATTATCAGCTTGCAAGGTCCACGGATATTGGCTCCTTAACAGCCTGAAAACAGGCCTGAGTAGTCTGCTTATCAGGTTGGTTAACAAAAATAGGGGGGACCCCACGCCATTTTTTTTTCGAGGGATCCCTATTTTTGTTTATCAGTTCACTTCAAGTCAGCTGGGATTCCTCTGACGTCACTGATGCTGTGCGGTGTCCCTGGCTGACCTGAAGTGAAAGTGGGAAGCAATCAATTATGCTAACCACTTCCTCTCCTGTCAGCCAGGAGAGTAGATGATTCAGTCGGGGGTTTACTGTGAGACTGTCAGCATTAGCTACGGTCTCTGCAGTAAACATTAACCCTTTCAGAAGGATTACAGCGGGGGACCTGACTGAACATCGGATAGGTAAGAATAATGTTGCTTTATTATTTTATTTTTATTACTGGTGAACAAGGGCTTCGCAAGGAATGGCAGTAAAATAAAATATGGTCAAAAACTGTGTGTTTATTTCATTAAAATGATTTTTAATTAAAGTGTGTGTGTTTTATTTTTATTTCATACAATAGGATTAATAATTGATAGTTGTCTAGTTGACAGCTCTCAATTATTAACCTGGCTTAAAGTCACCTTTCAATAGGCAGTTGGCTTTAACTCATTATTAACCCATTCGCCACCGCTACAGGGCAATGGGAATAGTCGGGCAAAGTGCCAGAAAGGGCGAATCTAGCCGGGGGGGGCAAAAATAATGGTCCCTCTCTGGGCTATTATTATCTGCCCCCACTCGCTGACTTTGTCTGTCTGGTTGAGAAAATAGGGCGGGAGCCCACGCGTTTTTTTTCAAAAATTTTACACCTCATATATATATATATATATATATATATATATATATATATATATATATATACATGTCATAGTATAATCGCGCTAATTCAATTGCCGGCTTTTGTGAAAATACAGAACCCGACATGAAATGACACATGGTTTACATAGAGTTAACCATGTCATTTCATGTAGTTTGATAAATGGTTTTCACTAACAATTACATGAGTATATGTGTGCAAAATTTGACACATGTAGGGGTTAATTAAAGGTGTAAATTCATAGCAAAAAAATGTGTTTTTTTACAATGAATTTGCATCTTTAATTAACCCCTACATGTGTCAAATTTTGCACACATACACTCATGTAATTGTTTGTGAAAACCATATATCAAACTGCATGAAATGACATGATTAACTCTATGTAAACTATGTGTCATTTCATGTCGGGTGCTTCTGTATTTTCACAAAAGCCGGCATTACCCGGCAATTGAATCAGAGGCTATTTTACTATGTAGAAGTGTATGAACTATAAATATATGCATTATACACTGCAGAATTATATATGGGGCCCATCATACACTAGAGCATCATAGATAGGGCCCATTATATACTGAAGCACTATAAATGGGGCCCATTATATATGGAGCATTAAATTGGCCCATTATACACTAGAGCATCATCCATGAGGCCCATCATATACTGGAGCACTCTAAATGGGGGACATCAGACACTGGAGCAGCAAATACGGGGTCCATTATACACCTGAGCATTATAATTGGGGCCAATTATAAATTAAGCATTATATTGGCCCATTATACACTGGAGCATCATCCATGGTGCCCATCATATACTGGAGCATTCCAAATGGTGGAAATCAGACACAGGAGAAGCATATACGGGGTCCATTATACACTGGAGCATTATAAATTGCGCCCATTATATATGGAGCATTATATTGGCCCAGAAGACACTGGAGCATCATTTATGGTGCCCATCATATACTGGAGCATTCTAAATGGGGGACATCAGACACTGGAGCAGCATATAAGGGGACCATTATACACTGGAGCATTATAAATGGGGCCCATTATATATGGAGCATTATATTGGCCCAGAAGACACTGGAGCATCATCCATGTGGGCCATCATATATTGGAGCATTCTAAATGGAGGACATCAGACACTGGAGAAGCATATACGGGGCCCATTATACACTGGAGCATTATAAATGGGGCCCATTATATATGGAGCATTATATTGGCTTATAAGACACTGGAGCATCATCCATGGGGCCCATCATACACTGGAGCATTCAAAATGGGGGACATCAGACACTGGGCAGCATATACGGCTCATTATACAGAGCAAAAAAAAGGGGCCCATTATATATGGAGCATTATATTGGCCCATAAGACACTGGAGCATCATTCATGGGGCCCATCATATACTGGAGCATTATAAATGGGCCACATCAGAAACTGGAGCTGCATATACGGGCCCATTATACACTGGAGTATTATAAATGGGCACATTATATATGGTGCATTATATTAGCCCATAAGACACTGGAGCATCATCCATGGGGCCCATCATTTATTGGAGCATTCTAAATGGGGGACATCAGACACTGGAGCAGCATATACGGGGCCCATTATACACTGGAGCATGAAAAATGGGGCCTGTTGTGTTTCGGTAGCTGAGGATGACAGGAACAACAGCAGGGAAGCAGAACACCTGAGATGTTGGTAACTGATGGGTTGCAGATTCCTAAACTAACGACACAACTAGAGGTAGCCGTGGAGCGTTCCTACGTTGATCCTAGACGCCTTGTCACAGCCTGAGAGATAACTACACCTAAAGGCAGAAAGAGGAAAGCTATCTGCCCAGGAGCAGATCCCCAAAGAAAATAGGAAGCCCCCAAACATATAATGGCGGTTAGACAAGATGAAAACACAAACATAGGCAGAAAATAGATTGAGCAAACGCTGGGGCCACAAGCTGACTAAATAGGATAGGAAGGAGAGATTACTTTCTGCAACCCAGAAAACCCTACAAAATCCAACAATTCTGATTACAAAAATACTGAGATCACACGATCTCGCCACTCGTTAAATCAGATCTCAGTGTGAACAAAACCAAGCTGCAGCCGCTGAAAAAACAGGAAAAAGCAAATGAGCAAACAACAGTGGCTGCAGATAAACTGTGAGGAGCTCAGGCCCCAGGAGGGGACCTGGCTGACCTCCACAAAAGTGCAGAAAACAATGCAAAAAGCAAGCACAAAAAGAAAAGCAAAAAATGTCTTCTCTGAAAGCAGGAGCTGCAGGCACGACTCCAGCAAACTTCCAAATGAACCAGGAACCACAATTGAGACATGAACATTTGATCACCGGCAACCATCATGGGAGGGAACCTCCCTTATATCAGACCAGTCAGTGATCCCAGATTGCCACTCCATGCTGAAAGGTTCAGTACTGTCTGTAACCACCAGAGGGAGCCTCTGCTCAGAAACCATCTCTAGCACATTCATAACAGTACCCCCCCTTGAGGAGGGGTCACCGAACCCTCACTTGTGCAACCAGGCCGATCAGGATGAGCTCGGTGATAGGCAAGGATCAGTATACTAGCATGGATGTCCGAAGCAAACACCCAAGAATTGTCCTCCTGACCATAACCTCTCCACTTAACCAAATACTGGAGTTTCTGTCTAGAAAAACGAGAATCCAATATTTTCTCAACCACATACTCCAGATTGCCATCAACCAAAACAGGGTCAGGAGGCGCAGCCATAGGAACCACTGGCTCGACAAACCTTTTCAATAAGGACTTGTGGAAAACTTTATGGATCTTAAATGCCACTGGATAAAGCAAACGGAAGGAAACAGGATTAAGAATCTCCATGATCTTATAAGGTCCAATGAACCTGGGCTTAAACTTTGGAGATGCAACCCTCATAGGGATATTTCTTGAGGACAACAAAACCAAGTCCCCCACTTTAAACCGAGGACCATCAGTCCTATGCCGGTTGGCAAACCGTTGGGCCTTCTCCTGAGAGAGAGACAACATCTCCATTACCTGGTCCCAAATCAGTTGCATTCTCTCCACAACAGAGTCAACACCCGGACAGACAGAAGCCTCCGCCTGTCCCGAAGAAAATCGAGGGTGAAACCCAAAATTGCCGAAAAATGGAGACATCAAGGTGGCAGAGCTAGCACTATTATTAAGAGCAAACTCAGCCAAAGGCAAAAAGAGACCCAGTCATCTTGATCAGCAGACACAAAACATCTCAAATAAGTCTCCAAGGTCTGGTTTGTTCTCTCGGTTTGTCCATTGGTCTGAGGATGAAAAGCAGAGGAGAAAGATAATTGTACTCCAAGTTTAGAACAAAATGTCCTCCAAAATCTGGAAACAAACTGGACTCCCCTGTCAGGCACAATGTTCTCCGGAATGCCATGTAACCGAACCACGTGCTGAAGGAAAAAAGGCACCAATTCGGAGGAGGAAGGTAACTTAGGTAATGGCACAAGATGTATCATCTTGGAAAACCTATCACAGATTACCCAGATAACGGTCATTCTCTGAGAAACAGGGAGGTCGGAAATAAAATCCATAGAGATATGGGTCCATGGCCTCTTGGGCACAGGTAATGGCATTAACAAACCACTAGAGCGAGAGCAAGGTTTGGAGCGAGAGCAAGTCCCACAGGACTGCACAAATTCCCTGACGTCTTGAGACAAAGTAGGCCACCAAAAGGAGCGACTCACCAAGTCTCTGGTACCAAAAATCCCGGGATGACCAGCCAACGCAGAACAATGAATCTCAGACATCACACTCTTCTTCCATGGTCTGGGACAAACAATTTCCCAATAGGGCAGCGCTCAGGTTTATCCTCCTGACACCCTTCCAAGGCCAGTCTCAAATTGGGCGAGATGGCGGAAAGAACTACACCCTCTTTCAAAATAACAGTAGGATCAGATAACTCAGGAGAGTTCGCAAAGAAACACCTCGAGAGGGCATCCTCCTTAACATTCTTAGTGCCAGGAAGAAAAGAAACCACAAAATTAAAACGTGTGAAAAACAAGGCCCACCTGGCCTGTCTAGGATTAAGTCGCTTGGCTGATTCGAGATAAACCAGATTCTTATGGTCCGTGAGGACCACCACCTGAAGTTTGGCTCCTTCCAGCCAATGTCTGCACTCTTCAAAGGCCCACTTCATGGCCAATAACTCCCAATTACCCACGTCATAATTACGTTCAGTTGGAGAAAATTTTCGAGAGAAAAAGGCACAAGGGTTACTCTTAGAGGTTTCTGGATCTCTTTGGGACAAAACGGCACCTGCCCCAATTTCAGAGGCATCAACCTCCACCTGAAACGGTAGAGAAACATCAGGCTGCTGTAGAACAGGACCAGAAGTGAATCTCTGCTTATGTTCCTTAAACGCAGAGACTGCCTCAGGAGGCCAATTCACCACATCAGAACCCTTTTTGGTCAAATCAGTCAAGGTTTAACAATACCTGAGAAATTACCAATAAATTTACGATAAAAATTGGCAAAACTCAAAAATCTCTGAATAGCCTTTAATGAAGTAGGTTGGACCCAATCACAGATGGCCTGAACCTTGACCCGGTCCATTTCAATAACAGACGGAGACAAAATGAATCCCAGAAATGAGACCTTCTGTACGCCAAAAAGACACTTTGATCCCTTCACATACAGTGCATTCTCTCTCAAAATCTGGAACACAGTCCGAACATGTTTCACATGAGAGTCCCAGTCATCGGAAAAAAACAAGATATCCAAATAAACAATCAGAAATTTATCCACAAAATCCCTGAAAATATCATTCATGAAGGATTGGAAGACGGAAGGAGCATTAGAGAGCCCAAAGGGAATCACTAGGTACTCAAAATGCCCCTCTGGGGTATTAAAAGCCGTCTTCCATTCATCCCCGTGCTTAATGCGAATAAGGTTATGCGCCCACCTGAGGTCAAGCTTAGTAAACCAACTAGCACTTTTCACCCTGGAAAACAGGTCAGAAATCAAGGGTAACGGATATTGATACTTCACAGTGATCTTATTCAAAAGACGATAAACAATACACGGCCTCAATGAACCATCCTTTTTGGCCACAAAGAAAAAACCGGCACCCAAGGGTGAAGAGGATGGTCTGATATGACCCTTCTCCAATGACTCCTTGATATAAGATCGCATAGCATCGTGTTCAGGTACAGACAAGTTAAAAAGGCGACCTTTAGGAAATTTACCACCAGGCACTAATTCAATAGCGCAATCGTAGCTCCTGTGAGGGGGCAAAGATGCAGATTTACTTTCACTAAATACATCTGAAAAATCTGTCAAAAAGTCAGGAACATCCTGAGACTTGGGAGAGGCAGAAAAAGCAGGAGTGTCGGCATTAACACATTGGCAGCCCCAACTGGTCACAGACACAGATTTCCAATCCAAAACAGGATTATGAGACTGTAACCAAGAGAAACCCAGTACAATAATGTCATGTAGATTATACAGCACCAGAAATTTGCAAGTTTCCTGATGATCTGGTTCAACCCTCATTATCACCTGAGTAGAAAACTGGGGTTTATTCTCCGCCAAAGGGGTAGAATCAATGCCCAGTAGGGGAATAGACTTCCGCAGGGGTATCATGGGAAACCCACAACGTTTAGCAAAGTCAAAATCCATCAGGTTAATAGCTGCTCCTAAATCAACAAAATCCTGAGCAGAAAATGTGGACAGGGAGCAAATCAGGGTAACAGTCAACAGAAATTTAGTCTGAACACTACCCAAGATAACTGAGCGTGCAAAACGTCTTCCCCGCTTAGGGCAGACTTAAATAGCATGAGAGGCATCACCACAGTAGAAACATAACCCATTGCGCTTTCAAAACTCATGATGCTGTGCCCCAGAAGTCACTCTATCACACTGCTTGGGCTCAGAAGCTGGCTCACAAGGCAACACTATCTCACGCATACCTCTGTGCTCACGCAAACGTCTGTCAATTTGAATAGCCAATGACATAGAATCATTGAGACCAGAGGGAGCAGGGAATCCCACCATAACATCCTTTACATTCTCTGACAGCCCCTTCCGAAAAAGGGCTGCCAAAGCATCATCATTCCATTTGGTCAGGACTGCCTACTTTCAGAATTTTTGACAGTGCAACTCAGTGTCTTCAAGACCCAGATTTAATGCCAACAAGGTTTTTTCAGCTTGATCAGTGACATTAGGTTCATCGTACAATAACTCCAGAGCCAGAAAAAATGCATTAATATCATTCAAAACAGGATCCCCAGGTGTCAGGGAAAAAGCCCAATCCTGAGGATCGCCGCGCAGGAAAGAGATGACAATTTGAACCTGCTGTGCTGCGTTACCTGAGGACTTAGGCTTTAAGGCAAAAAACAACTTACAGTTATTTTTGAAATTCAGAAATTTAGCCCGATCCCCCAAAAACAAATCTGGCATGGGAATCCTAGGTTCCACAACCGGCAACCTAGCAAGATAGGTAGCAATACTCCGAACCTCAGTGGCAAGCTGATCCACACGGCCAGACAACTGTGAAAACTCTATTGAAAGAAAAATAAATCCTCCTCAGCACCCAGAGAAAAAGAGGTAAAAAAATGCAACAGACAGAAAAAAATAAAATAAAAATCTCTGACAACTCTGACAACTTTTTTCTTTCCACACTATTTTTCCTTTCTGTGAGTACCATATAATTTTCAGTTATGGCCGGTGATACTGTTGTGTTTCGGTAGCTGAGGAGGACAGGAACAACAGCAGGGCAGCAGAACACCTGAGATGTTGGTAACTGATGGGTTGCAGATTCCTAAACTAACTACACAACTAGATGTAGCCGTGGAGCGTTCCTACGTTGATCCTAAATGCCTCGTCACAGCCTGAGAGATAACTACACCTAAAGGCAGAAAGATGAAAGCTATCTGCCCCAGAGCAGATCCCCAAAGAAAATAGGAAGCCCCCAAACATATAATGACGGTTAGACAAGATGAAAACACAAACATAGGAAGAAAATAGATTGAGCAAATGCTGGGGCCACAAGCTGACTAAATAGGATAGGAAAGAAGAGATTACTTTCTGCAACCCAGAAAACCCTACAAAAATCCAACAAATCTGATTACAAAAATACTGAGATCACACGATCTCGCACCCATTAAATCAGATCTCAGTGTGAACAAAACCAAGCTGCAGCCGCTGAATAAACAGGAAAAAGCAAATGAGCAAACGACAGTGGCTGTGTCATGTGTGCATCGCCACGAAGATCGTCGCGGTTGCACATTCTGACTTCTCACAGCTGAGTTGCTGTTTCTTTGTGTTTGGCAGTTAGGGAGTTAATTCTGTCTGTGCTCAGTTCTGGGACTGGGTGCAGTTTTCTCCCGGCTGCAATTAATTATTTGTTGATTGGTTTCCTTTAAATCTCTGGTTGTCTGTGTTGGGAGTTGCCAGTGAAATTCTTCATGCAGACCACAGATAGGATTGTATCTGTATAGACTTAAGTTAAAGAGCTCCTTAGCTGTTTTAAGCTCACCTTGCTTAGAGTTTAATATCCCAGATCATTTATGTTCCTTCTGTGTTTGAGTGTGTATGCAAGTCTGTGTTTTCTCCAGTCTGTCTTATATGTCTAATCTGTGTATTTAGCAGAGATCAGCCCATATCCCTTTGGTGGTAATCAGAATCCTTCTTAGGACTGATTACAGGGTTCAGGGACTGATGGAGACAGGGTTAGGCTGGAGACTTGGACCTCTGAACCATTATCAGTACCTCCAAGGTGAGGGATTAGTTAGGACCCCAGTTTAGGGTCAGGTTAGACCCCCGGTCCTCCTCATTCCTGTTACAGTGTATCAAGTCCTCAAGATTAACCCTGAGTTCAACGGATATCGTGTCAGGTAAATCTATTCTATATTTACATGCTGATGTTGCTAATCTATATGTTGTATAGAGTGTTGTTCTTTTAAGAATAGTTTACTGACATCGTACACATATCATAAGACCGCGTGACATTTTCACTGGCCCATAAAATTATTCCCAGTTGCCATGGATCCAGTAGCCCAGCTGGCTCTGCAGTTGCAGGGATTATCCATGGAGCTGACGGACATTAAGTCCAAAGTTTTGTCTCCCTCGGAGCAAACCAGATTTGAACCTAAAGTAGCTCTCCCGGACAGGTTCACTGGTGGGCGAGACAAATTTTTTACCTTCAGGGAAGCATGTAAATTGTATTTTCGGCTTCGGCCTCGATCATCAGGGAGTGAAGAGCAGAGAGTGGGAATTGTTATCTCGCTCCTACAAGGGGAAACTCAATCCTGGGCCTTCTCCCTTCCTCCGGGATCCCCGGCTCTACAGTCAGTAGATCGATTTTTTACTGCCCTGGGTTTGGTATATGATGACCCAGATCGGGTCTCTCTTGCTGAGACAAAATTACGTAAGATACAGCAGGGAGATCGTCCGGCGGAGGAATTTGCTTCTGAGTTCCGTAGATGGGCCACAGATACTCAGTGGAATGACCCAGCTCTTAGGAGCCAGTTTTGTCATGGGCTTTCTGACAAATTAAAGGACGTTTTGGCTCAGTATGATTCTCCTCCATCACTGGAGGCTGCTATGGCCCTAGCTATCCGTACTGATAGACGGCTCCGGGAGAGGTGCGAGGTAACTCCGCCCCCTGTTGTTACTCCACCTACTACTAAAGTCCCTTATGTTGAGGTTCCCCTTGTCTGTTCGGAGGAGCCTATGCAGTTGGGAGGGACATCATTTCGTAGGAGGGGATTGGCGGTACGCCGCAGGACTAGAAGGTGTTTCTTCTGCGGGAAAGAGGGACATTTTGTTGGGGGATGTCCATCCCGTGCCTTGTTGAGCAAAAAGTCGCCGGAAAACTGTTAATCCCAGGTTGTGTGGTGGACGACAACCTGGGAGTATGTATTTCGTCCGCTAGTTCTTCTCAGTTCCTTGTACCAGTGGAGGTGGTGGTTGGTACGAGAGTGGAGAGATTTTCTGTTCTTCTTGATAGTGGGTCCGGGGCTAATCTGGTTGACGCTCAGTTTGCTCAGGCTCAAGGTATGCATCTGAGTGTATTGGTCAAACCGATCCCTATATTCTCCATTGACGCCAGGCCTCTCGGCCAAGGTAGCTTTGTTCATGAGGTTCATAACATTGACCTTCGGGTAGGGGCAATACATAGGGAACTATTATCTTGTTATGTGTTGGAGGGTCTACCTACTCCTATTGTGTTGGGACTTCCTTGGTTGGTTAAACATAACCCTGTGATTAATTGGCAGTCCAGAGATATAAGCCAATGGGGGGAGTTTTGCAAAAGTAACTGCATGAACACAGTCATCAGTGCGGTCGTGCCTAGTACTTTGCCTCCTTTTTTGGAGGACTTTGGGGATGTGTTCTCTGAGGAGGGGTGTCAGGAGTTGCCTCCTCATCGCGTGTATGACTGCTCTATTAATTTACTTCCTGATGCTAAGTTACCTAAAGCTAGGTTATATAACCTTTCTGGTCCTGAGAGGCAGGCTATGAAAGATTATATTTCGGAAAGTCTGGCCAAAGGGCATATTAGACCTTCATCTTCCCCAGTGGCCGCGGGGTTCTTCTTTGTGAAGAAAAAGATGGAGGCCTACGCCCTTGCTTGGATTTCCACGAACTTAATCGGATTACTGTTCGAGATCCGTATCCACTCCCTCTGATTCCTGATCTCTTCAATCAAATTGTTGGCGCCAAATGGTTCTCTAAATTGGATCTCAGGGGGGGTATAATCTGATTAGGATAAAAGAGGGGGATGAGTGGAAAACGGCGTTTAACACGCCGGAGGGACATTATGAGAACCTTGTCATGCCTTTTGGTCTGACTACTGCACCAGCAGTATTCCAACATTTTGTTAATGACATTTTTCGTCATCTGGTGGGGCTGTTTGTGGTCGTATATTTGGATGACATTTTAATTTACTCACCAGATCTTGTGTCTCACCAGGAGCATGTGAGACAGGTGTTGCAGATCTTGCGAGACAATAAACTATACGCCAAACTGGAAAAGTGTGTATTCGCCGTACAGGAACTTCAGTTTTTGGGTTTCTTGATGTCAGCCTCCGGTTTCCATATGGACCCTGAAAAGGTGAGAGCAGTGCTTGAATGGGATCAGCCAGAGGATCTTAAGGCTCTGCAGCGTTTTCTGGGGTTTGCTAACTACTACCGGAAATTTATTTGTAATTTCTCATCTGTTGTCAAACCTCTCACTGACATGACAAGAAAAGGGACGGATTTTTCTAAATGGTCGGACAAAGCTTGCCAAGCTTTTTCCTCTTTGAAAAAATGTTTTGCTTCGGCACCCGTTCTCATCCAACCAGATGCATCACAGCCGTTCGTTGTGGAGGTGGACGCGTCTGACGTAGGGGTGGGTGTAATATTGTCCCAGGGTCCGTCCCTGGTAAATGGCATCCGTGCGCTTTCTTTTCTAAAAAATTGTCGTCCGCCGAAAGGAATTATGATATCGGCAATAGGGAACTTTTGGCCATTAAGTTGGCTTTTGAAGAATGGCGTCACTTTTTGGAGGGGGCAGTCCACCCGGTCACCGTCATTACTGATCACAAGAACCTGCTGTATTTGGAATCTGCTAAGCGTCTGAATTCCAGACAAGCTCGATGGTCGTTGTTTTTTACCAGGTTTAATTTTGTTGTCACTTATCGCCCTGGATCTAAGAATGTTAAGGCGGATGCCTTGTCTCGCAGTTTCCCAGGGGCCGGGAAAATGGATGACCCGATTCCTATCCTTCAGGAGGGGGTGGTAGTGTCGGCTGTATGTTCTGAGCTTGAGGAGGAGGTGTTAGAGGCTCAGGGGGACGCCCCTGCAGGACCTCCAGGGAGACTGTTTGTCCCAAATCAGTTGAGACAAAAGGTTATTGAGGCACATCATAATTCTGCTTTAGCAGGACATCCAGGGAGTAAGGCTACTTTAGATCTCCTTTCTCGCCGGTTTTGGTGGCCTAACGTTAATAAAGATGTTTTAACTTTTGTCGCGTCCTGTGGGGTTTGTGCTCGCTCTAAGACCCCTCATACCCGTCCGTCTGGGACCCTCTTACCCTTGAAACTTCTGGAGCGTCCATGGACTCATTTGTCTATGGACTTCATCACGGACCTTCCTCAGTCGTCAGGGAAGACTGTCATACTGGTGGTTGTTGACAGGTTCAGTAAGATGGCACATTTCATTGCTCTTCCTGCCCTCCCTAATGCTAAAACTCTGGCGCAGGTGTTCATTGGGGAGATTGTGAGACTTCATGGGTTGCCTTCTGATGTGGTGTCAGATAGGGGGTCTCAGTTTGTGTCCAAGTTTTGGAGGGCATTTTGTTTACGTCGGGGGATGCAATTGTCATTTTCCTCGGCTTTTCATCTGCAGACCAATGGTCAGACAGAGCGTCTGAATCAAAGCCTAGAGACTTATCTTCGATGTTTTGTCTCAGAGAACCAGGAGGACTGGTCTTCTTTCTTGCCTCTGGCAGAGTTCGCTCTTAACAACAGGCGGAGCGAGTCCACTGGTAAGTCCCCATTTTTTGGGGCATATGGTTTTCATCCCCAGTTTTGTACATTCAATGGGGGGCCCTTCTGGGGTTCCTGAGGAGGAGCGTTTCTCGTCGTCACTTGCTTCAGTGTGGAGAGGTGTATTGAATAATCTGAGTGCTATGGGGAACCGTTATAAACGTATGGCTGATAGGAGGAGAGTTTCTGGTCCAGATCTTAATGTGAACGATCTGGTATGGTTGTCTACCAGGAATATAAAACTTAAAGTTCCCTCCTGGAAGCTGGGCCCAGATTCATCGGGCCGTACAGGATCAGTTCCATAATTAATCCTGTGGCATTTCGTCTGGACCTCCCTCCTACGTTTAAAATTCATAATGTGTTCCACAAGTCATTACTTAAGAGGTACGTGGCACCAGTCATACCATCACCTCTACCTCCTCCTCCAGTGGTGGTCAATGGTAACTTGGAGTTTCAAGTGTCAAAGATCATTGACTCACGTCTGAATCGCCGGTCCCTTCAGTACTTGGTGCATTGGAAGGGGTATGGTCCAGAGGAGAGGACGTGGGTTCCTGCGTCTGACATTAATGCAGATCGTTTGGTGCGGACCTTCCACAGAACTCACCCGGGCAAACCTGGCCCTGAGGGTCCGGAGGCCCCTCGTAGAAGGGGGGGTACTGTCATGTGTGCATCGCCACGAAGATCGTCGCGGTTGCACATTCTGACTTCTCACAGCTGAGTTGCTGTTTCTTTGTGTTTGGCAGTTAGGGAGTTAATTCTGTCTGTGCTCAGTTCTGGGACTGGGTGCAGTTTTCTCCCGGCTGCAATTAATTATTTGTTGATTGGTTTCCTTTAAATCTCTGGTTGTCTGTGTTGGGAGTTGCCAGTGAAATTCTTCATGCAGACCACAGATAGGATTGTATCTGTATAGACTTAAGTTAAAGAGCTCCTTAGCTGTTTTAAGCTCACCTTGCTTAGAGCTTAATATCCCAGATCATTTATGTTCCTTCTGTGTTTGAGTGTGTATGCAAGTCTGTGTTTTCTCCAGTCTGTCTTATATGTCTAATCTGTGTATTTAGCAGAGATCAGCCCATATCCCTTTGGTGGTAATCAGAATCCTTCTTAGGACTGATTACAGGGTTCAGGGACTGATAGGAGACAGGGTTAGGCTGGAGACTTGGACCTCTGAACCATTATCAGTACCTCCAAGGTGAGGGATTAAGTTAGGACCCCAGTTTAGGGTCAGGTTAGACCCCCGGTCCTCCTCATTCCTGTTACAGTGTATCAAGTCCTCAAGATTAACCCTGAGTTCAACGGATATCGTGTCAGGTAAATCTATTCTATATTTACATGCTGATGTTGCTAATCTATATGTTGTATAGAGTGTTGTTCTTTTAAGAATAGTTTACTGACATCGTACACATATCATAAGACCGCGTGACATTCTGCAGATAAACTGTGAGGAGCTCAGGCCCCAGGAGGGGACTTGGCTGACATACACAAAAGTGCAGAAAACAATGCAAAAAGCAAGCACAAAAAGAAAAGCAATAAATATCATATCTGAAAGCAGGAGATGCAGGCTAGACTCCAGCAAACTTCCAAATGAACCAGGAACCACAATTGAGACAAGAACAATTGATCACCGGCAACCATCATGGGAGGGAACCACCTTTATATCAGACCAGTCAGTGATCCCAGATTGCCACTCCTCGCTGAAAGATTCAGTACTGTCTGTAACCACCAGAGGGAGCCTCTGCTCAGAAACCATCTCTAGCACATTCATTTCAGGGGCCCATTATATGTGGAGGATTATATTGGCCCATAAGACACTGGAGCAACATCCATGGGGCCCATCATATACTGGAGCATTATAAATGGGCCACATCAGAAATTGGAACAGCATATACGGGCCCATTATACACTGGAGCATTATAAAAGGGCACATTATATATGGAGCATTATATTAGCCCATTAGACACTGGAGCATCATCCATGAGCCCCATCATTTATTGGAGCATTCTAAATGGGGGACATCAGACACTGGAGCAGCATCCATGGGGCCCATCATATACTGGAGCATTCTAAATGGGGCAGATCAGAAACTGGAGCAGCATATACGGGGCCCATTATACACTGGAGCATTATAAATGGGGCCCATTATATATGGAGCATTACATTGGCCCATAAGACACTGGAGCATCATCCATGGGGTCCCATCATTTACTGGAGCATTCTAAATGGGCCACATCAGACACTATAGCAGCATAGACGGGGCCCATTATACACTGGAGCATTATAAATGGGACCCATTATATATGGAGTATTATATGGAGTCCATTGTATATAAGGCCCATCATATACTGTATGGAGCTTTATATTCGACTCATTATACTGTATGGAGCAATATGTGGGGCTCATTCTACTCTATGGGGACCGTCCTATACTATATGGCACATTATATTGGGACCATTATATACTGAAGCCTTATGTGGAGCACATCATATACTGTATGGAACTTTATATGGGACCAATTATGTATGGAGCAATATATGGGGCTCATTATTCTGTATGGTGCACTATGTGGTGGCCATAATACTGTATGAAGGAATATACTGTGCATTTTTTGAGCTATTGTAGATTTTAATATAGATATCAGTCATGTCATGTAAGAAGTGAAGTATTTTTCATTGTACTCTACCTACTGTATATTTCTGTGTCGTATCGGAGCATCATGAATTGTGGTATGTGTTAAAGAGGTCCACTGAGACTCTTTGGCCCGGGGCATACGAAAACCGGGAGGCATCCCTACCACCCCCCACAAGTTTAGTCAGATTACCCCCAGTTTTAAATGCATAACTATTATTATAAAGTTAACTAAGGTTGCCAAGCTTAAGTAATAAGAATTGATGTCATTGCCATTCAAATGGTCACTGTAGGTGTGTTTTAATTTCCTCCACTCCCTGCCGACTTTGCTTGTCCATTGACTTGCATTGGGTTTCGTGTTTCAGTCGGACCACTGACTTTTCCCGATAGTCGGCAGATTTCGTTCGACATGACTTTTGAGAAAGTCTGGTTTCATGAAACCCGACTCGACCCTAAAAAAGGGAAAGTCGCTCATCTCTACTGGTCACTCTTTCTGTCTCCAGTAAAAGTTTTAGGAAAGTATTCAATAACCTCATGTGAAATAAGTGAACTCTCTAAGGTAATTTATGGGAAACGGCAGAGTCAAAAAGGCAATGAAGAAATTTATGTTAAATAAGAAAATCCCAACACTCTTGTTATTCTACTATTCTTGTGCTTCTTTATTGATTGTAGTTATAGCATAAATATAGCTTCACATGATACGTGTTGATCATTTAGTTAGTATGTGATTGGGCCTGACTACAGCCTTTCTCAACCATATGGCATCCTAATCAATTAATCATCCCATGTATGAGTTAAGGTATGTGTAGGCTGATAAAACAATTCAACAAAAAAGCAAAAGGAAAAGAATAATGTAAATGCTAGAGCTTTGCTTGTTTAATGCATCAGGGATTCTCTAAACCTATATGTGTAGCGTGGCTCGTGGTGATGGCCATGGGTTAGGCACTCATCTTCTCTTGTCACCTCAGGCACGCTACATGAAAGAGTGGGTCGTGTCTGGTTGTTGCTGATGTGCGGGCCTTGCGGCTGTGCAGATTGACTTTAACCAATGGTGTTGACAGGCCAGGACCATAAGTTTCAATGTTCAATAAAGGAGACTTCCATTCAAAAGCACAGCCATTATTGAATGATAACTTGGTAAGAGCTATGAACAAGAGATAGCAGGTACAAAGTTATATGGACCTTTTTTACACAGTGTAAAGCATTTTCGCACACAGTATCCTTCCACTGTAGTTTACTCCATGGCCAGTGACACTGTTTGACCCTATTGTCACATCCTAGCTTGCTGCCACAGTCCTATTCAGCAAGTCTCTACTTGCTCTGCGGTTCTGGGTCTTATTTGGTCCATTGCTGGCACCCTGAGTCTTATGCTCAGGAACCCCATTGTCCCATGAACTCAGTCCTGTTTACATCAGTTTCCTTCGGTGTTAAGCAAACTTAGGGTTTCTCATGACACGTCATCCTATATAAGGAATCCTCTAAGGTGGAAGGTCACTTTGTCTCATTGGTCACTTCAAGGTTGTGCTATTACCTTGTCACTTAGTCTACTTTGCTGTAGTTGACCCACAACAGCAACACTGCTCACAGATGCTTCCTACTTGAACTCGAACCTGTTCCTATCTGCCTAATTAAAGGAAGTGATCTCTTTCTCTAAGGCCGGGATCACACACGGCTGAGTCTCGCATGTGAAATCATAGCTCTGGCGCCGGCACTCGGGAGTGGAGCGAGCGGCTGCATGTAGTTATATGCAGCCGCTCGCTCCACTCCTGAGTGCCGGTGCCAGAGCTGGGATTTCACATGCGAGACTCAGCCGTGTTTCTCGCATGTGTGATCCCGGCCTAATACTAAGCCCTTCTTGCTGCTGTCATTAACTATATCATTACCCTAACATCACTTATCTAACTAGAGTCAGTATACTATCCTACCTGTCTTATGTCCAAAGCCCTAAACTATGTCTTGCCCTATGCTATTCTATACTGTACACTATCAACATTACTTATCTTACCACATTAAATCACATCCTGTATTATGCATTACTAAACAATAAATAAGCGAACATTACATGACATAATATATATAAAAGACTCAAGACATTATTCACTTTACAGAATACAAAACGATTGGTGTCTTGAAGGGTGGGAGCTCGACAGCCCAGTCCACACCTCTTACACATGCACTAATACAGGGGCACAGTGTCATGTGGATTAAAGTTTGACCGGCAGAGATTGATATTATTTGACCTAATTGTAGATAATGGAGATGATTAAATGTAATTTGCCGTGAATTGATTTGCAGCGACTAAGAGTAATGTTCAAGGTACCTCACCATACATACAGGGCCTATGGGTAAATGGTTTGTAACTAGTGGTATTCAATAGTCTGTTTAATACCAGACTGCACTGACTTTCTATGCTTATTAAATGATAAAAATGTTTAAAAAATAGAATACAAAATATACAGACATTATTTCATGGGTTCACAACTGCTGCGTTCTGTGACATAAATTTTTTTAAGAAGAAGCAAAAAATAGAATCAGCTGCAATCCCATTCTGTCCTGTCTGTATACTGTCTTATGCTTCCTCCCCTGGTCAGTTTCTGTGATATGATCAAACCATATCCATGTATATTCAGACAGAGCCATTAGACAGTACACAGCAGGAGCCCATTTATAAGATTATCTCAGCACAGGAACATTTTAACACACCTAAGTTGGGAACACATTTTTATTCTAAGATTAATTAAAATGTACTTTGTATATGTGAAAACCCCTTTATGGGCAGAACAAATACAGATGTCTTTAACCCCTTAGTGACAGAGCCAACTTGCAGTTTAGTGTCCGGGCCAATTTTTACAATTTTGACCACTGTCACTTTATGTGGTTATAACTCTGGAACGCTTTAACAGATCCCGCTGATTCTGACATTGTTTTTTCGTAACATGTTGTACTTCACGTTAGTGGTAAAAAAATTTGATATGACGGAAATATGGCGAAAATTTTGAAAATTTAGCAATTTTCAAATTTTAAATTTTTATGCCCTTAAATCAGAGAGATATGTCACACAAATTTCTTAATAACTAACATTTCCCACATGTCTACTTTACATCAGCACAATTTTGGGTCCAAAATTTTTTTTGTTGCGAAGTTATAAGGGTTAAAAGTTGACCAGCGATTTCTCATTTTTACAACACCATTTTTTTTAGGAACCACATCACATTTGAAGTCACTTTGAGGGGTCTATATGATAGAAAATACCCCAAAGTGACACCATTCTAAAAACTGCACCCCTCAAGGTGCTCAAAACCACATTCAAGAAGTTTATTAACCTTTTGCGTGCTTCACAGGAACTGAAGCAATGTGGAAGGAAAAAATTAATATTTAACTTTTTTTGCAAAAACTTTACTTCAGAACCAATTTTTTTTATTTTCACAAGTGTTAAAAGAAAAAATGAACCACAAAATTTGTTGTGCAATTTCTGCTGAATACGCCGATACCCCATATATGGGTGTAAACCAATTTTTGGGCGCACGGCAGAGGTCGTAAGGGAAAGAGAGCCATTTGACTTTTTCAACACAGAATTGGCTAGACGCCATGTCGCGTTTAGAGAGCCCCTGATGTGCCTAAACAATTGAACCCATTTTGGAAACTAGACCCCCTAAGGAACTTATCTAGTTGTGTGGTGAGCACTTTGAACCCCCAAGTGCTTCACAGAAGTTTATAACGTAAATACGTGAAAATAAAAAATCATTTTTTTTCCACAAAAATGATCTTATCACTCCAATTTTTATTATTATTATTTTCCTAAGGGTAAGAAGACACCAAAAGTTTTTGTGCAATTTGTCCTGAGCATGCTGATACCCTATATGTGGGGGTAAACCACTGTTTGAGTGCATGGCAGGACTTGGAAGGGATGGAGCGCCGTTTGACTTTTTCAACGCAGAATTGGCTGAATGCCATGTCGCGTTTGTAGAGGCCCTGATGTGTCTAAACAGTGGAAACCCCCCACAAGTAACCCCATTTTGGAAACTAGACCCCCTAAGGAACTTATCTAGATGTGTGATGAGCACTTTGAACCCCCAAGTGCTTCACAGAAGTTTATAACGCCCGGGCGTGAAAATAAAAAATCATATTTTTTCCACAAACCTGATCATTTAGTCCCCAATTTTTTATTTTCCCAAGGATAACAGGAGAAATTAGACCACAAAATTTGTTGTCCAATTTGTCCTGAGTACTCTGACACCCCATATGTGGGGGGGACCACTGTTTGGGCGCACGGCAGGGCTTGGAAGGGAAGCAGCGCCGTTTGACTTTTTCAAACCAAAATTGGCTGGAATTGAAATTGGTCTCCATGTCGCATTTGGAGAGCCCATGATACACCTAAACTGTGGAAAATCCCCCAAATGACACCATTTTGGAAAATAGACCCCTTAAGGAACTTATCTAGATGTGTGGTGAGCACTTTGAACCCCCAAGTGCTTCACAGAAGTTTATAACGTAGAGCCGTGAAAATAAAAATCATTTTTTTCCTCAAAAGTAATTCTTTAGCCTGCTATTTTTTTATTTTCCCAGGGTAACAGGAGAAATTTGACACCAAAAGTTGTTGTGCAATTTTTCCTGAGTACGCTGATATCCTATATGAGGGGTGGAACCACTGTTTGGGCGCATGGGAGAGCTTGGAAGGGAAGGAGCACCATTTTGTAATACAGACTTTGATGGAATGTTCTGCGGGCGTCATGCTGTGTTTGCAGAGCCCTTGATGTGCCTAAACAGTAGAAACCCCCTGCAAGTGACACCATTTTGGAAACTAGACCCCAAAGTGCTTATCTAGATGTGTGGTGAGCACTTTAAACCCCCAAGTGCTTCACAGAAATTTATAAACGCAGAGCCGTGAAAATAAAAAATCAATTTATTCCTCAAAAATGATTTTCTTAGCCAGCTATTTTTTATTTTCCCAAGGGTAACAGGAGAAATTAGAACCCAAAAAATTGGTGTGCAATTTGTCCTGAGTACGCTGATACCCCACTTGTTGGGGTAAACCACTCTTTGGGTGCACGGCAGGACTCGGAATGTAAGGAGCGCCATTTGACTTTTTGAACGCCACGTAGTGTTTGGAAACCCCCTGATGTGCCTAAATAGTGGAAACCCCTCATTTCTAGCTCTAACTCTAACCCAAACACACCTCTAACCTTAATCTCAACCCTAATCCTAACCCTAATCCCAACCCTAATTCCAACCCTAATTGTAACCCTAAACCCTAATTATAACCTTAATCCTAAGGCTAGGTTCATTTTGCATTTTACCAGCCCGTTCAACACATAGCGTTGAAGGGCTGGTAACGGTATAGCATAACGCGATCGCGTTATGCTATACCCGCTAGCGCAGAGGAATCAGCAGATGATTCATCTGCGCTAACGGTGACGGAGCGCAGACACTGCAGCCCGCGTCCGATGCTCCATCAGTGAATGACGGCACATCGCGAACGCGTGCCGCTTTATGGCATGCGTCGCGATGCACCCTCAAATGGGGGTGAATGGCAGCATTAACGGACTGCCATAAGGCAGTATGAACCCAGCCTAACCCTAACCCTAATTATAACCCTAACCCTAGCCCTAACCCTAGCCCTAACCCTAACCCTAACTGTTATGAATGTTTTAGAAATGAATTCTGAGCAGAAGCTCCGTCTGGTGGTTACAAACAGTACTGAACCATTCAATGAGGATTGGCAATCAGGAATCATAGACTGGCTGGATATAAGGGAGGTTTCCCCCCATCATGGTTGCCGGTGATCAATTGTTCTTGTCTCAACGTTGTTTCCTGGTTCACTTGGAAGCTTGCTGAGTCTTGCCTCTTCTCCTGCTCTCAGATAAGATATTTTCTGTTTTTTGTTTTTGTGCTTGCCTTTTGCATTTTTCTCTGCATTTCTGTGAGGTTGGCCAGGTTCCCCTGCCCGGGGGGCTTGGTCTCCTCTCGGTTCCTCTGGAGCCACTGTTGTTTGTTCATTTGCCTTTTTCAGTTTTTTCTGTGGCTGCGGCTTAGTTTTCTTACACCAGAGAACTAATTTAGGTGGTAGAGGTTGTGTGATCTCAGGTGTTTTTGCAATTAGTAGCGTTGGTTTTTTTTAGGGTTTTTTTTTGGATTGCAGTAAGAATTTCTATCTTTAGGTGTAGTTAGCCTCCCAGGCTGTGACGAGGCGTCTAGGACCAACGTAGGAACGCTCCACGGCTGCCTTTAGTTGTGGTGGTTAGTCAGGGTACTGCAATCCAGTAGATTCCAACCTCTCTGGTGTATTGCCGTTTTTGCCTGCTCTCCTCAGCTACCAAAACATAACACCTAACTCTAATGGAAAAATGAAAATAAATACAATTTCTATATTTCATTATATGTCCCTAACTAAAGGGGTGGTAAAGGGGGGGTTATGTACTGTTTTTTTATTTTGATCACTGTTATAGCTTATCACAGTGATCAAAATGTACTTTTAGAGAATGGATGAATTAGCTTTTGAATCTGTCGCCATTTTTTTTTTCATGAAGAAGACGCCGGGAAGATCGGAGGACAGTGGGAGCTGCAGGACACAGAGGGGGCTCCTGCAGGTACAGGGGGGGATCGGAGGACCTGGGGACCCTAATTCTCACCCCTCTGATGTGTGATCACATCAGAGGGGAGAGAAATCATTTTTTTTTGGTGCGGTCGCCGTTATACTGTAATAACGGCGATCGCAACACCGGGTTCGGTAAATACCGAGACGGATCATGTTCTCTGGGGTCTCGGCTACCCCCGGAAGCTGAGACCCTGGAGAAAGTTGCCCAAGCCCCCCCAGCACATCACCGCGGGTGCACTGAGCATGCGCCCACCATTTTCTCGCCAACAAAGATGGCGGCGCCCACCCGGGGACACAGGAGGGCCCTGGGCCACAAGGGGGGATCGGGGGCCGCAAGGGGGGATCGGGGACCCTTTTTCTCTCTCCTCTGATGTCCGATCACATCAGAGGAGAGAGAAATTAAATGGCACATTATTTTTTTTTGTTGCAATCGCCGTTATAGGGTTAATAACGGCGATCGCAACACCGGGGTCGGTAAAAACCGGCCCAATTCATGTTCTCTGGGGTCTCGGCTACCCCGGCAGCCGAGACCCCGGAGAAAATGCGACTGTGGGGGCGCAATTCACTTTTCCACAGCGCCGTTAATTAACGGCGCTGTGGTTTAAGTATCCTTAATGACCGCCATTAAAAGGCGTATCGGCGGTCATTAAGAGGTTAATGAAATAATAAATAAAAAAAATTAAAAAGAGGTAGAAATGCTACTATACCTAAACAGCATAAACACAAGAAGCAGCAAAGGTCAAAAAATTAAAGCGAGTAATCAGATCAGGTGGTGCTTAGCCTAAGAAAAGGCAGCTTATAAAAAGGCAAAAAGATAGAAACATGGAAAATAGAATCATAGAATCATAGAATCATAGAATCATAGAATGGTAGAGTTGGAAGGGACCTCCTGGTCATCTGGTCCAACCCCCTGCTCAAAGCAGGATTCTCTAAATCATCCCAGACAGATGTCTATCCAGCCTCTGTTTGAAGACTTCCATTGAAGGAGAACTCACCACCTCTTGTGGCAGCCTGTTCCATTCATTGATCACCCTAACTGTCAAAAAGTTTTTTCTAATATCTAATCTGTGTCTCCTCCCATTCAGTTTCATCCCATTGCTTCTAGTCTTTCCTTGCGCAAATGAGAATAAAGATGATCCTTCTACAATGTGACAGCCCTTGAGATATTGTAGACAGCTATTAAGTCTCCTCTCAGTCTTCTTTTTTGCAAGCTAAACATTCCCAAATCCTGCAACCGTTCCTCATAGGACATGGTTTGCAGACCGGTCACCATTCTGGTGGCTCTTCTCTGAACTTGCTCCAGTTTGTTGATGTCTTTTTTAAAATGTGGTGCCCAAAACTGGACACAGTATTCCAGATGAGGTCTGACCAAAGAGGAGTAGAGGGCAATAATGACCTCACGTGATCTAGACTGTATGCTTCTGTTGATACATCCTAGAATTGCATTTGCCTTTTTTGCTGCTGCATCACACTGTTGACTCATGTTAAGTCTGTGATCAATTAGTATACCCAAGTCTTTTTCACATGTGCTGTTACTTAGCCCTATTCCTCCCATTTTGTATATGCTTTTTTCATTTTTATTGCCCAGATGTAGTACTTTGCATTTTTCCCTGTTAAAATCCATTCTGTTAGTTGCTGCCCACTGCTCCAGTTTATGTATATCTTTTTGAATCCTCTCTCTCTTTTCTCTAGTATTAGCTACCCCTCCTAGCTTTGTGTCATCAGCAAATTTGATCAGTTTACCCTCAATTCCTTCATCTAAATCATTGATAAAGATGTTGAACAATACAGGGCCCAAAACAGAGCCTTGTGGTACCCCACTTGAGACATTCTTCCAACTGGATGTGCAGCCATTTACAACCACTCTTTGGGTCCGATCACTAAGCCAGTTATGAATCCACCTAACAGTTGCCTTGTCCATTCCATACTTAGTCATTTTTTCAATAAGGATTGTGTGAGATACTTTGTCAAATGCTTTGCTGAAGTCAAGATATATACTATTAACCTCTACAGTCATTTCCCTGATCTACCTGATCACCCCACGTATTTGTCATACATGTTCAAGTTTAATGAATTTGTTACAAACCATCTGTCCTGTTTAAATCATCTCTATCCGGTACTTGTAAGTTCTTGTCACTTCTTCTCTTTTGGTAAGAAGTCAACTTCAGCCTGTAGTCTTCTGGGTCTTCTCCTTTCTGACAAGAATTTTCAAAGATTATGGACAGTGGTTCAAGAATTTCTTCTGCTATCTCCTTCAGTACCCTGGGGTGTAATTCATCTGGACCTGGAGACTTGAATTCATTTAGGTTAGCTAAGTGTTTCCTCACTGTCTTTCTTTTTATAGATATCCTGGATTCTTCTATTCCTTTAATAGGACAGTGAAGATCAGTTGATGTTACATTTCCTTTCTGAGAGAAAACAGATGCAAAATAGGAATTTAAAAGTTCAGCCTTCTCAACATCCTGACTTACCATTTCATCATTTTCATCCTGTAAAAATCCTATAGCATCTTTGACTTTTCTTTTACTTTTGACGTATCCCCAAAATCCTTTTTTGTTGCTTTTGACGTCACTTGCAAGCCTTAATTCATTGTCAGCTTTAGATAATCTGATTTGTGCCCTGCAGGTTCTGCAGACGGCATTATATTCTTCTTTAGATATGCCTCCCTCTTTCCATTTGATAAACATTTCTTTCTTCCTTTTTAGCATGTGTTTAAGTTCTATGTTCATCCATCCTGGTTTCCTTAAATGCTTCCCATTCTTCCCTCTTTTCGGAATTGTTAACGACTGTGCTTTGAGAATCTCATTTTTCAAGATTTTCCATCCTTCCTGGACATTTTTGTCCTTAAGGATATCCAGCCATTGGATCCCTCCAATTCTCTTTCTGAGTTCCTTAAAATCTGCCTTTCTGAAATCTAACCTTGACGTCTGAGTCTTCACAGGTCTTCCTCCTCTTGTTATCCAAAATTCTAAAATAGCATGGTCACTACCTCCTAGGGTCCCAGCCACTCTTACCTCCTCCACCATTTCCTCCCTGTTTATGAGGATTAGATCCAAGGTAGCAGATCCCCTTGTTTTCTCCATTACCTTTTGGAAGATAAAGTTGTCAGCAAGAGAGGATAAGAATTTCCTGGACCTGTTAGTTTTGCCTGAGAGAGATTCCCAACAAATGTCTGGATAGTTGAAATCTCCCATGACCACTATGTCATATTTTTTGGAGAACTTGGCCATTTGATGCATAAAGAGTTCATCCATATCTTCAGCTTGTACAGGTGGCCTGTAGTAAATGCCTACAATGGTGTCCTTTCCATTGTTCTGTCCTTGTATTCTTACCCAAACAGTTTCCACAGAACTCCCAGTCTCTGAAGCTTCAATCTCTGTGCAGATATACGCTTTTCTAACATACAATGCAACACCTCCTCCTCGTTTATCAAGTCTGTTTCTTGCAAATAAGTTGTAACCTTCTAGCCTTGTATTCCAATCATGTGTATTGTCCCACCAAGTCTCAGTGATTCTAATGACATCATATTTCTTCTCCTGCGTTAGTAGCTCCAGTTCTCCTTGTTTGTTGCCCATGCTTTGTGCATTCGTATAGAAACACTTTAGTTTGTGATTGGTTTCTCTTTCTTCAATATTTTTATTATGTAGATTTTTTGTCTTTGTTCTTCCCCTTCACTTCTAATAGCAGAGTTCTCAATAGCATTTGTCAGGTGTATGGCTTTTTCTGGCGTTTTGCTTCCCTTCCCACATTGTTCTAGTTTAAAGCTCTCCTGATGAGTGTAGCAAGGCGACTTCCAAATACATGTTTTCCAGTCTTCGTAAGGTGCACCCCATCTCTAGCAAGTAGTCCATCGTACAGGTAATTCACTCCGTGATCCAGAAATCCAAATCCTTGCTGACGGCACCATCGACGTAGCCAGTTGTTCACCTGCAGAATCTTATTCCACCTCCTTGTTCCATGGCCATCCACTGGAAGGATGGAGGAGAAGACCACCTGCGCTCCCAGTTCTTTCACTTTCTTACCTAAGTTTTCAAAGTCACTGCAGATGGTTTCCAGGTCACTTCTTGTGGTGTCATTTGTCCCCACATGTATTAGCAGGAATGGGTAGTCATCTTTAGGTCTGAAGAGTCCTGATATCCTGTCAGACACATCTTTAATTTTTGCACCTGGAAGACAGCACATTTCTCTTGAGGTTATATCTGGTCTGCAGATAGCAGCCTCTGTTCCTCTCAACAGGGAATTCCCCATGACAACAACTCTCCGTTTCTTCTTCACAACATTTTTCTTTCTCCATTCAGGAGGACTCTGAGGGGTACAAGGTTACTCTTTGTTGGCAAAGTCTTATCCTGATGTATTTCTACATGTAATGTAATATTGAATGAGGAGTTGGTATCACTGCTGTTATGTGAATTATAAGTAGAGATGAGCGAACCTTTCAAGGCTCTGTTTGCTTTGGATCAACGTACATCCTGGTGTTTGCCAAACATGTTCACATATCGGTTCGAAGAACATACCTGAGACCCATTGACTTCAAAGGGAAGCAAAATCAAACGCATAGACTATACCTTTACCAAAAAAGCTGCCGAAACAGCTAAAATTAGGGGCAGACACCAGGAAAAGTGGGATCAATTGTGCTATAAATATATAATTTTAAAAAATAACATCGGTTTCCTCTCTATTTTTGATAACAAGCCAAGCAAAACTAACAGCTGGGGGTTGCAACCCTCAGCTGTGAGAATTAGCAAGGATGGTTATCAAGACTAGAAGGGTCCCCAAGCTTTTTTAAATATTTAGGGTCCCCCCACTTTTGACAACCAGCCAAGCTAAAGCTGACTGCTCGGGGTTGGTTTCCCAGGCTGGTAATGGGCCATAGATAGTGCCCCCCCCAAGCCTAAAAATAGGAGCCCACAGCTACCCCAGAAAGGCGCATCTATTAGATGCAACAATTCTGGCACTTTGCTTGGCTTTTCCCACTTGTCCTGTGGTGGTGGCAAGGGGGGATCATGTTTATGGGGTTTTCACATTTGTATTGTCCAGTGACATCAAGTCAATGGCTTAGTAATGGAGACATGTCTAGACATTACTATTCCTATAGATATATTGTAAATAAACACACAGCCAGAATAAAGTCATTTAATTGAAAGAATGACACAGATTCTTTTAACGAATCAAAATTAAATCATACTGACATCATCGCCAAGTCCACAGGACCCAATGTCTCCTGTAAGATGAGTGGCACAGTGGCTCAGTGGTTAGCACTGCAGACTTAAAGCGCTGGGGTCCTGGGTTCAAATTTCACCAAGGACAACATATACAAAGAGTTTGTATGTTCTCCCCGTGTTTGAGTGGGTTTCCTCCGGGTACTCTGGTTTCCTCCCACATTCCAAAGACATACTCATAGGGAATTTTGATTGTGAACCACATTGGGGACAGTGCTAATAATGTCTGTAAAGTGCTGTGGAACTAATGGCGCTATATAAATGAGTAAAAAAATAAGAGAATTAAAATAATAAACAATTTTCCTCACACTGATGACACAAGGATTTCATCCGTGTTTCATAAGTGTGCACATATTCAGGACATTTTGCTGCCCGTGATGCTACCGGAAACATTGTCGTCTGAAAGAGCCCTTAGTGAACTCGGTCATTTACCAAACTTTGGCCAACTTTTGCATATTTTTAGGGAAAATTCTCAGGAATCTGAGCAAAAATCCGGATGAGCTACGTTTGTACTGAGTTTGAGATTGGTGAATGTTTTCAAGTTTGCTCATCGCTAATTATCAGTACATGAGGAGCAGAGGCATGAAGAATGAATGATCAAAAGCTTCTTCCGGCTCTTACATCATTAAGTGCAGACTCCTTATATACTCTAATCTCAACATATTTAACAAATTAGTGAAATGATAAAAATAGTGAAAATCAAAAAAACATAGAAAAACATGAAAAGCTTTAAAAATCCCTATAAAATACATTAGTATAGAAATGGAAACTAATCATACCGATTATTTAACTCAATAAGACCTAAAGATTTAATTTTTTTAATGAAGGAAATCTCTTTCTTAAGTAGCAGGTTATGTCGGACTCAACCCAATGCATGTTCTGGTTCAGAATGCAAATTCAAAAACCACGTAAAATTGGGATCACCTTGATGTCTGTATGCTCTATTTTTCTACTCATACAGTGGGTACGGAAAGTATTCAGACCCCTTTAAATTTTTCACTCTTTGTTTCATTGCAGCCATTTGGTAAATTTTAAAAAAGTTAATTTTTTCTCATTAACGTACACTCTGCACCCCATCTTTACAAAAAAAACAGAAATATAGAAATTTTTGCAAATTTAATAAAAAAGAAAAACTGAAATATCACATGGTCATAAGTAGAGATGAGCGACTTTGCCTCCGGGAGGGTCGAGTCGGGTTTCGGACCACCCGACTTTCACAAAAGTCGAGTCGAACGAAATCGGCCGACTATAGGCAAAAGTCGAAGGTCCGACTGAAACACGAAACCCAATGAAAGTCATTGGGGAAGCAAAGTCGGCAGGGAGTGGAGGACAGTAAACACACCTACAGTGTCCATTTCAATGCCAACGACATCAATTCTTATTACTTAAGCTTGTCAACCTTAATTTACTTTATAATAATAGTTACGCATTGAAAACTGGGGGTTATTTGGCTAAAGTTGTGGGGGGGCAGGGCAGGCTCCAGGTTTTCGTGTTCACCGGATGAAAGAGTTTCAGTGGGCCCCTTTAACACATATCACAATTCATGATGCTCCGATACGGCATAGAAATGTAGGTACAGTACAATGCCAAATACTTCACTTCTTACATTACATGACTGATAACTATTTTAAATTCTACAATAGCTCAAAAACCGGACAGTATAATCCTCCATACAGTATTATGGCCACCACATAGTGCGCCATACAGAATAATGAGCCCCATATATTGCTCCATACAGAATAATTGGTCTCATATATTGGTCTCATAATGTTCCATAATGAATATGATGAGCTCCACATAATGCTACAGTGTATGATGGTCCCCATATAATGTGCCATACAGTATAGGACGGTCCCCATAGAGTATAATGAGCCCCACGTATTGCTCCATACAGTATTATGAGTCGCATATAAAGCTCCATACAGTATATGATGGGCCCCATATATTGTTCCATACAGAATGGGCTATATATAATGCTCTATACAGAATAGGCCCCATATGTGCTCCATATGATGCTCCATACCCTATATGATGCCCCATAAATAATGACTCCCATATGATGCTCCAGTATATGATGGGCCCCATGGATGTTGCTCCTGTGTATGATGGGCCCCATTTATAATGCTCCTGTGTATGATGGGCCCCATGGATGATGCTCCAGTGAATGATAGGCCTATATAATGCTTCATATATAATGGGCCCCATATGATGCCCCAGTATATGATGGGCCCCATGGATGATGCTCCAATGTATGAGGGGCCTATATAATGCTCCATATATAATGGGCCCAATATTATGCTCCAGTGTATAATGAGCCCCGTATACGATGCTCCAGTGTATGATGGGCCTCATTTATAATGATCCAGTGTATGATGGGCCCCATGGATGATGCTCCAGTGTATGATAGGCCTATATAATGATCCATATATAATGGGCCCCATATGATGCTCCAGTATATGATGGGCCCCATGATTGATGCTTCAGTGTATGAAGGGCCTATATAATACTCCATATATTATTGGGCCCAATATGAAGCTCCAGTGTATAATGGGCCCCATATATGATGCTCCAGTGTATGATGAGCCCCATTTATAATGCTCCAGTATATGATGGGCCCCATGGATGATGCTCCAGTGTATGATGGGCCTATATAATGCTCCATATATAATGGACCCCATATGATGCTCCAGTATATGATGGGCCCCATTGATGATGCTCCAGAGTATGATGGGCTTATATAATGCTCCATATATATTGGGCCCAATATGATGCTCCAGTGTATAATGAATCCCCTATATGATCCTCCAGTCTATGATGAGCCCCATGGATGAGGCTCTAGTGTATGATGGGCCTATATAATGCTCCATATATAATGGGCCCCATATGATGCTCCAGTATATGATGGGCCCCATGGATAATGCTCCAGTGTATGATGAACCTATATAATGCTCCATATATAATGGGCCCCATTTATAATGCTCCAGTGTATAATGGGCCCTATCAATGATGCTTAAGTGTATGATGGGCCCCATATAAAATTCTCCAGTGTATAATGCTCCCCATATATTGCTCCAAACATTAAAAAAAATGAAATACCTCTCCTCGCTGGGCACTGCTCCACTCTGGACTCCTCAGCGTCGCCATCTTCCTGCTCTCTACACTTGGACTGTTCAGGCAGAAGGCGTACAGATGTGATGTCATCGCACTCTCTGACCTGAATGTCACTGTCAGGAAACTTGGAAGAAGTCACAGTGGTGGAGCAGGGAGAGGTAATTATTGCAAGTGCTGGGGCCCTGAGCAAGCATGGGGGACCCACTCGTGAGTGACAGCACTGGCACAGTGCCCCTCATAGTACGCCGGTGTGTCTGATGGCTAGTGGGCCCCCCACCGTCAGAGACACCGGCATACTATGAAGGGCCCTGTGCGAGTGCCATCGCCCACGAGTGGGCCCCCCCACCTACTCAGGGCACTGGCTCTTGCCCGGGTGCGCCAAGTGCTGACGCCGGCCCTGGGTAGGGAAAACACAGTTAGGGAGATGGAAAAACTGGCATATGTTGAGGTGTAGGCTGGACATTCAGCAACTGCAAATGGAGGAATTGGAGAAGTCAGAGGAAGAGGAGGACAAAGCAAGCCATTTTGCTGGCAACCTTTGTGTCATCAGGGGAAGATGGTACAAAATCCTTTGAAACCCAGGCATGGTTCATTTTTATGAAGGTGAGATCACCAACATTTTGGGTCGACAGCCGGGTTCTTCTTTCTGTCAGGATTGATCCAGCAGCACTGAAGACTCTTTCTGATAGCACACTACCAGCAGGGTAAGCTAGCTCCTGTAAGGCATATTGTGCCAATTCAGGCCAGGTGTCCAGTTTACAGGCCCAGTAGTCAAAAGGGAATGAACTGTGCGGGAGAACATCGATAGGGGAGGAGAGGTAATTTTGAACCATAGATGACAACTGCTGTCTCCTGTCTGTTGCAATCGATTCAGTATTAACAGTCATGTGAGCAGTACTCGAGAAATCAGTCCACAGCATGGTCATGAAACCCCTGTGTCCAACGCCACTTCGGCTGTGTGCACCACGAACACCTCTTCCATTTGGCCCAGTACGGCTCGTGGCAGAACATGCACCACTACTGTGTGCTGGGAATGCCTCTAACAAACGGTTTACCAGAGTTGAATGTTTGTTCGCCAATATTAGCTCTAGGTTCTCCTGTGGCATGATGTTCTGAAATTTGCCTTTATAGCGTGGATCAAGGATGCTGGCCAACCAATAGTCATCATCCTTCATCATTTTGGCAATGCGGGAGTCCCTTTTTAGGATCCGCAAAACATAATCACACATGTGGGCCAATGTTCCAGGCGTCAATGATGCACTGCCAGTGGTGGGTGGAGGAGCACTTTCTGCCAAATCCACATCCCTCCAGTTACACACAAACCCTGTACCTAACTTTGGCAAGTCAACATTTTCTCTTGCCCCTGAGAAGCATCCTCCTCACCCAAAAAAATCATCCCCCTCAGCCTCCTCCTCCTCTTCTCCTCCACCTCGTTCAGGACAGTTCACTTTGCAGACAATGGCTGACTGTCATCAAGGCTTCCTTCCTCCTCCTCTTCTACCTCCTCCGCTGCAGACACCTGATCCTTAATGCGCGTCAAAGTTTGCATGAGCAGACGCATAAGTGGGATGCGCATGCTTATGATGGCATCGTCTGCGCTTACCAACGGTGTGTATTGCTCAAAACACTGAAGGACTTTACAGAGGTCTTTCAGCTTTGACCACTGCACACCAGACAACTCCATGTCTGCCCTCAAACTGCCTGACCGTGTATCCTCCCACAAATGCATTACAGCCTGCCTCTGTTCACACAGCCTTTCAACCATGTGCATTGTGGAGTTCCATAAAAAATCCAAAACAGGCCTTCACCAACACTGTCTGATGACAAATGCACATCTAGCAGGATGCAGCAGGCCTCCACTAATAACGGCAGAGTGCAGCACTGGTGCAAACTACTGAAAAAAACAGCCACTCCAACACCTATTATGGAGGGGTTAACTGCCTAGTGCTGCACTCTGCCGTTATTAGTGGAGGCCTGCTGCATCCTGCTAGATGTGCATTTGTCATCAGACAGTGTTGGTGAAGGCCAGATTTCATGGTATGTTCGTGTTTTGAATTTTTTATGATACTTATTTTGATGTTAGAGTAGTGACTTGCAAGAAATTGGGGACTCTTGTCGTGGGTTGCAAGCTTATCTATCTTGGCCAAAATAGTAACCAATACCCCATTATTTAATGTATTTATCATATGCATTGAATTTTTTTGCATATTTTTTTTTGCAGTATGTGGCTAGGCCTCTTTTGTTTGGCATTGTTTATTAGGGTGCCTGTCCCCCTGTGTGTTGCATATTATCGTGCTGAGCAGCCCGCCTCTTAACACGAGGGCGTTAGTAATAGGTTGCAAGTCAGACACTGTGCCTCACATTTATCTGTGTGACTGGCGTCCTATGCAAGCCATATCAATGTGCATTTTTTCTACTAGGCAGTTAACCCCTGCATAATAGGTGTTGGGGTGGCTGTTTTAATCAGTAGTTTGCACCTGTGCTGCACTCTGCCGTTATTAATGGAGGCCTGCTGCATCCTGCTAGATGTGCATTTGTCATCAGACAGTGTTGGTGAAGGCCAGATTTCATGGTATGTTCACTGCTTTGTGGAGTTCCACCTTGCTGCAACATCTATAATTAGGCGGTGCTTGGGGAGGTGGAGCGATCGCTGCAGCCTCTGTATACAACTGGAGTCTACGGGCGAGCGACTGATGTGCGAACACAGTCTTCGCACCTTATGGCGCAGGGCTGTTAACTCCGGATAATTATTTAGGAAGCACTGCACCATCAGGTTCAAGGTGTGAGCCAGGTAAGGTATGTGTCTGAGTTTTGCCAGGGCTATGGCTGCCACAAAATTACATCCTTTATCACTGACTACCTTGCCTGGCTCAAGATGTAGACTGCCCAGCCATGACTCAGTTTCTCGCTGCAAGTAGTCGGCCAGTACCTCAGCTGTGTGTCTGTTGTCGTCCAAAGACATCATCTTTAAAACAGCCTGCTGACGCTTACCACTAGCTGTTCGATAGTGGGACATCTCGTGTGCAATACTGGATGCTGCGGATGGAGTGCTCGTGCGACTGAGCTTTGTCGACGAGCTTTCGCTTCTGGAGGAGGAGGAATAGGAGGGTCGAACATGTACAGCCAACTGTTGCCTATACCATGGGCTAGGAAGCACTGTCTGACCGCCGCTGTCCCCTGTGGACCCTGCATCCACCACATTAACGCAGTGCACAGTGATGGACACGTAACGGCCCTGGCCATGCCTACTGGCCCATGCATCTGTTTTGAGGTGCTCCTTTCCACTCACTGATTGTTTGAGTGCATGGACAATGCGGTCTTTCACATGCAGGTGGAGGGCAGGGATGGCTATTCTAGAAAAGAAGTGCCGACTGGGTAGGTCATAGCGTGGGACAGCTTGGGTCATGAGCTCTCGGAACGCTGCACTTTCAACCAAATGGAAGGGCATCATCTCTAATGAGATCAGTTTGGCAATGTAGGTGTTCAAAGCCAGTGTACGCGGATGAGAGGATGAGTACTTTCTTGTCCTACTCAGAGTGTATTCTAGGGAGAGCTGGACTTGAGAGCTGCATATAGGGGAACTAGCGGTGGACAAGACAGACTGAGAGGGGGTTGGTGATGGTGGTGGTGATGGCCTAGATTCAGTCTTTCGTTGCAAAAATATTGTGATTCCCTGACTGTTGTGGCCTTGCGACGACACCTCAACATTTCTTGCAGTTGGTGTGCTAACCGGTGGGCTTACAGTGGGGGAAGCGATGCAGCGTTGCTGGCTACTTTCAGTCAGAGAAGGTGCATATGTGCTACCTGAGGTTTTGTAGTCCGTCCACGCTTGCAAGTGCATGATGTTTAAATGTCTAAGCATGCAAATGGTATTCAAATTTCTGAGATTTTTCCCTCTGTTAAAGGTCCTTCAGCACTTCCTACAAATAATCTTTGCCTCATCAATAGGATTTTGGTCAAAAAGTGCCACACTGCACTCTTCCTACTATGGGATAAATTTTCAAGGCTTGCACGCTGTGCTAATTTGAACGTCTAGCCACGCTGTCCTGCAACTCTTTTTGTTTTTTTTAACACGTTTTTGGACTGCTACGGGCATGCCAGATAACCACAGCTGCGATGTCGATGCCTGCTGCTGATCCTTCTCCTCTTTTGAGCTATTGCCAGCGGCACCCTCTTCCCCCAATGGATGCCAATCCGGGTCAACAACTGGGTCATCCATCACCTCCTCTTCAATTTCATCTGCACCCTCCTCTGTGTCACCGTGTAATGTGGTATAGTTTGCGGGAAGGTGCACTTGAGTTTCATCAGGGTCAGATTCTGGCTCAGTAGACTGCGAGGGCAATGCAGTGCTCTGGGTGAATGTACCAGCAGAATCATTTTAGTGGTAGTCAGAATATTAGGGACCCACAAAGTAGTATAAAAATACAAAATACTTTATTAGCAATAATAACATTACATGAAATGCATAAAATACGATGACAAGGTACAGAAAAACACACAAAAAAGAGGGACACTATACCATAGTGGAGTTATCACTACAGCTGCTCAGAATTAATATTTTTAACCCTTAGATAAGTCTTACTGGTTGCGTGTGGTTTACCGACCGCTAGGAGGTTTAATAGTAACAATATATAAATGGAATATCAATATAAATGAGAGAAGCCATCCCTGCGGTACGGGAAAATCAAAGACAACCCAGTGCTGTTATTAATAACATACACTGCTGCAATAAGTATGCCCAACCACATAATTAGTAAGCAAGACACCCTAGAAGGAATAAGAAAGAATATCGGTGGTCGAATGACAACCTACCACTGAACTGCTGAGGCTACCACACGGACGTCCCTCTGCCCCGACGCGCGTTTCGCACTGCTTCTTCCTGGAGGCGTGACTGGGCAGGGGGACGCCCGGTTTAAATAAGACCATGACCCGGTAACGCAATCATAATTGATCAGCAACCCCTGTGTTAACCTATGATTCAGCCTTGTAATGGGAACAATTGCGCCTGCGCCACCCTACGTCATCATTTCTGACCAATAATAGATCTCCAAGGTGGTCATGTGTCCAATCGGAAGGTCCTATTAGTCTCAATGAAAATGCACACCAGGAATGCGTCATAGTCACCTGACTCAAACCATCCAACTGCAAGATTCGGTCTAATCACATGACCAACAGGTCCTGTGCACAGAAAGGAAGGCAATCACTGCGCATGCGTAAAGGTCCCTAATCTGAAGATCCACTGACATTCCTTCTTGGCTACCCTTTTCGCCAAATCACCACCCCTAGCACCTAATTCAACAATGTCAATCCCCTTGAAATTGAGAAGCCTGGAATTGCTTTGATGATGTTGTTTAAAATGTCTTGGCAAGGTTTTTAAGGACATGATATCATTAACTGACTTAGCCTTGTCGATATCTAAGCAGTGCTCCCGCACCCTAATTTTCAATTCCCTGCTAGTCATTCCTATATACTTCTTACCACAAGGGCATTCTGCACAGTATATCACCCCTTTAGATGAACAAGTGATATGCGCTCTAATAGAAAATTCTCTAGAATTATCAAAATTTGAAAAGGTAGTACTCTTTCTCATGTTACCACATCCCTTGCAAAATCCACAAGGGAAAAAACCTTTTCTCTCTGAACATTTCCTATTTCTAGCTCCACCTTTTGGTTCATAAAAACTGTGAACCAAAATATCCCGTAGATTCGGGGCTCGTTTTGCCACGAATGATGGACTATTAGGGAGACATTTCTTTAACACGGAATCAGTAAACAGGATATTCCAATTTTTTTCCACAATGTTTCTAAGATCTGACCACCTACTGTTAAAGTTTGTAATGAACCTTACCTTTTGGTCACCCTCGTTCGGTGGTGCCATTGGTTGATTCTTGTGTAATAACTGATTTCTTGGAGTGTTTCTTGCTTTTACATATCCCCTTTGAATGGAACGATGCCCATATCCTCTTTCCTTAAAGCGACTTCTCAAAACTTTTGATTGTTCCTCAAATAGGGAATCCTCTGAGCAGATCCTCTTTGCCCTAATGAACTGACCAATAGGTATGCCTTGGATGGTGGACTTGGGGTGTGCTGATGAGGCGTGTAGAAAGGAATTAGTCGATGTGGGCTTTCGGTAGATGGTGGTAGACAGACGACCACTGGGAAGAGCTGTAATTGACAAATCCAAAAAATCGATTTGGCGCCCAAATTTGTATGTCAATTTAATATTTTGATTATTATTATTTAATTGATTGATGAAGATCTCCAGGTCCACAATTGGACCCTCCCAAATAAACAAACTGTCGTCTATATACCGGATCCAATTGTGGACCCGATCGACGCCAGTCATTTCTTCACCCTGAAAGATAGACCACTCTCATGCCCCCATAATCCCATAACCATAGGTTGTAAGGGTAGTGCTGGTCATGTGGGCTGCTGAGGGTTGTTGCGCTGTCTCTACATATCGGGGACGAGTATATGCCCACAGGCTTTACCGTCTTTGGTATGTGACCGCTTAACTCCCCTCTTTTCATTAGCGGTTACCATATGGCTTTAGCATGCGCCGTAATTTACCCTTATTGAGATGTTCAACATCCCTTAAATGATTTTCAGTGTGGTCCAAGATTATTGTGGCCTTGTTACAAGCGGTATCCTTTTCAACGTTTATGGGACCTTTGTATGTGGATTGGCCAAGGGAATTTTTTAATTGGTCATTCGTCCCATTTTTCCATGCGTACGCTATTGTGTCTATTTTTGGTTCGGTGTCCTTTACGCATGCGCAGTGATTGCCTTCCTTTGTGTGCACAGGACCTGTTGGTCATGTGATTAGACCGAATCTTGCAGTTGGATGGATTGTGTCAGGTGACTATGACGCATTCCTGGTGTGCATTTTCATTGAGACTAACAGGACCTTCCGATTGGACACATGACCACCTTGGAGATCTATTATTGGTCAGAAATGATGACGTAGGGTGTCGCAGGCGCAATTGTTCCCATTACAAGGCTGAAACATAGGTTAACACAGGGGTTGCTGATCAATTATGATTGCGTTACCGGGTCATGGTCTTATTTAAACCGGGCGTCCCCCTGCCCAGTCACGCCTCCAGGAATAAGCAGTGCGAAACGCGCGTCGGGGCAGAGGGACGTCCGTGTGGTATCCTCAGCAGTTCAGTGGTAGGTTGTCATTCGACCACCGATATTCTTTCTTATTCCTTCTAGGGTGTCTTGCTTACTAATTATGTGGTTGGGCATACTCATTGCAGCAGTGTATGTTATTAATAACAGCACTGGGTTGTCTTTGATTTTCCCGTACCGCAGGGATGGCTTCTCTCATTTATATTGATATTCCATTTATATATTGTTACTAGTAAACCTCCTAGCGGTCGGTAAACCACACGCAACCAGTAAGACTTATCTAAGGGTTAAAAGATATTAATTCTGAGCAGCTGTAGTGATAACTCCACTATGGTATAGTGTCCCTCTTTTTTGTGTGTTTTTCTGTACCTTGTCATCGTATTTTATGCATTTCATGTAATGTTATTATTGCTAATAAAGTATTTTGTATTTTTATACTACTTTGTGGGGTCCCTAATATTCTGACTACCACTAAAGTGTTTTCATTGGTTGTGTAGTATAAATTAGTTAAATTGATTTTGTGGGCATATGTTGTGAAAAAACCAGCAGAATCATATAGCAGTGGCTGTGCATCAGTGCACTCCATGTCAGATTCATCTTGGACTGGTGAATTCAGAATTTGACTTGATAACCCAGTCATGGTATGTGAAAAGAGCTCCATGGAGTAATCTGAAGTTTGGCCTGCCGCATACTTCACTTTTGGTGGGGGTGAAGGACACAAGGAAAGGTGTTGTTCCTGAACAGGAGCCTGCACTGACGACTCAGTGCTTGCATTTATTGAAACTTCAAAAGAGGAGGCAATAGAGCTGGAGGCTGTTTCGGCATTGTAAGCCAAAACCTGTTCCTGATGTTCCGGCTTTAAAAGCAGTTTACCTACTCCCAGAAAAGGGAGCCTTCCAGGCCTTCTGGAGCCAGACGATGATGCAGGCTCAACACCTCCTGCCTTAGGTGCTATTGCTCATGTTTGGATAAATGTACCAAAAAAACAGCAGATATATGGTACTGTATCAGATGTGTACAGCTGTATACAGTGTTGGGGTAATTTTAGATCTCCTTATATATTTCGAGAGTAACACACAGATGCTCACAGGCTCAGTATGGATTAGACCAGAATATAAAAAGCAGAAAAACGGTACTGTATCAGAAGCATACAGCTGTATAGAGTGTTGGGGTAATTTTAAATCTCCGTATATATTTCCGGAGTAACACACAGATGCTCACTCAGTGTGGATTAGACCAGAATATGAAAAGCAGAAAAAGGATATTGTATCAGAAGCGTACAGCTGTATACAATGTTGGGGTAATTTTTATCTCTATATATTCGATACACAATCTACGTCAGTATGATTACCAAAAACAGAAAAGGGTACGTATCAGAAGGACCATGTGTAAGTAAGGGAAATTGTAAACTCTATTCGGATCAACCGACGCTCTCAGGCTCATAGGATTAGACCAGAATATAAAAAGCAGAAAAATTGTACTGTATCAGAAGCGTACAGTGTTATGTTTTGGTAGCTGAGGAGAGCAGGCAAAAACGGCAATACACCAGAGAGGTTGGAATCTATTGGATTGCAGTACCCTGACTAACCACCACAACTAAAGGCAGCCGTGGAGCGTTCCTACGTTGGTCCTAGACGCCTCGTCACAGCCTGAGAATTAACTACACCTAAAGATAGAAAGAGGAAAGCTATCTGCCCGGAGCAGATCCCCAAAGAACATAGGAAGCCCCCAAACATGTAATGGCGGTTAGACAAGAGGAAATACAGACACAGACAGAAAATATTATGAGCAAATGCTGGGGCCCAATCTGCCTAGACAGAAAAGGATAGAAAGGATACTTACTGCAATCCAAAAAAACCCCTAAAAAATGCCAATGCTACTAATTGCAAAAACACCTGAGATCACACGACCTCTACCACCTAAATCAGTTCTCTGGTGTAACAAAACTAAGCCGCAGCCACTGAAAAAACTGGAAAAGGTAAATGAACAAACAAAGTGGCTCCAGCGGAACCGAGAGGAGCCCAAGCCCCCCAGGGGGGGGAACCTGGCTAACCTCACAGAAATGCAGAGAAATATGCAAATGGTAAGCACAAAAACAGAAAATATCTTATCTGAAAGCAGAAGAAGAGGCAAGACTCAGCAAGCTTCCAAGTGAACCAGGAACCACATTTGAGACAAGAGCAATTGATCACAGGCAACCATGATGGGAGGGAACCTCCCTTATATCAAGCCAGTCTGTGAATCCTGATTGCCAATCCTCATTGAATGGTTCAGTACTGTTTGTAACCACCAGAGGTAGCTTCTGCTCAGAATTCATTTCCAAAACATTCACAACAGTACCCCCCATTGAGGAGGGGTCATCGAACCCTCATTTGTGCAACAGGTCGGTCAGGATGAGCTCGGTGATACGCACGGATCAGTCTCCTAGCATGGATGTCCGAAGCAAACACCCAAGAATTGTCCTCCTGACCATAACCTGTCCACTTAACCAAATACTGGAGTTTCCGTCTAGAAAAATGAGAATCCAATATTTTCTCAACCACATACTCAAGATTGCCCTCAACCAAAACAGGGTCAGGAGGCACAGCCATAGGAACCACTGGCTCGACAAACCTCTTCAATAAGGACTTGTGGAACACATTATGGATCTTAAATGTCCCTGGAAGAAGTAAACGAAAGGAAACAGGATTAAGAATCTCCATGATCTTATGAGGTCCAATGAACCTAGGCTTAAACTGAGGAGATGCAACTCTCATAGGGATATTTCTTGAGGACAACCAGACCAAGTCCCCCACTTTAAACCGAGGACCATCAGTCCTATGCCGGTTGGCAAACCGCTGGGCCTTCTCTTGAGAGAGGGACAACCTCTCCACTACCTGGTCCCAAATCTGCTGCATACGCTCCACAACAGAGTCAACACCCGGACAGACAGAAGCCTCCGTCTGTCCCGAAGAAAATCGAGGGTGAAACCCAAAATTGCAGAAAAATGGAGACATCAAAGTGGCAGAGCTAGTCCTATTATTAAGAGCAAACTCAGCCAAAGGCAAAAAAGAGACCCAGTCATCTTGATCAGCAGACACAAAGCATCTCAGATAAGTCTCCAATGTCTGGTTTGTTCTCTCAGTTTGTCCATTGGTCTGAGGATGAAAAGCAGAGGAGAAAGACAATTGAACACCAAGTTTAGAACAAAAAGTCCTCCAAAATCTGGAAACAAACTGGACTCCTCTGTCAGACACAATGTTCTCAGGAATGCCGTGTAACCGAACCACGTGCTGAAGGAACAAAGGCACCCATTCGGAGGAGGAAGGCAACTTAGGTAATGGCACAAGATGTATCATCTTGGAAAACCTATCACAAATCACCCAGATAACGGTCATTCTCTGAGAAACAGGGAGGTCGGAAATAAAATCCATAGAGATATGGGTCCATGGTCTCTTGGGCACAGGCAATGGCATCAACAAACCACTAGAGCGAGAGCAAGGCTTGGAGCGAGAGCATGTCCCACAGGACTGCACATATCCCTGATGTCACAAGACAAAGTAGGCCACCAAAAGGACCAACTCACCAAGTCTCAGATACCAAAAATTCCGGGATGACCGGCCAACGAAGAAAAATGAATCTCAGACATCACACTCTTTTTCCACCGGTCTGGGACAAACAATTTCCCAATAGGGCAGCGCTCGGGTATATCCTCCTGACACGCTTCCAGAGCCCAAATTGGGCGAGACGGCGGAAAGAACTACACCCTCTTTCAAAATAACAGCAGGATCAGATAACTCAGGAGAGTCCGCAAGGAAACTCCTCGAGAGGGCATCCGCCTTAACATTCTTAGTGCCAGGAAGAAAGGAAACCACAAAATTAAAACGTGTGAAAAACAAGGCCCACCTGGCCTGTCTAGGATTAAGTCACTTGGCTGATTCCAGATAAACCAGATTCTTATGGTCCGTGAGGACCACCACCTGATGTTTGGCTCCCTCCAGCCAATGTCTCCACTCTTCAAAAAGCCCACTTCATGGCCAATAACTCCCGATTACCCACGTCATAATTACGTTCAGTTGGAGAAAATTTTCGAGAGAAAAAGGCACAAGGGTTACTTTTAGAGGTCTCAGGATCTCTTTGGGACAAAACGGCACCTGCCCCAATGTCAGAGGCATCAACCTCCACCTGAAATGGCAGAGAAACATCAGGCTGCCGTAGAACAGTAGCAGAAGTGAATCTCTGCTTAAGTTCCTGAAACACAGAGACTACCTCAGGAGGCCAATTCACCACATCAGAACCCTTTTTGGTTAAATCAGTCAATGGTTTAACAATAACAGAGAAATTACCAATAAATTTACGATAAAAATTGGCAAAACCCAAGAATCTCTGAAGAGCCTTTAATGAAGTAGGTTGGACCCAATCACAGATGGCCTGAACCTTGAACGGGTCCATTTCAATAACAGATGGAGACAAAATGAATCCCAGAAATGAGATCCTCTGTACACCAAAAAGACACTTTGATCCCTTCACATACAGAGCATTCTCTCTCATAATCTGGAACACAGTCCGAACATGTTTCACATGAGAGTCCCAGTCATTGGAAAAAATCAAGAAATCATCCAAATAAACAATCAGAAATTTATCCACAAAATCCCTGAAAATGTCATTCATGAAGAACTGGAAGACGGAAGGAGCATTAGTGAGCCCAAAGGGCATCACTAGGTACTCAAAATGCCCTCTGGGTTATTAAACGCCGTCTTCCATTCATTCCCGTGCTTAATGCGAATAAGGTTATACGCCCCCTGAGGTCAAGCTTGGTAAACCAAGTAGCACTTTTCACCTTGGAAAACAGGTCTGAAATCAAGGGTAACGGATATTGATATTTCACAGTGATGTTGTTCAAGAGACGATAATCAATACACGGCCTTAATGAACCATCCTGTTTGGCCACAAAGATAAAACCGGCACCCAAGGGTGAAGAGGATGGTCTGATATGACCCTTCTCCAATGACTCCTTGATATAAGACCGCATAGCGTCATGTTCAGGTACAGACAAGTTAAAAAGGTGACCTTTAGGGAATTTACTACCAGGCACTAATTCAATAGCGCAGTCATAGCTCCCATGGGGGGGCAAGGATGCAGATTTACTTTTGCTAAACACATCAGAAAAATCAGTCAAAAAGTCAGGAACTTCCTGAGACTGGGGAGAGGCAGAAAAAACAGGAGTGTTGGCATTAACACATTGGCAGCCCCAACTGGTCACAGACACAGATCTCCAATCCAAAACAGGATTATGAGACTGTAACCAAGGGAAACCTAGTACAATAATGTCATGCAGATTATACAGTACCAAAAATTTGCAACTCTCCTGATGATCAGGTTCAACCCTCATTATCACCTGAGTAGAAAACTGGGGATTATTCTCAGCCAAAGGGGTAGAATCAATCCCCAGTAGGGTAATAGTCTTCCATAGGGGTATCATGGGAAAACCCACAACGTTTGGCAAAGTCAAAATCCATCAGGTTAATAGCTGCTCCTGAATCAACAAAATCCTGAGCAGAAAATGTGGACAGGGAGCAAATCAGGGTAACAGTCAACAGAAATTTAGTCTGAACACTACCCAAGACAACTGAGCGTGCAAAACGTCTTCCCGCTTATGGCAGACTGAAATAGCATGACAGGCATCACCACAGTAAAAACATAACCCATTGCGCTTTCAAAACTCATGACGCTTTGCCCCAGAAGTCACTCTATCACACTGCATGGGCTCAGAAGCTGGCTCACAAGGCAAAACTATCTCACGCATACCTCTGCGCTCACGCAAACGTCTGTCAATTTGAATCGCTAATGACATAGAATCATTGAGACCAGAGGGAGCAGGGAAACCCACCATAACATCTTTTACATTCTCTGACAGCCCCTTCAGAAAAAAGGCTGCCAAAGCATCTTCATTCTATTTGGTTAGGACTGCCCATTTTCGGAATTTCTGACAGTATAACTCAGCGTCTTCAAGCCCCTGATTTAATGCCAACAAGGTTTTTTCAGCTTGATCAGTGACATTAGGCTCATCATACAATAACCCCAGAGCCAGAAAAAATGCATCAACATCACTCAAAACAGGGTCCCCAGGTGTCAGGGAAAAAGCCCAATCCTGAGGATCGCCGAGCAGGAGAGAGATGACAATTTGAACCTGCTGAGCTGCGTTCCCTGAGGACTTAGGTTTTAAGGCAAAAAACAACTTACAGTTATTTTTGAAATTCAGAAATTTGGCCCGATCTCCCAAAAACAAATCTGGAATGGGAATCCTAGGTTACACAACCGGCAACCCAGCAAGATAGGTAGCAATACTTCGAACCTCAGTGGCAAGCTGATCCACACGGCCAGACAGCTGTGCAAGCTCCATTGAGAGAAAAAAGAAATCCTCCTCAGCACCCAGAGAAAAAAAAGGGAAAAAATGCAAGAAACAGAGAAAAAAAAAAATCTCTGACAACTCTGACAACTTTTTTTTTTTTTTATCTTTCCACACTATTTTTCCCTTCTGTGAGTACCATACAATTTTCAGTTTGGCCGGTGATACTGTTATGTTTTGTAGCTGAGGAGAGCAGGCAAAAATGGCAATACACCAGAGAGGTTGGAATCTATTGGATTGCAGTACCCTGACTAACCAGAATATAAAAAGCAGAAAAACGGCACTGTATCAGAAGCATACAGCTGAATACAGTGTTGGGGTAATTTTAAATCTCTGTATATATTTCCGGAGTAACACACAGACGCTCACTCAGTATGGATTAGACCAGAATATGAAAAGCAGAAAAAGGATATTGTATCAGAAGCGTACAGCTGTATACAATGTTGGGGTAATTTTAAATCTCCGTATATATTTCCCGAGTAACACACAGATGCTCACAGGCTCAGTATGGATTAGACCAGAATATAAAAAGCAGAAAAAGGGTACTGTATCAGAAGGTACCATGTGTATATAGTATAGGGGAAAATTGTAAATCTCCATAAATATTTCCGGAGTCACACACAGACGCTCTCAGGCTCAGTATGGATTAGACCAGAATATAAAAAGCAGAAAAATGGTACTGTATCAGAAGCGTACAGTGTTATGTTTTGGTAGCTGAGGAGAGCAGGCAAAAACGGCAATACACCAGAGAGGTTGGAATCTTTTGGATTGCAGTACCCTGACTAACCACCACAACTAAAGGCAGCCGTGGAGCATTCCTAAATTGGTAATAGACGCCTTGTCACAGCCTGAGAGATTAACTACGCCTAAAGATAGCTTTCCTCCTTCTATCTGCCCCGGAGCAGATCCCCAAAGAACATAGGAAGCCCCCAAACATGTAATGGCGGTTAGACAAGAGGAAATACAGACACAGACAGAAAATAGTATGAGCAAACGCTGGGGCCCAATCTGCCTAGACAGAAAAGGATAGAAAGGATTCTCACCACAATCCAAAAAAAAACCCTAAAAAATGCCAAAGCTACTAATTGCAAAAACACCTGAGATCACACGACCTCTACAACCTAAATCAGTTCTCTGGTGTAACAAAACTAAGCCGCAGCCACTGAAAAAACTGGAAAAGGTAAATGAACAAACAACAGTGGCTCCAGCGGTACCGAGAGGAGCCCAAGTCCCCCAGGGGGGGGAACCTGGCTAACCTCACAGAAATGCAGAGAAATATGCAAATGATAAGCACAAAAACAAAAACAAAAACAGAAAATATCTTATCTGAAAGCAGAAGAGTCAAGACTCAGCAAGCTTCCAAGTGAACCAGGAACCACAGTTGAGACAAGAACAATTGATCACCGGCAACCATGATGGGAGGGAACCTCCTTTATATCAAGCCAGTCTGTGAATCCTGATTGCCAATCCTCATTGAATGGTTCAGTACTATTTGTAACCACCAGAGGGAGCTTCTGCTCAGAATTCATTTCCAAAACATTCACAACAGTACAGCTGTAAAAAATGTTGGGGTAATTTTGAATCTCCGTATATATTTCCGGAGTAACACACAGACACTCACAGGCTCAGTATGAATTAGACCAGAATATAAAAAGCAGAAAAACGGTACTGTATGAGAAGCGTACAGCTGTATACAGTGTAAGGGTAATTGTTAATCTCTGCATATATTTCCGGAGTCACACACAGACGCTCACAGGCTCAGTATGGATTAGACCAGAATATAAAAAGCAGAAAAAGGGTACTGTATCGGAAGATACCAGGTGTTTATAGTATAGAGGAAAATTGTAAATCTCCGTATATATTTAAGGAGTCACACACACAGACGCTCGTAGGCTCAGTATGGATTAGACCAGAATATAAAAAGCAGAAAAACGGTACTGTATGAGAAGTATATAGCTGTATACAGTGTAGGGATAATTGTAAATCTCTGTATATATTTCCGGAGTCACAGACAGACGCTCTTTCAGTGTGGATTTGACCAGAATACAAAATGCAGAAAAAAGGTACTGTATCAGAAGATTCCATGTGTATATAGTGTAGGGGAAAATTTCAATCTCCGTATAGATTTCCGGAGTCACACACAGATAGTTAGCATGTTTTTGTCCGTGATTCCAGCCGGTACACGGTACTGTGTGAGGAGCGCACAGCTCTATACGGTGTTGGAAAACATGAATGCTCGGTAATTGTGCAGAAAAAAAGAATAAAAGTATTAGTGCTGTGTAAAAAGCAGTCTGCACAGCAGTGTACACACAGCAATACACCAAGCAGGCAGCCTATTAACCAGCATTGCTGCACACAAGAAAATCCTCCCCTGTCACTGGCAGGCAGTCTAATAACCAGCGCTGCTGCACACAAGAAAATCCTCCCCTGTCATTGCCCACTAACTGCACAGCACAATTGCTATCAGCACAAGCACATAAGAACTTTTCTCTCCAGCCCTAACTCTCTCCCTACTGATAAAACGCGTCAGCAACCTCTCACTACTGTTCTGATCGGCAGAAGTAAAATAGCGGTCGGCGGTCAGGGCTTTTATAAACATATGACGCCCCCCAAAAGCAAGCCAATCACTGCAATGCCCTTCTCTAAGATGTTGGTGGCCGCTGCCCATGTCATCTCGTTGCCCACAGTGTACGTCCTTGCTCATTGGCTAAAAAAAAGGCGCCTGCAAGCATTATGGGAAAACCGACTTTGGTGCTCGGGTCGACGACCGCATGGCTGACTTCACGCTATCGTCGGGTTTCGCTCGGCGAAACCCGACTTTGAAGAAGGTCGGTGACTTTTGAATCTGACCGACCTGTTTCGCTCAACTCTAGTCATAAGTATTCAGACCCTTTGCTCAGTATTGAGTAGAAGAACCCTTTTGAGCTAGTGCAGCCATGAGTCTTTTTGAGTATGATGCAACAAGTTTTTCACACCTGGATTTGGGGATCCTCTGCCATTCTTCCTTGGTGAACGTTGTTGGACAGCCATTTTCAGAACTCTTCGGAGATGCTCAATTGGGTTTAGGTCAGGGCTCTGGCTGGGCCAGTCAAGAATGGTCACAGAGTTGTTCTGTTGCCAATTCTTTGTCATTTTAGTGGTGCTTACACTCATTGTTTTGTTGGAAGGTGAACCTTTGGCCAAGTTTGATGTCCAGAGCACTCTGGAAGAGGTTTTCATCCATGATATCTCTGTACTTGGCTGCATTCATGTTTCCTTCAATTGCAACCAGTCATACTGTTCCTGCAGATGAAAAACACCCCCATAGCATGATGTTGCCATCAGCATGTTTCACTGTTGGGTTTATATTGGGCAGGTGATGAGCAGTGCCTGGTTTTCTAAACACATACAGCTTAGAATTATCACCAAAAGTACTATCTTCAGCTCATCACACTAAAGAATCTTATATCTCATAGTCTGGGTGTCCATCATGTGTTTTTTTTTAGCAAACTCTATGCAGGCTTTCATTTGTCTGGCACTGAGGAGAGGCTTCCGTCGGGCCCCTCTGCCATAAAGGCTTGGCTGGTGGAGGGCTGCAGTGATTTTTGACTTTGTGTAACTTTCCCTATCTCCCTACTGCATCTGTGGAGCTCAGCCACAGTGATCTTGGGGTTCTTCTTTACCTCTCTCACCAAGGCTCTTCTACCACGAGTGCTCAGTTTGGTTGGATGGCCAGGTCTATGAGAACTTCTGGTGGTCCTAAACTTCTTCCATTATAGAATTATGGAGGCCACTGTATTCTTAGGAACCTTGAGTACTGCAGATCTTTTTTATCCTTGGCCACATCTGTGCCTTGCCACAATTCTGTCTCTGAGCTCCTTGGCCAGTTCTTTTGACCTCATAATTCTCATTTGGTCTGACATGCACTGTGAGCTGTGATGTCTAATATAGACAGGTGTGTGCACTTACAAATCAAGTCCTATCAGTTAAATTAAACACAGCTGGACTCCAATGAAGGAGTAGAACCATCTCAAGAAGGAGCACAAGGAAATGGACAGCATGTGACTTAAATTTGAGTGTTTGAGCAAAGGTTCTGAATACTTATGACCATGTGATATTTTAGTTTTTTTTAAAAAAATTTGCAAAAATTTTTACATTTCTGTTTTTTTAGTCAAGATGGGGAGCAGAGTGTAGATTAATTAGAAAAAAAAAACTTTTTTGAATTTACAAAATGGCTGCAATGAAACAAAGAGTGAAAAATTTAAAGGGGTCTAAATACTTTCCGTACCCACTGTACCTGTGGTATGATCAGACTATGCTTTTGCATGGCCAGACACGACCATTACTCAGCACACAACTGGAACACATTTACATCTGATATATTAATTGCAACACAAACACTTTTTTTTTTCGCACATTCAATTGTGGAACTTATTTTTATTCTAAGATCTATTAATTAAAATGTACTTTGTTCATGTGAAAACCCCTTTAAGTGCAGAACAGATGCAAATGTCTTTGATGGAATTTATATTTAGCTGTATGCAACATTAAATGTTAGGCAGGGATCACACATGCGACGCAAACGTCCGATGCTCGCATGTGAAATCCCAGCTTTGGCATCGGCACTCGGGAGTGGAGTGCGTGGCTGCATATAAATACATGCAGCCGCGCACTCCACTCCGAGTGCCGGCGCCAGTGCTGGGATTTCACATGCGAGCGTCGGACGTTTTCGTCGCATGTGTGATCCCGGCATTATGGTGGTAAATGATGTGGACAGAGAAAAACACTGACACAAGCTGATGGTGTCATCGTCAGAGGCAACATCATTCTGCTGTGAATGAGATGAGTGTTGAGACATATGTTCTATTAAGCTGTTGTCCATCTTCTTCATCCAAGGGTACTAAAACATGCTGATAGGATAGGTTCTCTTTAACCCCTTAGTGACAGAGCCATTTTGCAGCTTAATGACAGGGCCAATTTTTACAATTCTGACCACTGTCACTTTATGAGGTTATAACTCTGGAACGCTTTAACAAATCCCGCTGATTCTGAGTTTGTTTTTTCGTGACATATTGTACTTCACGTTAGTGGTAAAATTTCTTTGATATGACTTGTGTTTATTTATGAAAAAAAACGGAAATACGGCGAAAATTTTGAAAATTTAACAATTTTCAAACTTTAAATTTTTATGCCCTTAAATCAGAGAGATATGTCACACAAATTTCTTAATAAATAACATTTACCACATGTCTACTTTACATCAGCACAATTTTGGGACCAAAATTTTTTTTTGTTACGAAGTTATAAGGGTTAAAAGTTGACCAGCGATTTCTCATTTTTACAACACCATTTTTATTTTAGGGACCACCTCACATTTGAAGTCACTTTGAGGGGTCTATATGATAGAAAATAGCCAAAAGTGACACCATTCTAAAAACTGCACCCTCAAGGTGCTCAAAACCACATTCAAGAAGTCTATTAACCCTTTACATGCTTCACAGGAACTGAAGCAATGTGGAAGGAAAAAATTAACATTTAACTTTTCTTGCAAAAACTTTACTTCGGAACCTATTTTTTTTTATTTTCACAACTGTTAAAAGAAAAAATGAACCACAAAATTTGTTGTGCAATTTCTCCTGATTAAGCCGATACCCCATATGTGGGGTAAACCACTTTTTGGGCGCACGGCAGAGGTTGCAAGGGAAGGAGCAACATTTGACTTTTTCAAAGCAGAATTGGCTGGGCGCCATGTCGCGTTTGTAGAGGCCCTGATGTGTCTAAACAGTGGAAACCCATCACAAGTGACCCATTTTGGAAACTAGACCCCCTAAGGAACTTATCTAGATGTTTGGTGAGCACTTTGAACCTCCAAGTGCTTCACAGAAGTTTATAACATAGAACAGTGAAAATAAAAAATCTAATTTTTTCCACAAAAACAATCTTTTCACCCCAATTTTTATTTTCCCAAAGGGTAACAAGACCCCAAAAGTTTTTGTGCAATTTGTCCTGAGCATGCTGATACCCCATATGTGGGGGTAAACCACTGTTTGGGTGCAAGGCAGAGCTTGGAAGGGAAGGAGCGCCGTTTGACTTTTTCAGCGCAGAATTGGCTGGACGTCATGTCGTGTTTGTAGAGGTCCTGATGTGTCTAAACAGTGGAAACCCCCCACAAGTGACCCCATTTTGGAAATTAGACCCCCTAAGGAACTTATCTAGATGTGTGATGAGCACTTTGAACCTCCAAGTGCTTCACAGAAGTTTATAACATAGAACCGTGAAAATAAAAAATCATATTTTTTCCACAAAAACGATCTGTTCACCCCAATTTTTATTTTCCCAAGGGTAACAAGACCCCAAAAGTTTTTGTGCAACTTTTCCTGAGCATGCCGATACCCCATATGTGGGGGTAAACCACTGTTTGGGCGCACGGCAGGGCTTGGAAGTGAAGGAGCGCCGTTTGACTGTTTCAAACCAAAATTGGCTGGAATTGAAATTGGACGCCATGTCGCGTTTGGAGAGCCCCTGATACGCCTAAACAGTCGAAACCCCCCACAAATCACACCACTTTGGAAACTAGACCCCTTAAGGAACTTATCTAGATGTGTGGTGAGCACTTTGAACTCCCAAGTGCTTCACAGAAATTAATAAACGTAGAGCCGTGAAAATAAAAAATCATTTTTTTCCTCAAAAATGATTCTTTAGCCCTGCTATATTTTTTATTTTCCCAAGGGTAACAGAAGAAATTGGACCCAAAAAGTTGTTGTGCAATTTTTCCTGAGTACGCTGATACCCCATATGTGGGGTGAAACCACTGTTTGGGCGCATTTGAGTGCTTGGAAGGGAAGGAGCGCCATTTTGTAATGCAGACTTTGATGGAATGTTCTGCGGGCGTTATGTTGTGTTTGCAGAGCCCTTGATGTACCTAAACAGTAGAAACCCCTGCAAGTGACACGATTTTGGAAACTAGACCCCCCAAGGAGCTTATCTAGATGTGTGGTGAGCACTTTGAACCCCCAAGTGCTTCACAGAAATTTATAAACGCAGAGCCGTGAAAATGAAAAATCATTTTTTTTCTCAGAAATGTTTTTTTTAGCCAGCTATTTTTATTTTCCCAACGGTAACAGGAGAAATTAGAACCCCAAAATTGGTGTGCAATTTGTCCTGAGTACGCTGATACCCCATATGTTGGGGTAAACCACTGTTTGGGCGCACGGCAGGGCTCGGAAGGGAGGGAGCGCCATTTGACTTTTTGAACGCCACGTCGTGTTTGGAGACCCCCTGATGTGTCTAAACAGTGGAAACCCCCCACAAGTGACCCCATTTTGGAAACTAGACCCCTTAAGGAACTTATCTAGATGTATGGTGAGCACTTTGAACCCCCAAGTGTTTCACAGAAATTTATAAATGCAGAGCTGTGAAAATAAAAAATATTTTTTTTTCTCAAAAATAATTTTTTTAGCCAGCTATTTTTTATTTTCCCAAGGGTAACAGGAGAAATTAGAACCCCAAAATTGGTGTGCAATTTGTCCTGAGTATGCTGATACCCCATATGTTGGGGTAAACCACTGATTGGGCGCACGGCAGGGCTCGGAAGGGAGGGAGCGCCATTTGACTTTTTGAACGCCACGTCGTGTTTGGAGACCCCCTGATGTGCCTAAATAGTGGAAATCCCTCAATTCTAGCTCCAACCCTAACCCCAACCACCCCTAACCCTAATCCCAACCCTAATCCTAACCTAAATCCCAACCCTAATTCCAACCCTAATTGTAACCCTAACCTTAATTGTAACCCTAACTCTAATTTTAACCCTAACCCTAATTGTAACCCTAACCCTAATTCTAACCCTAATTATAACCCTAACCCTAAGGCTAGGTTCATTTTACGTTTTACCAGCCCATTCAACACATAGCGTTGACGGGCTGTAACGGTATAGCATAACACGATCGCGTTATGCTATACCCACTAGCGCAGAGGAATCAGCAGATGATTCATCTGCGCTAGCGGTGACGGAGCCCAGACGCTGCAGCCCGCGTCGGAGGCTCCGTCAATGAATGATGGCACGTCGCAAACGCATGCCGCTTTACGGCATGCGTCGCGATGCGCCCTCAAATGGGGATGAATGGCAGCGTTAACGGACTGCGTTACACCGTGTTATACCGCGGTGTAACGCAGTCCATCTAACGGACTGCCATAACGCAGTATGAACCCGGCTTAACCCTAACCCTAATTATAACCCTAACCCTAATGCTAACCCTAACCCTAATTATAACCTTAATCCTAATTATAACCCTAACCCTAATTATAACCCTAACCCTAACAGAAAAATGAAAATAAATATAATTTCTATTTTTTATTATATGTCCCTAAGGGGGTGATAAATGGGGGGTATGTACTGTTTTTTTTATTTTGATCACTGTGATAGTTTATCACAGTGATCAAAATGCACTTTCTGGAGAATGAATTAAACTTTTTTTGAATCTGCCGCTAAGCAGATCGGCAGGCGCACTGCGCATGCGCCCGCCATTTTTTTTTGCAGGAAGAAGACGCCGGGATCCTGGGGCCTGCGGGAGGACGGAGGACACCGGTAAGTATACGGGGGCGATCGGGGGACCGGGGGACCCTCATTTTCTCCCCTCTGATGTGCGATCACATCAGAGGGGAGAGAAATCATTTTTTATTTTTTTGCGATCGCATCTATGCTTGCATAGACGCTATCGCAACACCGGGATCGGTGAATACCAACCCGGATCATGTTCTCTGGGGTCTCGGCTACCCCCGGTAGCCAAGACCCCAGAGAATATTTGCCCATCCGCCCACCAGCACAGCGGCACTTAGCGACGGGCGCACTGAGCATGCGCCCGCCATGTTCTTCATCGCGCCGGCCCGGGGGGACACCGGAGGGCCCTGGGGCCACATACAGGACATCGGGGGCCACATGGGGGTCCTGGGGACCCTTTTTCTCTGTCCTCTGATGTCCGATGACATCAGAGGACAGAGAAATTAAATGGCACAACTTTTTTTTTTTGTTGTTGCGGTCGCCGTTATAGGGTTAATAACGGCGATCGTAACATCGGTGTCGGTAAAAACCGACACGATTCATGTTCTCTGGGGTCTCGGCTACCCCCGGTAGCCGAGACTCCGGAGAAAATGCGCCTCTGGGGGGCGCTATTCACTAACGGCGTTATTAATTAACGGCGCTGTGGTTTAAGTACCCTTAATGACCGCCGTTAAAAGGCGTATCGGCGGTCATTAAGGGGTTAAATAGTGAGCAGCCCTGCTGAGGGCTTGCAGCAGGGAGAAATACTAAATAGCCAGGAATTCTCAAGCTTTTTGGCAACCAAAAGTCCCAGGAGTAAAACAGGGCTGGGTTACTGTGGCCTTGTATGAACCACCAAGAAAAGTGGATACAGAGGGGACAGGCATCAACAGGGATATTAAAGAAATGAACTTTTGTATTTTTGTGACATGTATGCTTGATAAATTGCACTCATAAAACAGTTATGTAAAAACTTAAACAATATTCATTGTTCACAGTTGTTAAATTGGACAAGTAAAACAGCTGCAAAAAATATGGAAACCTAATCATATTAATTTTCATTTAAAAAAATCAACAGAACATGTGAAAATAAGAGACTTTGTATTACCGTATATACTCGTGTATAAGCTGACCCGTGTATAAGCCGACCCCCTAATTTTGCCACAAAAAACTGGGAAAACTTATTGACTCGTGTATAAGCCGGGTGTATAAACTGCCCTCCTGCTCTGTGCTACCCTCGTCCTGCTCCTTGCTCCCCCATCCAGCTCTGTGCTCCCCCATTCTCCTCTGTACTCCCCCCTCCTGCTCCGTCCTCCGCTGTGCTCCCCCATTCCTTCTCCGTCCTCCTGTGCCCCCCGTCCTGCTCCGTGCTCCTCTGTGCCCTCCATCCTCTCCCCCGTCCTGCTCCGTGCTCCTCTGTGCCCTCCATCCTCCCCCCCGTCCTGCTCCGTGCTCATTGTCCTCCTCCATGCTTCCCCGTCCTCCATTCTCCCCCCCGTCCTCCTCCATGCTTCCCCCGTCCTCCCCCCGTCCTGCTCCATGCTTCCACGTCCTCCGTTCTCCCCTGTCCTCCTCCATGCTTCCCCCGTCTACCGTTCTATCCCCAGTCCAGCTCCGTGCTCCTTGTCCTCTCCTCCATCATACTCATCCCTCCCCGTGCCATCGCTGAGCGTCCCTGCAATCCTGCGTTCTCCCCGGCTTCCTGCAGCTCTCCAGCACTGAGCGGTGATGTAATACCGCTCATTAAGGCCATGAATATGGAGGCCACGCCCATGGGTGTGGCATCGCGTCCATATTACATGACCTTAATGAGCGGGTATTACGTCACCGCTCAGTGCTGGAGAGCTGCAGGAAGCCGGGGAGAACGCAGGATTGCAGGGACCCTCAGCGATGGCACGGGGAGGGGTGAGTATGATCCCAGCCACCGGCTCCTGCCGCGGCATCCCTCCCCCGTTGGTTTCTGCCCTATGACTCGTGTATAAGCCGAGGGGGCATTTTCAGCACGAAAAAAGGTGCCGAAATTCTCGGCTTATACACGAGTATATACGGTATATATCTTGAGAGAAATCTGCCATCTATCTGCCAGTACAGATCATTTTTTTCAAAATTCTCAATTCCCCGGTAAAATCTATATTCAGTGAAGACATATTTTTTACATTACTGACATACAGAGGTGACACTTACTACTGATAATATACTAAGAGAGGAGAGTAAATGAGGGAGGAACTAGTGTCAGAGTTTCCCCCTCCAATCCAAATAGAATGTTTTAAAACACAATTATCACTTTCTTTCTCACTATTGTACTGTGAATGTCTGTCTTCAATGAATACACAATTTACCTGGTAATTGGGAATTTTGAGAATGATTGATTTGTACTGATAGAGAAAGAAACAGATTTTTTTTCTGATAACATATACCGTATTTTTCGGACCATAAGACGCACTTTTTTCCCAAAAATTTTTGGGGAAAATGGGGGTGCGTCTTATGGTCACAATATACTTACAAATCCTGTGGCGGCGGTCCTGTGGCGGTGGTCCCAATGCAGCCTCCCCATGCCTTGTGGTGCGGTGGTGTCGGGGCTCTGTGGTGTGGCTGCAGAGGGGCTCTGTGCTGTGTAGGGGGCTCCGCTGGCATTTCATCAAAGCCCGAAAGCCCCTGCAGCTCAGTTGCTGCGATGCAGTGGCCTCCAGAAAGATGGCCGCTGGGGGTGGCGCATACTCAAAATCAAATCTCGGCAACGAGATCTCGGCCCGAGATCTCGTTGCGGAGATCTGAATCTGAGCATGCGCCGCCCCCAGCGGCCATCTTTACGGAGGCCTCCGCGTCACAGCAACAGAGCTGCGGGGGGCTTTCGGGCTTTGACAAAATGCCGGCGGAGCCCCCCATGCAGCACAGAGCCCCGCTGCAGCCACACCACAGAGCCCCGACACCACCGCATCAGAGAGCACAGGGAGGCTGCATTGGGACCACCGCCACGGGACCGCCACCACAGGATTTGCAAGTATATTGCGATCAGAGCACAGCCATCCCACAGAGCATCCCTGCAAAACAGAGCACCCCTGCAACACAGAGCACCACCACCGCACCAGCCTGGACCACCGAACGACCCATGTGACCACTCTTCTACCTGTGATGATCCCTTTGCTGGTAAGCTGAATTCGGACTGTAAGACGGACCCCCATTTGACACATTATTTTTTTTCCCTATTTTCCACCCCAAAATTTGGGGTGCGTCTTATAGTCCGAAAAATACGGTACTGCAACATCTCTTATTTTCAAATGTGCTATTGATTTATTTACTTAATAAATTACAACAAAAATTACTCTTTAGGCTTTTTATTTTTCTATATATTTATTATATAGAAATATTATTTTTTTTTTCATAAGCAAAAGATGCAAAAAATCCTAAAATGTTATATTGCAAAATAGCTACTGATAGGTTCTTGCCTAGAAATCAACATGCAGCAACATTATGCAATAAGGTCAAGGGGTGTCAGGTTGCTTAACTGGACTATTAAAACAAGTTTTAAAAACTAAAATTAGTCTTTTTTTAAGCTTTAAAAATAATTTATAAAAACATCCTTAGATTTTTTGCCATAAAGAACTGCACAATAAAGCATTGGTTTATGTCCAAAAAGCAAACATCTGCAATAAAAAAAATATTGAATTTATAGGTTGTGTCACTCTATAACGGCCTTTGGTAAGGAAGGGGGCCTAAAACTGTCCCCGGAACTGAGATCCTAACTATCCCTGCTCGTGGGTACTCATGAAGGTGGAGTGGCCCAAGTCATTGACCTTACTATGCTCCTGTTAACCCCTTAATATCCAATGACGTGCACAGTTCGTCATGGCAAGGTGTCAGTTTTGGCACCTTGACGGACTGTGCACGTCATGCCTTTGAACTACCACTGCATGTAAACACGCAGTGGTAGTTCAGTGCCGACAGCTGTCTATGACAGCTGACAGGCACAGCAAGCGGTGCATGGACCTTTGCCATCGGTCCCCGCACCCAGAGTGCTGTGATTGGTCAGTCAATGTGACTGACCAAACACAGCAGCGATCAGGCAGAAGACGCTGAAATTTCAGCCTCTTCTGCCAGATCAGTGCAGGAGCTCAGCGCTGCATTGGCTGAGCTTCCTGCACGGACAGCGAGGAGCGACGCCCCGCCACCCCTGACTGTTAACCCCCTGACTGCTGCGATCGAGCATGATTGCAGCGCTCAGGGGGAGAGGCAGAGGGTCGGGAGCTCCCTCTGCCTCTGATCGGCACCCCGCAATGTATTTGCAGGGCCTGATCTCTGCCTTGATGACCCGGGGGTTGTCATGACAACCTCCGGGTCATCTAGCTACGGAAAGCTGCTGTGACCATGCTCACAGCAGCTTTCACCATAGGTACAATGCATTGCAATGCTGGAGCATTGCAATGCATTGTAACTGCAATCATAAGTAAAAAAGTGAAAGTCCCATAAAGGGACAAGGTAAAAAAAAACATTTTTTAAAAAAAATTGTAAAAAAAATATTAAAAAATAATTTTAAGAAATTCCCCTAAAAAATACACATTTTTATGTAATAAAAAAAACAAAAAACAAAAAAAATACACATGTTTGGTATCGCCGCAACCATAAAAATCCCATCTATAAAAGCATAACCCTAGTTAACCCCTTCAGTGAAAGCCGTAAAAAAACCACAAAAAAGTAGTAAATTATACTTTTTCCAAGCGGTATCATCATACCGCTTGGAAAAAGTGCAATAACACACAATCAAAAAGACGGATATAAATAATCATCATACCGCTGAAAATGTCACCTTGTCCCGCAAAAAACAAGCTGCTATACAGCATCATCAGCAAAAAAATAAAAAAGTTATAGCTTGCGGAATAAACTGTTGCAAAAATAATTATTTTTCTATAAAATTTCTTATTGCGTAAAAAACATCAAAACATAAAAAAATATATAAATGAGGTATCGCTGTAATCGTAATGACCCGAAGAATAAAGCTGCTTTATCAATTCTACTACAAGCGGAACGGAGGAAAAAAAAAAACAATTCCTGAATTGCTGGTTTTTGTTCATTCTGCTTCCACAAAAATCAGAATAGGAAGCGATCAAAAAATGTTATGTGCCCGAATATGGTACCAATAAAAACGTCAGCTCGTTGCGCAAAAAATAAGCCCACAGATAACTTTGTCGGACGAAATATGGAAAATTTATAGCTCTCAAAATACGGCGATGCAACAATTTCTTACAAAAAATTCTTCCAAAAAAAAGCATCTTTTAGTGTGTGACAGAAGCTAAACATGAAAAAAGGGTATAAATCTGGTATCGCTGTAATCGCACCGACCCGAAAAATAAAGTTGCCAAATCACTAATACCGCACGAGGAACGGCGTAAAAAATAAAACCAATTCTTCACCTTTTGTGGATTTGTTCACTCTGCCTCTCAAAGATCGCAGTAAGGCGATCACAGTGGTTCCCCTCCACATATGGGATATCAGCGTACTCAGGACAAATTGCACATAAACTTTTGGGGTCCTATTTTTCCTGTTACCCATATAAAAATAAAAATTTGGGGGAAAAAAGATTATTTTTGTGGAAAAAAATATGATTTTTTATTTTCACGGCTCTACGTTATAAACTTCTGTGAAGCACTTGGGGGTTCAAAGTGCTCACCACACATCTAGATAAGTTCCTTGGGGGGTCTAGTTTCCAAAATGGGTCACGTGTGGGGGGTTTCTACTGTTTAGGCACATCAGGGGCTCTCCAAACGTGACATGACACCCGAAGACCATTCCATCAAAGTCTGCATTTGAAAACTGCGCTCCTTCCCTTCCGAGCTCTGCCATGCGTAAAAATAGTGGTTTAACCCCACATATGGGGTATCAGCGTACTCAGGACAAATTGCACAATAACTTTTTTTCTCCTGTTACCCTTTGGAAAATACAAATTGGGGGTGGAAAGATCATTTTTGTGGAAAATATATGATTTTTTAATTTTATAGCTATACGTTATAACCTTCTGTGAAGCCCTTTGGGGTTCAAAGCTCTCACCACACATCTAGATAAGTTCCTTGGGGGGTCTAGTTTCCAAAATGGGGTCACTTGTGGGGGTTTCCACTGTTTAGGCACACAGGGACTCTCCAAATGCGACATGGCGTTCAATCTCAATTCCAGCCAAAAAAGTCAAATGGCGCTGCTTCCCTTCCGAGCTCTGCCATGCGCCCAAATAGTGATTTACCCCCACATATGGGGTATCAGCGTACTCAGGACAAATTGCACAATAATTTTTGGGGTCCATTTATCCTTTGGAAAATAATAATTGGGATGAAAAGATCATTTTTGTGGAAAAAATATTATTTTTTTTATTTTACTGCTCTACGTTATAACCTTCTGTGAAGCCTTTGGGGCTTCAAAGCTCTCACAACACATTTAGATAAGTTCCTTTGGGGGTCCAGTTTCCAAAATGGGGTCACTTGTGGGGTTTCCACTGTTTAGGCACATCAGGGACTCTCCAAATGCGACATGGCGTCCAATCTCAATTCCAGCCAAAAAAGTCAAATGGCGCTGCTTCCCTTCCGAGCTCTGCCATGCGCCCAAATAGTGGTTTACCCCCACATATGGGGTATCAGCGTACTCAGGACAAATTGCACAATAACTTTTGGGATCCTTTTATCCTTTGAAAAATAAAAATTGGGGGTGAAAAGTTCATTTTTGTGGAAAAAATATGATTTTTAAATTTTACGGCTCTATGTTATAACCTTCTTTGAAGCCCTTGGGGGTTCAAAGTGCTCACCACAGATCTAGATAAATTCCTTGGGGGGTCTAGTTTCCAAAATGGGGTCACTTATGGGGGGTTTCCACTGTTTAGGTAAATCAAGGACTCTCCAAACGCGACATGGTGTCCGCTCTCGATTCCAGCCAGTTTGACATTCAAAATCTCAAATGATGCTCCTTCCCTTCTGAGCACTGCCGTGTGCCTTAAAGATTTGTTTTCCCCCACACATTGGGTATCGGTGTACTCAGGAGAAATTGTACAACAAATATTGTGGTTCATTTTCTCCTGATACCCTTGACAAAATTTAAAAAATTGTGTCGAAAGAAAAATTTTGGGAAAAAAAGTTAAATGTTCATTTTTTCCTTCCACATTGCTTTAATTCTTGTGAAGTACCTAAAGGGTTAATAAACTTCTTGAATGTAGCTTTGAACACCTTGAGGGGTGCAGTTTTTAGAATGGTGTAACTTTGGGTATTTTCTGCCATATTGACCCCTCAAATTCACTTCAAATGTGAGGTGGTCCCTAACAAAAATGGTTTTGTAAATTTTGTTGGAAAATGAGAAATTGCTGGTCAACTTTTAACACTTATAACTTCCTAACAAAAAAAATTTGGTTCCAAAATTGTGCTGATGTAAAGTAGACATGTAGGAAATGTTATTTATTAACTATTTTTTTAACATATCTCTCTGATTTAATGGCATAAAATTTAAAAGTTTAAAAATTGCTAAATTTTCAAAATTTTTGCCATATTTCCATTTTTTTGATAAATAAACACAAGTTATATTGTAGAAATTTTACTACTATCATGAAGTACAATATGTCACGAGAAAACAATCTCAGAATCGCCAAGATCCGTTGAAGCATTCCAGAGTTATAAGCACATAAAGAGACATTGGCAAGAAATGTAAAAATTGGCCTGGTCATTAGCCTACAAAATGGCTTGGTCGTTAAGGGGTCAAACACTGATCTGTCCCCTCCCAAACCCAAAAGGCAAAGACAAAACAGGGATAACATTAAGCAGCAAACATACAAACACTCATCAAGGAGTGTTTGTTATATAGGGAAGGATAGGAATGTGCCAACCAAATGGGAGTAGGACAATGAAGAAAACATGCACCCAAAAACAGCACGCAACAATCTTCAATAACAACAATGATCTCCAATTCAGTACAGCATCTTGAAGGAGCTAGGAAGCAAAACTTTCACTGACAAGTATATTTGCCCCTTTTCACATGTAAAGCGCCATGGAATAAATGGCGCTATAAAAATGTATAATAATAATAACAAGGCAAAGAGGGTCAGGTTTTTTAGGGAAAGGTAATGAACAGATCGAAGCAACTGAAATGGAGCTGCAAGTTTCTGACCAGCATAGAAAGGGTCGTTAACCTTTACAGCATTAAAGGAAACCAAATCTATTTAATATGGGACACAAACACACAGGCTAAATGGAAGATCTGCGATTCACAATGCCTAGTGATCTTCTAACCTCAGATCTTCCAAGGAAGATGTGACACACTCGTTGCCTGTCTCACAATCCATGATGCACATTTTTTTTCTGGCACACAAGCCTTCATTTCAGCATTTTACTTTAGAATCAAAATTAGGACAAAAGGCCAGTATTTTGCTGCCCTTCTTGTTTAACATATGTGAAAATTAAAAAAATGCTGTTATTAAGTGTTATTAAGGAGCTCTTACTGCAATATTTCACAGATGAATCAATTCACAGTCACAGTGACTGGCCATTATCTTTCATTGTGGCTATAATATTCCTCATAAATTGGCTGCTCTAGACTATGTAATGTGACAGCTGCAAGACATTATCTGAAAAACTGAATGTCCACACCTGATGTCAATAAACCCACTGCTGTAGACTTCAACAGTGTGTGAAATGACACTGAACTTTTTTTCCACCAGACAATTTTTTTTGCAATCATTGCAAATTTGACTCAATATTGCTCAAATTTGCTCAGAAGGAAAAACTTTAAGAAATTCATGTCAAAGTCGATCTACAGCTGATTGTCCTGCTTGTTGCTTTTCACCATTCAATATAATGATAAAAGTAGTGCTGTGTCTGACCAAATTTAATATTGATAAAACCCCAAGGCCATTTATCCATGGATTTCAATGGCATTGAGATCAATAATTGACAGACCACTATAGTTCATCTTCTTAAAACTTTAAGTTTGTTGTAAATTGTGTGCAATACTTTGAGGGCATTATAAGAGATGACCTGAAAAATTAAATTGCAGAAAAAAATATAATAACTGACAAAAAAGGGATAATTTAGCTGCAGTAATTGTATTAGTAAATATACATTTAATTAGAATATATCAAGGGTGGCAGAACAGGATTGTTCTGGTTACAAGTAAGCATACCCAGCAGTACTACAAGTCACAGCTGCGAAAGCAAACAGGATTTTAACGTATGTAAAAGATTGAAAACTAAGCTTTACATGGGATATTAACCCTATAACATAATAAGCTGACCTTGTTTAGCTAAGAAAAAATGACACTTCAAAGGAGATCTCATTAACATTTATAAATACATGTGTGTTTAACAAATAGGACTGCACATAACTTGTTTCTTATAATGACCTTCAAAGGATGAGGTGACATTCAATACATGTGGAGTAATGATGATTTTAGCAACTAAAATTGATTTTATTTTTTAGTTAGAGTAATTAGACTGGAATTCCTATTGCAAGAGTGTAATTGCATACACTATATCAGCATTTAAAAAGGGCTAGATGCTTTTCTCAGAACTAATGGCATTGTGAGTCATAAATAATGTAGCGATAAATAATGTACCTTTTTCATCCCATGTAACTATGCAACTTATTTTGTCATCGTGACCAACGTGTCGTTGTCACCATCAATATTTACCTCTGATTGCCAGCCTCATCTCCTGCCTGTGCCTAGGATAATTCAGTGTCTTTCTGCATCTTCATCTGCAGAAGCTACTCCCCTTGCTCTTTTTTCCACTCTTCTACATTCTGTTGCAAGTTAAATTGATCTTGAGGGTTCAAAACAGCCTCACAGTGGCAATGGATATGTAGAGATCGATATTTATCCTTGATCACCTGTTTTTTCATTGTGAGCATTTTTCCAATATAAATATGAGTGTGATTACATTGTTGATGCTAAAGTTCTCCCTACTGACAAATTTTGTAGCCTCTTCGATGAGCTTCTTATGTTCCTTATTAGCTGGAATTAGAAAATTAACCCAAACTCCAGCTTGCCTGCTGAATGACATATTTAGTCATCACTTTAAATTGTTAAAACAGACTCTCCATAAAATGAAGCATTCAATTTCAGTGGGTTGCTACATATAAATCAGGCAGCACAACAGCAGACTGTTTAAACTGTTGTTTAAAACTAGGAGGACACGTTTCCACACATGACAGTGGCGAAAAATCCCAGCCACTCTCCTACCCATGGGCTTATTAAAGTTGGTCTTTGTATATATTTCATTTTGCATGATTAAATTCAGGATGTGCAAAATGCAATAAGCAGAAATTATTTTTCTCAAACATAGTACAGTCAGAAATTCCGAGACATTGTAGCAATAAATGGCATCTAAACAATAACACTGATGAAACACACTGGAACTGCTGCTAGCACCTCCTCTTTCAGTGTTTCTCATTCCCTATCAATTAAAACTGTTTCATTCACAGACCCTTACACTCATCTTCTTCAATGTGGCAATTGTGAAACACATAGTTTCTGAAGTATTTGTCCACTGTTTTAGGGATTTCTATCACTATCCGTATTGCTAAGGGCCCAGTCACACATAGCGACACACCAGCGATCCCGACAACGATGTGCACTTGTCAGGATCGCTGGTGTGTCGCTACATGATCACTGGTGAGCTGCCAAAAAGGCAGCTCAGGCAGCGATCAGGACAGCTACACTGCGGGTAACGTCGCTTAGTTACCCGCAGTGTACGTTGGATACCAGCCCACTGGTGCAGGGAGCTGGTAGCCAAGGTACACATCGGGTTTCCAGGCGCTGCGTGGCACCTGGAAACCCAATGTGCACCATGGTTACCAGCTGATCGCTAGTCTCCTGCCTGCCACACGCAGCGATGCATGTTGGCCAGCAGGAGACGAACGATCAAAAAAATGTCCAGGACATTCAGCGACGATCAGCGATACCCGGCAGGGGGGCTGATCGTCGCTGAATGTCACACACAGCGATATCGCTGGGAAGATCGCTGTTGCGGCACAAAACTAGTGTCTCAGCAGCGATCTCGCTAGCGAGATCACTGTGTGTGACAGGGGCTTAACATGTGAGCTCTGATGTCCTCTCACTACCATTAATAATGCCAAAACTGGTGTTGCATTCCCTGTATTGGCTTATGATACTTACTCCTGATTGTCTGTGCTGTGCAATGGTATGACATAGCTGCAAGTCTGTATGTGACCCTTGAGTAACCATGCCTTGGGTCATGTGGGTCTCCTGCAGTTGGTACAATCTTATTCAATGTATAAAATGGCCGCTTGCATTTTTTGGTGAATGAAGTTCAAATTTTCTTGGACTGGAAAGTTTTATAAAATTCTTCACTAATTCAATATTCATTGAATCAATTTATTCATCTCTAGTAGAATATCATTCCTTAAATATTGTTTAGTTAGTGGGGAGATGATCAAAGTGTATATTTTTTAAATGTGATGTACCTTGTTTTGCCATGTACAAAAAATAGAGCTGATTAAAGCCAAACTATAATTATTTCCATATCAAAAACCCAGGAGTTAACCATACTGACAAATAAGTGACCCTCCTGCAAAAAGTCTCTCTCTATATATATATTCCTATATTTTATGACTTCTGACTGGATTTACTTGTCCAGTAAATTTGACATGAGAAATAACCTGAATTCTGTATGTAACTTAATGATTAAAATGTATAACATATGAAGTCTAGTTCAGTTTCATTCACATATGAGCATCAACTGTATTTAGATTAACTTTTAGCATTTTAGTATTGTGCATTATTGAAAATTAAATCGCTGGACTTAACATGTTGCAGAAATGCAACAGAGCAAAATTGCAGAGTTAATCCTCATCAATGTTCAAGTATTTGTTTATCATTAGTGTTAGGTAAACTGTTTGCTATAAAACTGAGCATCTGCCGTAAGCCTTTTATATTTTAATCAAGGGAAACATGAATTAAAATAAGATTAAATACACAAAACACTGATAACATTAGGTATTGAGGTCAGTTGACTTATTATGACAATGAATTTCAAGTATGGATTAATAGTTTTCTGAAAATGCCACTCGATGTAATAGTAATTCCCTGAACTGAGCTAAAAAATAAATAAATATAACATATTAGCAACAATGTAACAAATGTTAGTTAAATTGAACTGTAATGTAAACAGTATAAAGCTTATAAAATTGCTGGCTGAGCACTGGAACAAAATTCAATATCTTAAAGAAGCAATCCCACTAATATTTTTATTGTTTAAATGTGTGTGTATGTAGTGTGATTGTATTAATATACTCACCTACCGTCGCTCTCTCCGGAGTTCAGGCCGCTCTTCTGCTCTTCTCAATGATGTCACCGGTCTGTAAACTTCTTTAGGTCATTCTGCGCTCTGCATAACGCGAAAATTACTTTTAAAATGTAAGTCTGTGGAGCATCACAACGTACAGCTCACATAGAGTGTAAAATGAGCTGGCAA
>JARQOD010000002.1:161145508-161269725 GCA_033576555.1 Oophaga sylvatica
ACTATGTGGTAAAATTGACTGTGCTGAATGTGAGTCTCCAGGTCAGTATGTGTATGCAGATACCAAACATGTATTGTATGTATAGTATTTTTTGCATTTAATTAGTGAAATTTGTGGCTGTCTGGTAGTTGTGTAATGGCTTATTTTTTGTACGCAGAGCAGACATTTTTAGTGATACCATTTGTGCAGATATGATGTTCCTCTTGCATTTTATTGCAGTGTTCCACAGGTCCAAAAACGATAATTCAGGCATTTTGCATTTTTGTTTTACACCATTTACCAATCAGATTAATTTGGATAGATTGGACTTTTACGAAAGCAGTGATGCCAAATATATGGGTGGTTTAATTGTTTTACTTTTATTGGAGCAAAAAGGGAGTGACTTGAACTTTTGCATTTTTTTCATATTTTTTTAAAAAACATTTTATTGTGTTTAGTAGATTGAAGCTGCGATCCTCCAGTGGATCAGCACTGCTATGTAAAGCTAAAAACACGATATTCAATGAACGCCAGAGCAGGGCATGTCAATGAAAGCATGGAATAATGTGTCCCCCTGCCAGGGAGTGTTAAATGCAACTGTCAGAGATTGACAGCAGAATTTAACAGGTTAATCGGTCTGCACGCACAGTCTTTAAAGGCACATGATGGGCATCAGGAAAATGGCCGCTGGGAGCTGCACATGCTCAGATTGAGATCTTGGCACCGAGATCTCGTCGCAAAATCTCGTGAGACGAGATCTCAGGACGAGATCTCCTTGTCAAGATCTCAATCTTAGCATGCGCCGCCCCAAGTGGCCATTTTCCCGGAGGCCACCGCATCGCAGCAATGGATCTGAGGGAGCCTCCAGGCTTTCACAAAATGCTGTCAGAGCCCTCGACACCGCAGAGCACTACTATCAAACCTGTCACAAAATGCCGGCGGAGCCCCCCGCACCACAGCCGCCACACCAGCCTGGGATGGGATGCCATCGCACCATCCTGGGATGGGGGTCATATTGCAGAACCACTGAACAACCCTGTGACTATGCTTCCCTGTGACCACTTTTCCACCTGTGCTGATTACCCCCCTGGTAAGTTGAATTCGACTGTAAGACGGACCCCCATTTGACACATTAATTTTTTGTCCCTATTTTCCTTTTGAATATTTGGGGTGCGTCATAAGGTCCGGTGCGTCTTATAGTTAAAAAAAATGCGGTATATGTAGTCAAAATTTGTGAAAAGGTTAAAAAAGATTTGTCACCAGGTGAAAAAATGACTTGTTTTGCTTTTCACTTTTTTCCAGCTTCTCCCCTGAGTACACCACTTTCTTGATTTTTTTTAAATCTGCCATGCAGCTCCACAGATATGGGTTTTAATGCTAATCAGTATGGCCTTCGCCAATGGGGTATTGCGCATAGAGTTCTTCGGGAGCATATTTTCAGGCTGCTTTTTATTTATGTTTTGTGAAAAAATTCCTCCTTGGTAAAGATCTTAAAATTAACAATGAATAAAATTATCATATCTTTGGAATTGTATGTTAGATTTAAAAAAACAAACAAAAAACAGCAACAGACTGCTGATTAAGTAGTCACAGGAGCAGTGTCTGCATGAACAATGCTGGGAGCTCAGCTTAGATGGCCCCAAGCCATTTAACCCCTACATGCTGAGATAGTGACCGCAGAATTTAGGAGGATGAGAGAGAGGGAGAGGGCTCACTCTTCCACACATCCAGCACCCCCCAAAATGATCACAGGGGCCGATAGAAGTCATGGCAAAAGGTCACATGATGAAAGCTATGGTAGCCTCTTATATCATCCCAGAAGCATGGTCTAAGAGGATTCTGTCCGTGTAGCACTGACAGGTAGGTATATTGTATTGCAGTGATGGTGCATGGCAATGCATTATATCAGTGATCCGATTAATAAAATTTAAAGTCCCATTGAGAGACTAAGTAAAAAAGTTAAATAAATTAATTAATTACAAAATAAAGCAGAATAAAATTAATTCAATGAATATGTATATTTATGTTACAAAAATAAACAAAAATAGTAAACATATTTTGTATTTGGAACAACCTGATCTATAAAATTGTCAAACCTCTTCATTGAACATTGTTAAAAAAAAATGTGGGAAACTAAGCTTTTTCATCATACCGACAAAGAAAGTGAATTAAGACACAAACAAAAAATTTAAAGTAAATAAATATGGTATTGCTGAAAACGTCATCTTGTCCCGCAAAAAGCAAGCCTCCATATAGCTCTACCCGTGGAGAAATAAAAAACTTTAGCCCTCAGAGTTAATCAATGCAAAAAAAACATATAAAATTGTTTTTATTGTGTAAAAGTGTCAAAGTAGAAAAAAATTATATAAACATGGTTTCGCTCTAATCGTATTGACTAGTGATGGACAAGAACTAAAATGCTCCGATGCTCATTGCTGGGGTCAAGCATATTGGAATGCTCGAGTGCTCGACCTGAGCAACAAGCCCTATGTAAGTCTATGGGAAGCGCTAAAATCTATGGGAGCAGTGCTCAAATTACATGGGAACTGCATGGGGAAGACCCCTGCAAGCATTTCTGACTCCCATGTCACTGCTGTGAACAATGTTGTCAGAGTCTTACGCCACTTTTACAGACTCACAGGAAAACATACAAAAACAAAACCAAAATGGATTTTCCTGGGAAATATGTTATGGAACATCCTTTCCATGGTAATGACTTGTATATAAGGCAAAATGAATAACCAAAATCAAAAATGCTCCTCCAGACCTTGGGCTATGTTCACACATAACATTTTTGATGCGTTTTTCAACTTTAGCATTCCTTTCAACCAAGATAAATGCATTCACTGGGAAATGTAATTTTAAAATTTTACAATCTTAGCTGGCCATGTGGTGTGTTACACATCATCAGACACATCCAGTTTCATTTATGAAGGAGGGACTGAAAGTAACAAAACCTATTTTTATAGGGCCATCAGGTGGCCTTTACTATTCTTAGAGATCCATCAGCTGTCTATGCTTTGTTGTTCCCATTATTAAACAGTGGGTCTCCTATACTATTATTGCCTATGCAGTGAGTGGCAGGGTTTCCAAAAATTAGGATGCACCCCAATTCCCCTTTGAAGAGATGTACAGGAGAACCACCCAAAAGCAATGTTCCCATTATTAAGAAGTTGGCACTCCCATACTGTTTGCCTATGCAATGAATTCAACACCTGCCCCAAAATTGGACGCACCCCAATTCCCCTTTGAAGAGACGTACAGGAGAACCACCCAAAAGCAATGTTATTAGGAAGTTGGTACTCCCATACTGTTTGCCTATGAAGGGAATTCTAGGCCTGCACTGCACCAAATGTAGATGCACCCCAATACCCATTTGAAGAGCCATGCAGGAGTGCCACCTGAAAGAAATGTTCCCATTATTAGGAAGCTGGTACTCCCATACTCTTTGCCTATGCAGTGAATGCAAAACCTGCCCCAAAATTAGACGCACCCCAATATCCATTTGAAGAGCCAAAGAGGAGGGCCACCTGAAAGCAATGTTCCCATTATTAGGAAGTTGGTACTCCCATACTGTTTGCCTATGAAGGGAATGCAAGGCCTGCACTGCACCAAATGTAGATGCACCCCAATACCCCTTTGAAGAGCCATACAGGAGTGCCACCTGAAAGCAATGTTCCCATTTTTAGGAAGTTGGTATTCCCATACTGTTTGCCTATGCAGTGAATTTCAGTGTTGAGACTCAAGAACCTGCATTGGAGAATTTCAGTGCAGAGGGTGAAGACCCGGCAGTGGAGAATTGCAGTGTTGTGTAACAATTATGCGGGCACTATGGAATCTGATTACATGGGATAAAGCAAGTCTGAGGCCAAAGCTGAGACACGTAAGTGTATTTAACAAAGCAAGAAATAGAAAATAAACTAACAGAGACTTCCCTGCAATTATAACAAAGTGCACAGCACTAAACAGAAATGTCCAGCAAACTTAGTAGCTGGGGGAAACCGTTAATACAAACAGGTCCAGAACTATGCAGATAGAGGAGATAACACCTTTCATGAAAGTCAAGAAATACATAGGTGGAGCATAACTGGGGAAAGTCCTTAAATGTACATTTTGGACTGAGAAGTCCCGCTCAAGTCCTGCACAGCAGTCCGCAACAGGCACAGTCTCAGAAGTCTGGACAGTAGGCACCCCAGGCAGGATCTGGAAGGAGCTAGAAGACTAAAGACAGCAGGAAGTGGTGAGGCAGAGAACCGAGTAATGAACACCATTAGTAACTTCAGAGGTAAGCCAGAAAGAAGCTCAGAAGCAAACAGCAACAAAATACTTAGGCAAGGAGGATCTCCCGACCTGGACTTAAGTAGCAGGACAGACAGGAAGTTCCAGGACAGGGTGATGTACCAGACTCCATCTTGGACAAGGGCAAAACAGGCTCCATAGAAGATCTGGAATCCTTATACATTGAGGCTCAAGAACCTGCATTGGAGAATTGCAGTGTTGAGGCTCAAGAACCTGCAATGGAGAATTGAAATACTGAAGCTGAAAAATATGAAGTGAATTGCAGTGTTGAGGCTGAAGAACCTACAGTTAAGAATTTCAGTATAGAGGCTGAAGAACCAGCAGTGGAGAATTGCATTGTAGAAGCTGATCAACCCCTACAGATCCCATTATTAGGAAGTGGGTCTCCCATACTGTTTGCATATGCAATGAATGCTAGGCCTTCCCCAAATTTTGATGTGTAAGGACTAGAGGAAAACTGGGCTGCGGATAATTGCGTTATGCCGGGTCTAGAACTGTCAAAGATGCATCCAGTGTTGCCGGGGAGAAAGAATGGGAAATCGGACAAGTCCCATGACCCAGGAAAAGGTGATGTAGCTAAGCGAGGAAGTGAGCAGGAAGCACGGAAAAGAGTTCTTCGTTTACTGCCGGCAGTGAGAGCAGAGAGAGTTGTGTTGCATACTCCGCAGCGACAGAGGTGGCGTGGAGACGTGCCCCGGCATACCTTAGGTGAATGCTCCATTGAGCCAGTGAGTGTTCAGCTTGCCATGCGCCAGCTAAGCAGAGTGCTCGCACGGAGGAGCGTTTGCCAGTGACAGGACCCAGAGGTGCATTCTTCATTGCTTATCGACACGCAGCAGCACACATGTGAGACAGACACCTGCAGCACTCACCACTTTGGCTGCACAGATTTATGGACTAGGGGATCAGCAGGCAAAACCGGTGACCACCTGTTGGTGCCAGAAGCTGGACAGCGATTTGTTTGAAATTAATTCATCTGAGAACACCACGCCGGCCGTTGCCGGAGCTCCAGCTGCCATCAGACGGTTTACGGATGAGGCCCAGAGAAGATGACGATAAGTGCCGTTTCAATGCCAGACTGTTGCTTTAACCCTTTTACTTCCCTTGTTAGTTTATTAGCTCCCTGCGAGGAAACCATTGCCATCCTTTTTGTTAATAAATTAAATAGCATTGTTATACAGTTTTGTTCTGCAATCCCCGCGTTACTGCATTCCTGCACCTGCTTACAGACGCACCCCAATACCCTTTTGAACAGTCGTACATGAAGGCAACCTGAAAGCAATGGTCCCATTATTATGAAGTTAGTACTCCCATAATGTTTGCCTATGCAGTGAATGAAAGGCCTGTCCCAAATTTGGACGCACCCCAATACCCCTTGTTAGAGATGAAGAGGAGGGCCTCATAAAAATCTGTTCCCATTCCAAAGGAGCGGGTCCTCTTTACTTGTAAAGCCCATGCAGTAAGTGTATGGGCTGACAAACATTTCCCCCTGGGGGTTTTATATCAGCATACTGTATAAAAATTTTGATTGCGGGTGTTAGCCGCCAGGATTCTCCCATAGCTAGTGTTGAGCATTCCGATACCGCAAGTATCGGGTATCGGCCGATATTCGCTGTATCGGAATTCCGATACTTAGTTCCGATATTTTTCCTATATCGTATACCGGAATCGGAAGTTCCCATAATTCTTTGAGAGGCAATGTGATTTCAGTCAGCCAATGAGGAATCTTATGAAGTGTGGGCACATCCTGTAATGCTGCAGTCATCTTAACTAATGGCATGGCTGTGATTGGCTGCTGAAATTATGTCAGAATGCACTATAAAAGGCGCCGCCGCCATTTTAGCATCACTGTGCTGTGAACTCAGTTAGGGACAGAACGCTGTTCTGCTGACTTTGAGGGACAGTTAGATATTGCGATTTTGTGTACTGGGCTTTAGTCAGGCTAGTTTACCAACCGCTGTGTAAAGCTTCCTTTTGCCAGTGTTGTTTTAACAGCTCTGTGCAAGGTGTGTGTGAGAGTGCAGGTGACGCTGCAGTTTGCTCTGCATCCAACGCTGTCTGTAGGCATCTGCACGTGTCACTCACAGACTCTTTTTTTTTTCTTCAGTGTAATTCTTGCTGCTCCATGCAATTTAACTATTAGTGTGACGCGCTTCCATCCGTATCCAATACATTGGTTGCAAACACTATAGAAGTAGACAAAGGAGTAGCCGTTCACAGATTGTGAACAGTTGTGTTTCAGTGTTCACTTCAGTCTGTGTTTTGTTTTTTGAGTGCACATCACGCTCCAGTTACTTGTTCAAGCACTGCTGCTTGTACTCTGCTGAGCGTGTCTCAGTGCCGCATCCTTTTCATTTTTCTCCAATTGGTGCTGCTCCATTATATTTGAAAAAAATCTAATCTATTAGTGTGACGCGCTTCCATCCGTATCCAATACATTGGTTGCAAACACTATAGAAGTAGACAAAGGAGTAGCCTTTCACAGATTGTGAACAGTTGTGTTTCAGTGTTCACTTCAGTCTGTGTTTTTTATTTTTTGAGTGCACATCACGCTCCAGTTACTTGTTCAAGCACTGCTGCTTGTACTCTGCTGAGCGTGTCTCAGTGCCTCATCCTTTTCATTTATCTCCAATTGGTTCTGCTCCATTCCATTTAAAATCTAATCTATTAATGTGACGCGCTTCCATCCGTATCCAATACATTGGTTGCAAACACTATAGAAGTAGACAAAGGAGTAGCCTTTCACAGATTGTGAACAGTTGTGTTTCAGTGTTCACTTCAGTCTGTGTTTTTTATTTTTTGAGTGCACATCACGCTCCAGTTACTTGTTCAAGCACTGCTGCTTGTACTCTGCTGAGCGTGTCTCAGTGCCTCATCCTTTTCATTTATCTCCAATTGGTTCTGCTCCATTCCATTTAAAATCTAATCTATTAGTGTGACGCGCTTCCATCCGTATACAATACATTGGTTGCAAACACTATAGAAGTACAGAAAGGAGCCTTTCACAGATAGTGAACAGTTGTCTGCAGTGTTCACTGCAGTCTCTGAGGAATAACCACACTTAGGCCTTATAACTTTTCTGACTTTCTTTATCAATCTACCAAGATGAAGAAGGCAGGGAGTAAGGCACGTGGTCGTGGCCGTGGAGTTTCAGCAGGGAGAGGACGTGGGGATTCTGTGGCTGCTGCCGCACCCAGTGACACAGCATCCACCAGTTTTCCCCGTGAGCGTTCCTTTATGCGTACTTTTGAAGGAGCTCAGCGTACCCCCCTGCTGCGGGAAGAACAAATTGAAGCCGTTGTTGGTTGGATGGCAGCCAATGCATCGACTTCAATTCCTTCCACCTCCTCTCAGGACCACAGCACTGTTGAACAACCATCTGTCTCTTCACCGCCTGCCAAATTGCCCAGGCAGTCAGAGAGTTCTGAACTGGAGCCAGTGAGTCTCTGCTTCTGTTCTCAGAATCTGTTGGCTTGCAAACAGGGGCCCAGCCAAGCAGCATTCTGGAATGTGAAGAAGAGGCAGTATGCAGTGATGCGCAACAGCTGTGTCTCTCTGAATGTGAAGAGGCGGGTGAGCCAGTGCCGATGGTCAGCACACCGCAGAACGCATCTGATGATGATGAGACTCAGGTGCCATTTTCTGTTGAGCATGGTGCTGGCCAGACCACCCAACAGCAGCAGGTGTTGGAAGAGGGTAGTGGAGATGATGAGGTCCAAGACCCAACATGGCGTGAAGAACAGGAAGGTGGTGGTAGCAGCTCTGAGGAAGAGATTGCCCCAACGGTCCAAACAGTAGGGAGAGGTAGGCTGCAGACTCGGTTGCCTGTAGCCTCCAGTTTGGCACCCGTTTGTAGCAGTTCTCTTCCAACAGCCAAAACGGGCGCTCCCAGGACTTGCACTGCGTGGTCCTTTTTTGACACACTTGCAGATGATATTTGCTATGTCAAATGCAAGCTGTGTAATCAAAAAGTAAAAAGAGGTAAAAATGTCAGTAACCTTAATACCACAAATATGTGGAAACATGTGCGGTCAAAGCACGTGGTTGAGTTCCAAAGACACACTGGAGATGTAGGCCAACCTACAGCAGCACCTACATCTTCAGCTCGTGTTGGAGCCTCTTCCTCCAGCTCACACACAGCTGGTTCGGCTTCCTCACAGGATCGCCATGGAAGAACCTCTGTCACTGTTGTCCAGAGACCCAGTGTTATTCCACCCACAGCTGCAAGTTCCCGTCATCCTCACACTCCCAGGCCACAAAACAGCCATCGGTAGCACAGGCATGGGATAAAAGACGGCCATACTCGGCAAACCATCCACGAGCACAGGCTCTGAATGCTGGCATTGCAAAACTCCTGTCCCTTGAAATGCTGTCATTCAGGCTGGTGGAGACTGACAGTTTCCGTAACTTAATGGCATTGGCAGTCCCACAATTCAATGTGCCCAGCCGATTTTATTTCAGCAGGCAAGCCGTCCCTGCTCTGCAAAAGCATGTTGAGGAAAAATTAAACATGCGCTACTAAACGCCGTCAGTAGCAAGGTCCACCTGACCACACGATGCGTGGACCAGTACCCATGGCCAGGGACGATACCTTTCCCTCACTGCCCATTGGGTCAATGTTGTGGAGCCGGGTACAGATCTTGCGAGTGGCGCTGTACGTGTTCTGCCAACTCCAAGGATTGCAGGAATCAAGTCTGTCCACATTGACTCCTCCTCCTACTCCAGTTCCTCAGAATCATCACTGCAGGAGCCGTCACGGTCTACCTCCACATGGACCCGTGAACGCTTACCTGATGCGACCGATATGAGCACAGCCGTGGCCAAACGTCAACAGGCCGTCCTGAAATTAATTTCCATGGGGAATCGAAGCCACACAGCGCAGGAGCTCTGGAATGCCATCAAGCAGGAGAGCGACGTGTGGTTTTTGCCAGCGAATCTCCAGCCAGGCTTGGTAGTGTGTGACAATGGCCGAAATCTGGTGGCAGCTCTGGGCCTTGGCAACCTCACTCACATACCATGTCTGGCACATGTGCTCAACTTGGTCGTGCAGAGTTTTTTGAGGGACTATCCGGATCTTGATGCACTGCTGCACAAGGTCCGCCTAGAGTGCGCTCACTTGCGACGTTCCAGCATGGCCAGATCGCGCATTGCAGCTCTGCAACGCAGATTTCGCCTTCCTGAACATCGCATCATATGTGACGTACCCACCAGGTGTAATTCCACGTTACATATGTTGGAGCGGTTGTGTGAGCAGCAGCCAGCAGTAATGGAGTATCAGCTGCATCAGGCGCAATCAACTCGCAATTTGCGCCGTTCACACTTCATCACTACTGAGTGGGCCTCTATGAAGGACATCTGCCACGTTTTGCATGCGTTTGATGAGTCAACGCAGATGGCGAGTGCAGATGATGCACTAGTCAGCCTGACTGTCCCCCTTATCTGCCTGCTTCAAAAAACACTGCAAGCACTAAGAGATGAGGTTTTGGAAGAGGTGGAGGATGAGGAGTCACAAATTCCATCACCTTCTGGACAGTCAGCGCAACGTGGTTCCTCATAAAGGGCTGGGCAGGGCTCACTTTGTGAGGAGGATGAGGAGGAGTCAATGGAGGAGGAAGACATCGCTCCATAGGGAGGTACACAACGCTCTAGTCAGTATGTAGAGCGAGGGTGGGGTGATGCAGAGCAGGCAGAGATGATGCCTCTTGCAGGGGACAGCGTTTGTTGGCCAGTTGGGAGTCTGCAGCACATGGTTGATTTCATGCTGCAGTGCCTGAGAAACGACCGCCGCATCGCCCACATTCTCACCACGTCTGATTATTGGGTGTACACCCTCCTAGACCCTCGCTACCGGGACAACTTACAAAGCCTCATCACACCGTTGAACCGGGAGCGTAAAATGCGGGAGTACCAAGACACACTGGTGCAATCCATAATGTTCTCCATTCCAGCCGAGAGCACTGCTGCTGCTATTGCTTTACAAAGCAGCTCTGTGCGTCGAGGCAGTGGAGACAGCTCTGCAACAAGAGGGAGCAGAAGCAGCGCCTCTGCACAGGGCAAGACCAGTATGTTCCAAATGTTGCGAAGTTTTGTGGCAGCGCCACAAATGTCTACACCATCCGAGACGGCTCCAGTCAGCAGGAGGCAACGTTTCCGTAAGATGGTGACAGACTACATGTCTTTCCCTCTCAGTGTACTCCCAGATGGCTCTTCCCCATTCAAGTTTTGGGTCTCTAAGCTGGATACATGGCCAGAGCTTAGCCAGTATGCATTGGAGGTGCTGGCTTGCCCTGCTGCCAGTGTATTATCGGAGCGCGTCTTTAGTGCTGCAGGTGGTGTACTAACAGACCGTCGCATGCGACTATCCTCCGATAATGTAGACCGGCTTACTTTTTTGAAAATGAACAAGGCATGGATCTCGCCAGAATTTGTCTGTCCGTTTTCAGATTAAATAACTGGTTCGCAACGTTATCCATGTCTCCTGTTATGTTCATCTTTCTACCACCTGAACTCTACTCCCTGGGCTACAACACTGGCAGTTGCTGCTCAGAAGTGTCGTGTCCACAGACCAATACACAAGCTATAGTGTTACTGGGATTCAGTAATGTCAGCTGTTCCCCTGCTGTGTGAACGGCAAAAAGTCATGCTGCCTCCACCCTGTTGTCTTCTCATCCCTGGGCTTCAACACCGCCAGTTGTTGCTCGGAAGTGTCATTGGCACGGGTACTCACTCCTGCCCAGACTGGTTACAGCACGCCATATGTTTCCTGTCAGTGTAAATGTCACTTAGCCTCCAATAAGTTGTCCTGTCGTGTTGCGGTCGGGTTAGCCGACTCTATGGTGCTTGGAGTTTAGGTGCTTCCTATGTGTGCTGCAGGATATGCAAATAAAGGCTGTTTCCGTTGTGACAATAGGACAATCACCCACTGTAGTACTGTGGGATTCGGTAACTGCGGCCGGCTCGCGGCCTGTCAACTTAAATTTCCATGGGTACCTTCTGCTACCCGTCCGGGTTCCAGTACCGTCAGCTGGTTCTCCGCAGTGCCTTTGCCCTAGGTGCCTCCATCTCGGTATCCGAGTTCCAGCAACGTCTGCTGGTCCTTGGTAGTGCTTTGGAGCACAGGTACCTCCTGCTTAGTAACCGTGTCCCAGTAACGTCAGCTGGTCCTCGGTTGTGCCATTGGCTCTTTTCCTTCTGCTGCCCCTCCGGGTTCCAGCACAGTCAGCTGATCCTCGTTACTTGCATTGGCTCTTGCACCTTCTGCTACCCGTCCGGGTTCCAGTACCGTCAACTGGTTCTCCGCAGTGCCTTTGGCCTAGGTGCCTCCATCTCGGTATCCGAGTTCCTGCAACGTCTGCTGGTCCTTGGTAGTGCTTTGGAGCACAGGTACCTCCTGCTTAGTAACCGTGTCCCAGTAACATCAGCTGGTACAAGGTTGTGCTACAAATACAAGATACAGAACAAGAGACACAAGAACAATAAGCAGAAGATCTAAAAGCAGAAGAACATGAAGTATAAGACCAAAATGAAGAGCAAAATATATGCTCTAAATTCTAAGCAGAAGAAGACTAAGCAGTGTATGGGGGTGAGTCCGTTCCTCCTCGTGGTGCCCCTGGAAAATGCCTGCTGCTGCTGCAGGCTAAACTGAACACGGACAAATACTGTTGTAATTTAAATCTTTTGTGACAGCAAGAACGGAAGAATGAAAAATTCATACTTTGACAGATTACAAGTACAGGATTCTCTGTCACAAATAAGAATATGATGAAGAAGATGAAGTACAATATGAATTAGAATAATAGTTTAATAAGAATAATATGAGTAATGTTAACAAAAAGATGAATAGCAAGAAGTTTAAGAAGAAGATAAAGAAGGTGAAGATGAAGAATAATTTGATGAAAAAGATGATGCTGCTGAAGATTATGAAGGAGAAAGTGCGTCAAAAGTTAAAAAGGTGAAGAGCATGGAAGTTGTGAAATATACATATTTGCCAAAATAGAAAAAACGTGAACAACATTGTCAATTTCTTCGTCAATCCGAACATCTTTAAAAAAAAAAATATTTATGCTATTTCATTTGATTGGGTTAAACATCTATGCCTTTAATGTCTCCTCACCTTCCCCAATACATTCTACATTACTCTTTGTTGTTTTCCTTCATGTACAATTAACCAACAAGGCAAGAATGGGTTTTTTTTAATTCCGATATTTTGTTCCCATAGACTTACATTGGATTTCCGGTATCGGTATCGGGTATCGCCGATATTTTTTGGGTATCGGCGATACCATTCCGATTCCGATACTTTTGGATATCGGAAAGTATCGCTCAACTCTACCCATAGCACATTGTGGATCCAAAACTTTATCTGCCTCTGCAGTCTCCTATTCTGCTTTGGCCGCAGTGGGAACTGCTCAGCAAAGAAATCAGTCTCAGCATCTTGCTCAGACTCATGCTGCTCGCTTGGTTACTGCCGGCTATCCAGCCAAAGCTATAGTAACTAGTAATAGACAGCGGTGAACAGACTTTCAAAGGCTAAGTCCTGAAATCTCCCTACTGATCATGCTCGTGAGGTGGCGACCTCTCATTGGTGGTCAGTCGTCAGCTGCTTGGGTGACTTGACAGTTCCGGATTGGTCCACAAGCAAGATCCTGTCAGACTGGACTTTAACAGAATGTATAAAAGGTTCGCTGGAGCACCTGCCGGCACGCTAAGATCATATGTGTTTGGTGTGTTGACGGATATGTTACCACCATGTGTGCACATGTGCCATTACTAGCACTGCGAGTGTGTGTCTAGACAGGCAGTGTAGGAACTCCTGCATGGCTTAGCATCTGACTCTAGACGAACTGTGTTTGTGCATGCTTTGCACAACTGAGTGTCAGAGCAATCGCAACCACCAGTTTAGTAATCCCTGGTGGTGTAGCTATAGGGACCCCAACTAAAGAAAACATAATCTCTGACCGCAAACTCAAATATACATGGCAAAAAAATGTAGTCTAAAAAAACACTACAGAATAGGGGCAAGATGCCCTATGGCACTCCATTGAATGCATGTAGAAACACAAGAAAATTGGAGAGAAACGCCATGAACTAATATATAAAAATATAAATATGTATTGATAACAATAATCATAAATTTCAATAATCATAAGAAATAACAAGTAACATACATAGATAGACAGCTAAACGAATGGTTTGAAATGGTATGCATGATGTTACTAGATGTAATATACATCTGTGGTACATATGGCAGAGGGGTGAGAGAGGCACATAGTCTAATATATATAGTTCAAATACACAGTAAATAAATGTGCCTCAATAGAGTCAAACTATCAGAACGCAGCAAAGGAAATATCCCAAGCACATATTCTAATGGTCGCAAGTGCGCATGTAAAAAAGGGGGTCCGGAATCCCACACTCAGGACAATAACATACTGCTGCGTAAATTTAATAATAGAACTCACCCATACTGGCAATATGACCCAGAGACGCGCCCCGACGCGCGTTTCGCACTGGCTTCTTCGGGGGGCTTGTAACTACTAAGCCGCTCATACCTGCCTGCTAAATACCCACCATCAGATTAAGAAAGGACCAGCACATGTGGACAGCGTGTCCATAAGCATCTGGCAACGTCACCAGGCAGACGCGCTCCACGGGTGCACCCCTATGACGTAGGTGGAGCGCGAACAGGCCCAGAAACGCCGCAGGAGAGAACGGAGGCGGAGCCAAATAAAGACAAGCGCGATAATCCGAAAAGTGATTTGAGGACATTGCTGATAAGGGCAGGATCTGCCCACAGCAGCATTCAATGCAAGGACCAATAACCAAATTACTATACCAAACAAATATAAATCATGATTGTAAGCGCAAATTGCAAATTACTAGAATAGCCCATGAATGATATATAGAATCTGAGTTCAAGTGCAATAAATCTGGAATAATGAGACAATGCTGCCACGTATATAGCAAGACATAATACAAAGCGTCACTTATCACTGATAACAAACATCGCAGCAAAACATCAATATCAATACAATAAAAGCTAAAAATAGCATTACAATGACATAACAGAGTGGCATAGCGTAGCCTAAACAAGAAACAGTAATTTTTATAACAATGCATTGCCAAAATAATTGCACAATTCCTCTAAAGATTAAACGCGCAGATGATATATAATAACGTAGTTCTTCGTATATATTGCTTAATGCCTATAATGTCCATGTTCTCCAAGGGGGAAGAAAGTAGCAAGCGATCAGAATCAGACACATTCCATTCCAATAATTCAATAACTAGACAAAAAAAGAGAAATATAAGTAAATAAAAAATAAAAACAATAAATGAAAAAGTCACGGATGCGGAGAATCATTAGAGATATGGTGCAAAGCTCAATTGTTCATTAAGACCCATAGGCGTCATTGTATTCAATGTTACAATCCAACGACACTCTCTTTGTGCCAAAACACGACCGTTGTCACCGCCGCGAATGCCAAGGCTAACGTGATCGATACCTTTGATTTTAAGGTCATCAGACCTACAGTTGTGTTTAAGTCGAAAGTGGTGTGGGATTGTTTTGAGCGACTCAACGTCCTCCACATCACGGGCAGCCTCAATGTCCCTAACGTGTTCACGTGTTCTGACGCGCAACTCCCTAGTGGTCAAGCCAACATATATGAGGTTGCACGTACAACTAGCGTAGTATACCACATGTGTTGTAGAACACTGATATAGTCCCTAATTGTAAAGTCCTTGAGGCCGTCCGACGACGTAAAAGACGTAGCCCTCGTATGATTACGACATGCCCGGCATTTCCCGCATGGGTAGAATCCTGTAACTCTGTCCCTCGCATTAAATATGGGTTGGGGTTTTGCTACATAATGGCTTGATACCAATGTATCTTTGAGATTTCTACTCCTTTTAGCCGTCATTTGTGGAAAAGATGGGAGGCGTTGTTGAAGCTGACATGGTGGTGGAGTCGGCATACTCCTGTCCCCACAATGCACTTTCCAGGTCATCCCCCAATTCCATCACTCTCATTCCCTTCTTTTGAGGTCCACACCATCATGCTCTTTCGTCCCCTCTCCCTCAGAGTAGCGGTCATATATCGGACCCCAGGCCCAAAGTCATTCTATGTGTAAGTGTGTGTGTGTAGCCCATTCACTATCTCCATCCATCCCTCACTCCCTCAAAATAGCTGGACCATCATTGTAAATAGACCATTGTATATAAACACCTGTACTTTGTAGCTCCCCCACCTCATTGTAAATTGTAAGCTCTCAAGAGCAGGGGCGGCTTCTATTGCTTTAATTATTTTATTGTTAACGTTGTTACTTATTACTTGTGTTCTGAAACTGTTAAACTGTAAAGCGCAGTGGAATCTGTTTGCGCTATATAAAGATTATTATTATTATTATTAAGCGTTCACTGGTCCATGTGGAGGTAGACCGTGACGACTCCTGCAGCAATGTTTCTGAGGAACTGGAGTAGGAGGAGGAGTCAATGTGTACAGACTTGATTCCTGCAATCCTTGGAGTTGGCTGAACACGTACAGCGCCACTCGCAAGATCTGTACCCGGCTACACAACATTGACCCAATGGGCAGTGAGGGAAAGGTATCGTCCCTGGCCATGGGTACTGGTCCATGCAGCGGTGGTCAGGTGGACATTGCTACTGACGAAGTTTAGTAGCGCATGTTTAATTTTTCACGCAACATGCTTTTGCAGACCAGGGACGGCTTGCCTGCTGAAATAAAATCGGCTTGGCACATTGTATTGTGGGACTGCCAATGCCATTAAGTTACGGAAACTGTCAGTCTCCACCAGCCTGAATGACAGCATTTCAAGGGACAGGAGTTTTGCAATGCCAGCATTCAGAGCCTGTGCTCGTGGATGGTTTGCCGAGTATGGCCGTCTTTTATCCCATGCCTGTGGTACCGATGGCTGTTTTGTGGCCTGGGTGTGTGAGGATGACAGGGAACTTGCTGCTGTGGGTGGAATAACACTTTGTCTCTGGACAACATTGACCGAGGTTCTTCCATGGCGATCCTGTGAGAAAGCCGAACCAGCTGTGTGTCAGCTGGAGGAAGAGGCTCCGACACGACCTGAAGATGTAGGTGCTGCTGTAGGTTGGCCTACATCTCCAGTGTGTCTTTGTAACTCAACTACGTGCTTTGTACCCACATGTTTGCACATATTTCCCACCTCTTCCGACAAGCCTACAACCTGCAATGATCATCAGTCTACTGAACCACCACACGATCATCTCTTCCCTCTCCTAGTGTATCCTCAACCACCCTTGTAGATTGTGAGCCCTCGCGGGCTGGGTCCTCTCTCCTTCTGTACTTGTGTGTGCCTTGTATTGCTCATGTTTACTGTAATTGTCTATATTTGCCCCTCTTCACATGTAAAGCGCCATGGAATAAATGGCGCTATTAAAATCTATAATAATAATAATATTACTGGTATTGACGTTACTGACACTTTTACCTGTTTTTACTTTTAGATTACACAGCTTGCATTTCACATAGCAAATATCATCTGCAAGTGTGTCAAAAAAGGACCACGCAGTGCAAGTCCTGGGAGCGCCCGTTTTGACTTTTGGAAGAGAACTGCTCCGAACAGGTTCCAAACTGGAGGCTACAGTCAACCGAGTCTGCAGCCTAACTCTCCCTCCTGTTTGTACCGTTGGGGCAATCTCTTCCTCAGAGCTGCTCCCACCACCTTCCTGTTCCTCACGCCATGTTGGGACTTGGACCTCATCATCTCCACTACCCTCTTCCAAAACCTGCTGCTGTTGGGTGGTCTGGCCAGCACCATGCTCAACAGAAAATGGCACCTGAGTCTCATCATCATCAGATGCGTTCTGCGGTGTGCTGAGCATCGGCACTGGCTCACCCGCCTCTTCAGATTCTGAGAGACACAGCTGTTGCGCATCACTGCATACTCCCTCTTCTTCACATTCCAGAATGCTGCTTGGCTGGGCCCCTGTTTGCAAGCCAACAGATTCTGAGAACAGAAGCAGAGACTCAGCTGGATCCTGTACAGAACTGTCTGACTGCCTGGGCAATTTGGCAGGCGGTGAAGAGACAGATGGTTGCTCAACAGTGCTGTGTTCCTGAGAGGAGGTGGAAGCAATTGAAGTCGATGCATTGGCTGCCATCCAAGCAACAACGGCTTCAATTTGTTCTTCCCGCAGCAGGGGGGTACGCCGACCTCCTACTAAAGTGCACATAAAGGAACGCTCGGAAGTGCTGTTAGCACAGTCAACACTTGCTCCTGTGTTACTGGGGTTCAGTAATGTCAGCTGTTCCCCTGCTGTGTGTACTCCAAAAAGTCATGCTGCTTCCACCCTGTCCTCCTCTCATCCCTGGGCTCCAACACCGCCAGTTGTTGCTCGGAAGTAATTGGCACGGGTACTGACTCCTGCCCAGCCTGGTTACAGCACGACAGCTGTTTACTGGCAGTGTCAACGTTAATTAGCCTCCAATAATTGTCCTGTCGTGTTGCATTCGGGTTAGCCGACTCTATGGTGCCTGCAGTTTAGGTGATTCCTATGTGTGCTGTGGGATATCTAAATAAAGTCTGTTTCCGTTGTGACAATAGGACAAGCACCCACTGTAGGACTGTGTGATTCGGTAACTGCGGACAGCTTGCAGCCTGTCAACTTACATTTTCATGGGTGCCTTATGGTACCCGTCCAGGTTCCAGTACCGTCAGCTGGTTCTCCGCAGTGCCTTTGGCCTCGGTGCCTCCGTGTCGGTATCCGAGTTCCAGCAACGTCTGCTGGTCCTTGGTAGTGCTTTGGAGCACAGGTACCTCCTGCTTAGTAACCGTGTCCCAGTAACGTCAGCTGGTCCTCGGTTGTGCCATTGGCTCTTTTCCTTCTGCTGCCCCTCCGGGTTCCAGCACAGTCAGCTGGTCCTCGTTACTTGCATTGGCTCTTGTACCTTCTGCTACCCGTCCGGGTTCCAGTACCGTCAACTGGTTCTCGGAAGTGCCTTTGGCCTCGGTGCCTCCAGTTTGGTATCTGAGTTCCAGCAACGTCTGCTGGTCCTTGGTAGTGCTTTGGAGCACAGGTACCTCCTGCTTAGTAACCGTGTCCCAGTAACGTCAGCTGGTCCTCGGTTGTGCCATTGGCTCTTTTCCTTCTGCTGCCCCTCCGGGTTCCAGCACAGTCAGCTGGTCCTCGTTACTTGCATTGGCTCTTGTACCTTCTGCTACCCGTCCGGGTTCCAGTACCGTCAACTGGTTCTCCGCAGTGCCTTTGGCCTCGGTGCCTCCAGTTCGGTATCTGAGTTCCAGCAACGTCTGCTGGTCCTTGGTAGTGCTTTGGAGCACAGGTACCTCCTGCTTAGTAACCGTGTCCCAGTAACGTCAGCTGGTCCTCGGTTGTGCCATTGGCTCTTTTCCTTCTGCTGCCCCTCCGGGTTCCAGCACAGTCAGCTGGTCCTCGTTACTTCCATTGTCTCTTGTACCATCTGATACCCGTCCGGGTTCCAGTAACATCAGCTGGTTCTCGGAAGTTAGACAACCGTAAAGACCGCCCAGAAGAAGATGACAACCCCAAGGACGACGAGCATCAAGCCAACCAGCCTGAACACCATCACAAAGAGGAAATAAAAGATTACCCAGAAGAAGATCACCAACAGGACAAAGAAGGTTAAGACAAACTACAAGATACAGAACAAGAGACAGAAGAACAATAAGCAGAAGATCAAAAAGCAGAAGAACATGAAAAATAAGACCAAAATGAAGAGCAAAATATATGCTGTAAATTATAAGCAGAAGAAGACTAAGCAGTGTATGGGGGTGAGTCCGTTCCTCCTCGTGGTGCCCCTGGAAAATGCCTGCTGCTGCAGGCTAAACTGAACACGGACAAATACTGTTGTAATTTAAATCTTTTGTGACAGCAAGAACGGAAGGAACAAAATTCATACTTTTACAGATTACAAGTACAGGAATCTCTGTCACAAATAAGAATATGATGAAGAGGATGAAGAGGAAGAAGATGAAGAAGTAGAATATGAAGAAGAATAATAGTTTAATAAGAACAAAATGAGTAATGTTAACAAAAAGATGAATAACAAGAAGTTTAAGAAGATAAAGAAGGTGAAGATGAAGAATAATTAGATGACAAAGATGATGCTGCTGAAGATTATGAAGGTGAAAGTGTGGCAAAAGTTAAAAAGGTCAAGAGCATGGAAGTTGTGAAACATACATATTTGCCAAAATAGAAAAAAGGTTAACAACATTGTCAATTTCTTCTTCAATCCGAACGTCTTTAAAAAAAAAATTATTAATGCTATTCCATTGGATTGGGTTAAACATCTATGCCTTTAATGTCTCCTCAACCTCCCCCAATACATTCTACATTACTCTTTGTTGTTTTCCTTCATGTACAATTATCCAACAAGCCAAGAATGTTTTTTTTTTTAATTACGATATTTTGTTCCCATAGACTTACATTGGATTTCCGGTATCGGTATCGGGTATCGCCGATATTTTGTGGATATCGTCGATACCATTCCGATCCGATATTTTTGGATATCGGAAAGTATCGCTCAACTCTAATATTCACGTGCATGGAGCACAATAGAAGCAGTGCACAGCACACTTGTAGGACATGTGCCCTGCTGGCTTTGTCTGTGGACCTCAGTAATGGCAAAAAAAATGCAGGAAGATAAACTTAACAGCCACACTGGACACTAGCCAGCTACACTATCTGACTGACATGCAACCATATAGCTAACTAGCTAAAATCTTGCTGCTAACAGTGCCAGCATCAGGAACAGCCTCTCTGCACTCTTACAATGTCAAAATGGCGCAAAAACAAGATGTCCGCTATATATATATGGAGAGGAACATGTGATTTCAGCAACCAATGACACAAGTCATTGTGTCAGGACATTGTGGATGTTTCCTGCACCCGGATTGGCTAGCCACAATGTGCACACATAAAGCTGGGGAAAAAAAATTAGTGTTTGCCAGAACACGGCGCCTCTGAGCTCTGCAAACCCCTTCCCCTTATCAAACATGTGCCAAATGCTCATTATACACCAACATTATCGTTGGTAATGTGCTGAAAATACTTTTGTGGCAATGCAAATATTTTTCTGCTCTTTTTACCGAATGTTACAGATTTTTTTCATATTTTATACAATTTTGCTCGGGTTTCCGATCATGAATCCGAATGTGCCATATTCGTGCCGCATTTATGCTTGGCAATCATTTTCCAAACAAATTCGCTTATCACTACTCAAAACTAGTGGAACAACATGTCCAATTTGAGCTCGCCTCAAACCTCTCCACCTGCTTCATCTTTGACCACTTATAATTTGGCTTCCAACTGCACCATTCCACTTAAACTTCCCCGACTAAAGTCACCAAAGACCTACTAACCACAAAATCCAAGCGACACTACTTTATCTCACTGCTCCTGGATCTATCATCTGCCTTTGACACAGTGGATCATTCCATCTTATTACAGACTCTCTCATCTCTTGGCATGACAGACTTGGCACTATCTTGGATCTCCTCATACCTAACAGGCAGAACATTCAGTGTGTCCCACTCACACACCACTTCCTCATCCCCCTATCTGTCAGTGTCGCCTAAAGTTCAGTTTTAGGACCCATGTTTCTCGGCCTGGGACAGCTCATTGAATCTCACGGCTTTCAGCATCACCTCTATGCTGATGACATACAGATCTACATCTCTGGACCTGATATCACCTCCTTGCTAACTAGAATTCATCAATGTCAGTCCTCTATTTCATCTTTCTTCTCTGCTAGATTTTTAAAACTTAACAAGGATAAAAACGAATTCATCATCTTTTCACCATCTCAATCAACCCCCCCAACTGACCTAGCCATCCAAATCAATGGCTTTACTCTGATATCTCCTTCAAAGCTGAGAGCCAAGGCCTTTCCCCCTCCTGTAGACACAAACTCAAAAATATCCCCCGAATCCACAGATTCATCAACCATGAATCTGCAAAAACACTAGTGCATGCCCTCATCATCTCCTGCCTCGACTACTGCAACCTTCTGATCTATGGCCTCCCTTCTACCAACATTGCACCCATCCAATCTTTCCTAATCTCTGCTTCCAGACTAATCCACCTGTCACCCAGCTATTCACTGGTTTCTCCCCTCTGTCAATCGGTGCACTGACTCCCCGTTGCCCAAAGACTCTGGTTCTGAACCCTAAGTTTGGCATACAAAGTGATCCAAAACCTGTCTCCTCCATAAATCTGTGACCTAATCTGGTTCTTTCCTGCACTCAACCTCAGATCATCACAAGATCTCCTTCTCTACTCCCCTTTTATCTCCTTTTCCCACAATTGCATACTAGATTTCTCGCAGTAATCCCCTCTACTCTGGAACTGTGTCTCTCAAACTTATCATACTCGCACCTACCATGAGAACCTTCAAAAGGAACCTGATGAAATAACTCTTTTGACAAGCCTACAACCTACACTAACCATCCTTCCACAATACCGCTGCGCAAGCAGCTCTACCCTCACCTATTGTATCCTCACCCATTCTTTGTAGACTGTGAACCCTCACGGGCTGTGCCCTCTCCTCCATTAGCAGTCAGTGACTTACATTGTTTATGATTATTGTACTTGCTTTTATTATATTCACCACTTTTCACATAAATGGCACTATAACACTAAGTAATAATAATAATACTGCTGTGCGGCTGCCAAAGAAAGGGAGTCAAGTAGACCGTACAGTAACAGAAGTTTTAAAAAAATTTCATTTTTCACCTCACTAAGCAGTAAAAACTATCTATATCTAAGTATCACTTTGCAGCCATCAACAAAATCACTCTTTACTGTGTAACTAAACTTTAGGCTACACTCTCCTTTTGCAAACACCCAGAAGGTAAGGGGAAAAGTGACATCAGACACATGTGAACAGATTCTTAGTGCAATCATAATTTGAGCATTACACAAGTTTTCATGGCAAATGTAAGCAGTTTCTCCCTCTAAAATTTTAAAATTGAAAAAATTAAAACTTTTTAAATAATTTTTCACTTCGTATACAATTTTAAAAAAATATTTTTTATAAAACATTAATACTTTACATTTTTATTGCTAATACTAAGAAAATATGCAAGATATTATGTAACAATTTAAGTAGCTCTCCTTAATTATTAATTATTTTTGAAAACTTTTCGATATTTTCAGAAACAAACACAAATTATATCGAACACATTTTACCACTGTCATGAAGTACGGTATGTCATTAAAAAGCAATCACATAATCACTGAGATACATTGAAGCTTTCCAGAGTTATTACCCTATAAAATGAAACTGGTCAGAATTGAAAAAAATGGTCCGGTCACAAAGGCGAAAGCAAGCTCTGGCGCGAAAAGTTTAACCAATGTCAAATAGGAAAAAAACTTTAAATGGGCATAAAGATCTATTAAAGCTTGATAAAGGAAAATCTATATTTAGATTTTATCCTATAAAAAAAGTAATTTTCAAGAAATGTTACTTATTGTGCTCAGCAATTTGTGAAAGACCAATATCAAGCGTATGTCACATTTATATTCATGTAACATGCTAATCACTGATGGCAGTAATTGTGCATTGCGTTTTGTCCAAATTCTGTTATTTATTCATATATTTTGTAACTGTCATTTTTTTATCAGTAAAGTTTCTAAAACAAGAAAACATTTGAAGTCAATTGATATGCAGATGAAAACATCTTCCTTGGGTATATTTGACACAGTCTATAAGAAGAAAGAAAGAAAGAAAAGAAAGAAAGAAAGAAAGAAAGAAAGAAAGAAAGAAAGAAAGAAAGAAAGAAGAAAGAAAGAAAAGAAAGAGTAGGAAAAAACAAAGTAAAGGAAAGAAAAGTAGAGAAATAATGAAAGGGAAAGAGGATTGAAAAAGAAAGAAAAGGAAAAAAAATAGAGAATAATTAAAGAGAAAGAAAGAGGAAAGAAAAACAAAGAAAAGGAAAGAAAAATAGAATAATGTAAGAAAAAGAAAGAAGAGGAAAAAATAGAGAAATAATGAAAGAAAGAAAAAGATAAAGAAGGAAAGAGAGTACATTTTTGATCATAACTTGTAATGATAATATATATTACTGAACTACAGAGCATGAATAGTTGCCATTATAATTATTTAACCAGCCATACTTTAAACCACAAGAACACCAGAAGGATCACAACAAGGCAAAGTTTAACAAAGCAATCCAACAGACAAATATGACATTACAGTATCTGCAATTTTTATAATAGAACCAATATAATATAAAATCTTTACTCTCCTTCACACCTAGGCTATGTTCACACGTTACATTTTTGCTAAGGATTTTGCTGCATTTTTTATGGAATTAAAAGCTGCTTTTAACAGCAAAAGCTATGAGATTTCAGAAATTCAATGTACACTCTTGTTTTTTCCTGAGTGAATTGGAAAACTGCTGTTTTTTTTTTTAAACTGCAGCATGTCAATTCTTTCAGCATTTCTGCAACAGTTTTTCACACTTAGAAAGCAATGAATAAGTGAAATAATTCAGCAAAAACACAGCAAAAACTTTGCCATCAGTTTTTGAATCATTTCTAGTGAAAAAAAGCAGGTGCGGCAAACACATTTTTTTTTGTGATTTTCCTAAGTGTAAACCAAATGTCTTGGTGTCCACACCTAAGAATGGCAGATAATATTAGTACATTTTAATTAAATACGTGATGGGTTCCTGAAAAACATAGCAAACAAAAGGAGGAAAAACCACCGTAAAAATGCGGCAAAAAAAGTGAAAATGCTGCAAAAAACAGATTTTTGTCAGCAGCTTTTTTTACTGCTAAGATTTTGGCTGCCAATGTTTTGACAGCAGAAAAAAATCTGCAAAAAGCAACTTGTGAACGTAGCCTTACAGTGTCGAGAATTCATATCATGCTGCTTTGTGTCTGTTTTTTAACGGAAACTCGTTGCTATTGTTGCATCTTATCATTAGTGGAGCTAGTTTTATCAGTAGGACCAAAACCAATATTATTTGAGATGGAAGTATGACAAATAGGGAGGATTCTGCTCTAAAGATAGTAGATGCAAATAAGGTATTACATTAACTGTAATGTAGAACAGGGAATATTGCTTATTGAGGTGAAGGACTCTGTAAAATGTTCAACCTATTGGAAAGTAAAATGCCGTTGTCATACAATATAAAAGTAAATAATGCTGGTATGCGTGAATCTGCAGGGCTTTAGATTAAATTCAATATAATCCTAGAATTTATTTTGTGTTCTAAATGAGCAGACTGCTTTAGACCATCCATATACAATAGTTATTAGGGTTCCATGAAAAACAGCAATCAGCCTCCATCAAACGCCCTGGCTTCCAAAAGCCCTACAAATATAGGCTTGTTACCAGCTCATGTAGCCTTTATCTATCCCCATATCCTCAAAATGGCTGGACCATCATTGTAAATAAACACATGTAGTTTGTCACCCCCACCTTAATGCAGATTGTAAACTCTTACGGGAAGGATCATCATTATCTTTGCAATAATTATTGTATTATCGTTAACTTTGCTATGACTGTTGTATATGAACTGTTGAATTGTAAAGCACTGTGGAATATGTTGGTGCTATATAAATAAAGTTTCTTATTATTATTATTACATACAGAGGTTTATCCCCTAGCCCTGGGTATTCCACGACTTGGTGTCTAGTGACACCACTGTCTAGTGCTTTAGTTCTCCATCCACTGGTGTGCAGTAGTTTAGTTTTCCAACCCAAGCAGTTTAGTACTTTAGTTCCACAACCAGTATTTTCTACTACTTTAGTTCTCCATGTTCTGGTTGTGTATTTGTTTCGTTCTACAACCCTAGCTGTTAAAATAATTTAGTTCTCCATCTTATAGTATGTAGTGCTTTTGTCAGCCAACTTAAGGTATTTAGTAGTTTATTTCACCAAAGCCCTGTTGTCTAGTAGTTTAGTTTTGCATCCTTATGGTGTGTGGTGCTTTAGTTTCTATCCCCAAGCACCATGTAAGCCATGGGGATTCCAGGACTTGTGGAGCAGCCCCTTCCCGGACTGCCCCCATAGCCACCATATTCACACAGTGCCCAGTCAGCGAGATGTAATGTTGCCGTCCATGCTTGCTTGTCAGTGTCAGTGTTGAATTGCGCTCTGGCAGAAGATTAATTTTTCAAGGGGACAGGTGGTGTTGTCTGTGACATGCTGTTGTAGTGCAGGTACATCTTTCTTAGAGAAGTAATGGTGACTGACAACTGATAATAGGGGAATACGACAGCCATCAGCTTTCGGAAAACATCTGTATCCACAAGGCAGAAAGGCTGCATTTCCGTGGCCAACAGGTTGGATTGGCCATCCAATAATAACCGAGATCACACACCATGAGTCAGGGAGAACCACCCACTGTGATCTTTGGAGCAAAGAGCTCCCAGCTGGCTCTTTTTGTCCAGACAATTAGACAAATACAGGAGGCCGCAGGTTATTTACAATAATTAGTTCTCGGAAAACTAATAGTGAGTCTACAGCAAATCCACCTTCATATAACAATGCATGGAATATGTATATATACCGCCGAATGATCATTGCTAACTCCACTAGAACCCCACACTACTTTCTGTCACCACCAATCCTGTTTTTAAAAAACTAAATACATACAGGCATATTGGATGCCATTCTTTTTTGGAGGTTCACACCATCAGAGTCTTCAATCCCCTCTCCCTCAGAGTAGTTGTCATATACAGTCCACCAATCTGACCCACCCACTTCCTTGACCACTTTTCTGCCTTGCTGCCACACGTCATGTCCTCAGAAATGCCAACACTTATCCTGGGAGACTTCAACAGCCCCATCTCCCCTAGTGAATCCCGCTTCTATCTCTAGCCACTTTTCATGGCCTCTCACAAAGTTCAACCTCTGAGACACAAAAAGATGGTAAAACCACTGATCTGGTCTTTGTCCAGGTCAGTTCAATTTCCTACCTAGATAACTCACCTCTTAGGCTGGGTTCACATCACGTTCTGGCAGTCCATAAGACGGACTGCATTACACCGCGGTATAATGCGGTATAACGCAGTCCATTAACTCTGCCATTCACCCCCATTGTCGGGCGCATCGTGATGCATGCCATAAAGCGGCATGCGTTTGCGACATGCCGTTATTCAGTGACGGAGCCTCGGACGCGGGCTGCAGTGTCTGAGCTCCGTCACCGCTAGCACAGATGATTCATCTGTGCTAGCGAGTATAGCATAACGCGATCGCGTTATGCTATATACCGTTACCAGTCCGTCAACGCTATGTGTTGAACGGGCTGGTAAAATGTAATGTGAACCTAGCCTTACTCTATCACCCTCTGTTTAGGGTGGCCTATTATGTTATCTAATCAAAGTTCTTTTTATGTAGCCTATTCTCTACTACATTGAACATAATTTGCCATCAAACTCAACTGTACCCAAAAGCCTCATGCAGCCTTTATCTACCCCTCATTTCTTCAAGATGGCTGTACCATCATTGTAAAAACCTGTACTTTGTGTCACCCCCTCCTCATTGTAGATTGTAAGCTCTGAAGAGCAGGGTCGACATTATATTTGTTTTGTTTGATTATTGTAAACTTTGTAACTTTTTTGAATGTTTTATATGAACTGCTGACTTGTAAAGCTCTGCGGAATATGTTTGCACTATATAAATAAAGTTTATTATTATTTGCAGATTGAAGATGGTGAAGTTCAAGCTCTTAGCTTTGACATGTGTAGGAGGAAACAATCTTTTACGTGATAACAGCTGCACAACCGCTGGCTGGTTGCTGTGCTGACATAGGGTGGAGTATGGTGAATATTACAAGCTGCTGGACTGTGAGAGATGCAGGCGGAGATGTTACTGTGGATTTACAAAGATGGAGTGTGCTTGGTATCTAAGATCAGTCAAAAGCAGCAGTGGACATCCACTTCCGTATCAGCTGGCGGTGGGTCACTCAACCCGACTGTACAGAATAAACAAGTGGAGGTTCTGCTGCCGGAGACCTGTGGGACAACACTTGCCACACTGTTTGCTACTGACAGAGTTGAGGCTGAGGATGCATTGTGTGTCGTGCTAACATAATACTGGGTCTGCGGGAAGCCACAATGTAACCTCCTCATCTTCCTCCTCCTCCTCTGCTGAGCTACTTAGCTGCATGCCTCTGGGTTTACACCAAGTGGGATCTACTACCTCATCGTCATCCACTCTGTTCTCCCACTCTTCACCCTGAGAGTCACCCTCCTCCTCTTCCTGCCCTGACAGCACAGTACAATCCGTATGTGCCTCAAGTATCTGAGTTTCATCAGGATCATCTCCATCCCCCAAAATTAATGTCTGTTGATGAGGGTTTTGATTCAGCTCAGACTCTACTTGTTCTGGCCTTGGAACAAACTGAACAAAAATGTGGGCTTCAGTGCAGATGATTTCCTCCTCCTGACTCCTCTTTGGAGTACAAATGCCTAGGCATAGAATGTGTGAACAGATCTACAGGCTCAGCTATATGGATTCCCTACAGTAAATTGGGCAGTTAGAGATTTGTGACATAATGCAAATGCCTAGGCATAGAATGTGTGAACAGATCTTCAGACTCAGCTATATGTGGTTCCCTACAGTAAATTGGGCAGTTGGAGATTTGTGACGTGATTGAAAACAAGGGTAATTGGGGTGCCATCTCTGAGGACTGTACTGGGTGTGATGTTAAGGTGAAAAAGAGGAGCAGAGACCACATGTTGCAGCACTTGCCATTTACTGGAGCACATGTTCGTTCTGTCCATTATCTACAAAGCATACTGCTGTGAAACTGCCAAAGAAAGGTAGTGGAGTAGCCCGTCCAGTAACATAAGTGTTAAAAATGCTGAGCAATTGCTCACTGTGGCAAAACAAACTTACTTTTCATCTCTCATATCATACCTGTCTTACAACCATAATCAGCTATTCAAAACTTTCAATTTTCTCCTCCGTCCACCAGCTCCCCTCCCTCTCCTCTCATCTCATCTGAAGACTTTGCCTCATTCTTCAAGGAGAAGATTAACAATGTAAGGCAAAGCTGTTGCTTAAAGTCCTCACAGTCCCTCCTTATAAGTACTCAACTCTCCTCCTCCAAAACCAACCTTACCATCACAGAAGATCAAATTTCCTTTTATTCTCCAAATCAAGTCTCACCACTTGTAAATTTGACCCAATAATTTCCCACCTTATTCCAAATCTTACTAAAGCCTTCATCCCAAGCATAACCCACCTCTTCAACCTGTCACTAATAACTGGTGTCTTCCCCTTATGATACAAACATACCTCGTTCACAGTCAACTTCAAAAAGCCCTCACTTGACCCATTCTCTGTGTCTAGCTATTGCCCCATTTCACTTCTCCTCTATGCCTTCATACTACTGGAACAACACATCCATTTTGAACTGTACTCCCACTTCTTCTCTTGCTTCCTCTTTGACTGATTACAATCTGGCTTTTGACAGCACCATTTCACTGAAACTGCCCTGAATAAAGTCAATAATGATCTACTAACCGCCAAATCCAATAATTAATCCTTCACCTTCTCCGTGTTACTGTCCTTACATTTTTCTGACAATAGTAGTCTATGAAACTGATATTTGTGCCACCTGAATGTGGCTGAGCATCAAAGCAGGTTGAGCTGTTGCATGTGGTGTCAGGACTCCCAGCGCAGCAGGCATAAACTGATGCCTCCCTCGATGCCTCACCCACCTCATCTTAATTTAAAGATCAATTCAAAGCTGTAAATGCTTGTCCAGATCCTAATACGTCATGCATGGCTGATTGCTGCAATGCCATTCTAAAATTTGTACTGTGGGTGAATTGGGGCCACTTTCCTGGTGTCTGTCCTAATTTGATGTATTTTGCCAGCTTTTGGGAATGTTTGAGGGGTGTTATGTATGCATTTGTTTTTGCCTCCCATTGACTCCAGTGGCGCTCGACTGTGTTCGGCAAATATTCGACATATAATTCGGTGAATATTGAAAATTTGGCTATCGTAATCTGAACTAAATCTTGAAATATTTGCTCATTCCTAGTCATCAAGCTCTGGGTGCTGGGTTGGTGTCATGAAATTGTCCCACGTCTTTGACAGTCAACCCCTTACCTCTTCTGTATGTCTCCCTAGACTCTCCTCTCTGGATAGGCAAGGAAGCTTGTCCCCTGCAGCTAGCGTTGTCTGGCAGGATTTTTTTTTGCATATTTTCCACAATGGCCTTCTGGTATAGCACTATTTTAGAAGACCTCTCCACCTCAGGAAGAAGATATGAAAAGTTCTCCTTGAAGTGTGGGTCAAGCAAGGTGAAAAAAATAGTATTTTTTGAGCCAGTAGGAACGTAACTCGAGAGTCACAGGAAACGCAATGACACATAAAGTCGGCCGTAGGTGCAGCGGCTGCAGCTGTAGCTGACTTGAGCAAATGGGCGCTAATGTGCACTAAGCACTTTTGTCAAGCATGTTAAGTGTGTGAGCTTGCCAAGTTTCACAGCCACCACCAGGTTACACCAATTTTCAAACACGACCACTCCTGGTTGGAGGTTCAGCTGCAAGAAAACCAGATCTGTCCGGTCTGTTATTCCTTTAATTAACTATGCCGCGGTGTGTGGTTTGTCTCCTACACAGAGTAGCTTCAGCAGAGGTTGTTGCTGCTTCACTGAGGCAGTGCTGCAGACCTTCCAGCTTCTGGCTGATGTGAATGACGTGCTCTGAGATACCACATCGGAGATAGAGGATGATGATGAGAAGGAGGGGGTGCTGAAACTGATGTAGGATGTGGAGGAAACCCTGATAGAAGTAGTGTCAGCAATCTTTGGCATTGGGAGACCATGCGCCATGCAAGGGTGTAACTCGGCCCCAGCCTTCACAATGTTGACACAGTATGCTGTCAGTGAAATGTAGCATCCTTTGCCATAAGCGCTTATCCACGTGTCAGTTTTTAAGTGAACAATGCCAGTAAGGGCATTGGTAAGGGCACGGGTGATGTTCCTGGACACATGCAAGTACAAGTCGGGGATGCCACACCAGGAGAAAAATCGGTGGCAGGGAACCAAGTATTGAGGGATGGCTGCTGTCTTGAGTTGGCGGAAATCCTTCATGTCTACTATGCTAAATGGCAACATTTCCATTTCCAGATTGCAAATAGCCATTTAGTTTGTCTCAGAACTCTTTTTAAAAAGGTATACTGAGGAACACTTAACTCTTTGATTGAGAAATTCAGGTGAATCAATGCTCAGCAGAACAATTGCACGACTTCTTCCTCTGGTTACCCCACTGTTTCTTCCTATCTGTTTTGATGCAGCTGATTTCTTCACCTCTGCTCTGCTGTCCTCAGTCTGCATGCCAGTTTACCAGGTTAGGTCGGTGACTCCGTCATTCACCACCTCGTCTTCAACCACCTCACCCTGGTGTTCCTGACTTTTGTGACTTAACAACAAGACTTAGCGTCAACTGTGTCTCATCATCATCTTCCACCTTATCCCAAATCTGCTATTCCCCATCGTCATGTTCTTGTGGCTATGACTGCTCTAAGGTTTGTTATTACTAGACAGCATGTCCTCCTGTCCCCCTTGGAGCATGCAGGTTGAGAGTAGAGATAAGCAAACTTTTCAAGGTTTGGTTCAGATTGGTGAATGTTCCAATGTTCGTCAAAAAGTTTGCCAAACATATATGAACACCACTGAATTCAATGGGAGACAAAACCAAAAGCATAAATAGCAAATTCAGGGGATCCAAAAGATGCCAAACAGCTCAATTTATAGGCAGACACCAGGAAAAATGGCATCAATTGACCCAGAGTGCAAATAGTATAATTGCGCAGCACGGATGAATGGGAAGGGGCTTAGATTATCATTTCTGGCTTAAACATTGATTAAAAAAAGGTAATACTTCCAAATATTAGGGGAACACACCAGGAAAAGTGGCATCAATTGACCCACAGTAGAAATTTGATAATGGCGCAGCAGCAGTCAGCCATGGGCCATTCATGATGTATCAGGGAATGGGTCAGCATTTACACTATGCAAAAGGACATACTACAACAGGGCTCATCACTGCTGCCACAGTCACTGCAACATGTGGAGAGTGGAATTCCATTGGGTTGGCACACTGCATATCAAATGGTTAACTGGTAGACCGAAATAATGTGCAGTGATACAAGTCGATGACCTGTGTGGTGCAAAAGGTGGAAGTGAGCACAAATGACCGTGATTTCTGAGGCAGCTCAACCAGGTTGAGATAGCAGCAGAGAAAATACTGTACCACCAGGTTGAGCATATTAGCCATGCAAGGCACGTGTGTGAGGTTACCCCATCGTAGAGCAGCCACCAGGTTCACACTATTACACACACATGTCCTTCCCTGGCTTAATGTTCAATGGAGGCAGCCATTGCTCAAACTCGGCCTGGATAGCTGTCCACAACTCTTGAGCTGTGTGACTGCAATCTCCAAGGCATAATAATTTAAACACTGCCTGATCACAGTGAGCCCTGGCTATGCAATACGGAGGTAGGGGGATTCTCTCTGCATTATTGGAATGCATGTCTCATTAATGGAGAGGTTGAGGGCATAGATGGAGGCACTAGAGGAGGTAGAGGAGGCAGAAGCAGTAAAGGAAGTGTTAGATACAGATGTTTGTCCCATAAGACTTGTGGGTTCTAAAACTTGTGGAGAAGCCCTTTTCCCACATGCCTCCTCAGCCACCACAGTCACACAGTGCTAAGTCAGCAATATGTAACGCCCCTGACCATGTTTGCTCATCCTGATGGCAGTGGTAAAATGAACTCTGGCAGACATAGATTTGCGACATACTGGAGTAATGCAGGCACAGCTTTCTTACAGAAATAATGGCGACTGGGCATCTTTTACTGGGTGATTGCTTTCGGAAACTGTCTGTATCCACCAAGCGGAGAGCAGCATTTCCATGGCCAACAGATTGGAGATGTTGGAGTTTACGCTCTTAGCTTTGGTATGTGTAGGAGGAAACATTTTTTTATGTTAACACAACTGTGGGACAGAGGGCTGGCTGCTGTGCTGGGAGAGTGTGGAGTAGGGTAAAGACTAGAGTTGAGCGATACTTTCCGATATCCTAAAGTATCGGAATCGGAATGGTATCGCCGATATCACTAAAAAAATCGGCGATACCCGATACCGATACCGGAAGTCCCATGTAAGTCTATGGGAACAAAATATCGCAACTAAAAAAACCCCATTCTTTCCTTGTAAACACTAAATATACACACATAGAATACATATATATATATACATGTCATTGTGACTATATATATATATATACATATATGTATAGTTTATACACTTCTACATAGTAAAATATCCTTTGATTCAATTGCCGGGTAAAGCCGACTTCAGTGAAAAGACAGAAGCACCCGACATGAAATGACACTTGGTGTACATAGGGTTAACCATGTCTTTTCATGTCGTTTGCTATCTGATTTGCACAAACAATTAAATCAGACTATGTGTGCAAAATTTCACACCTGTAGGGGTTAATTAAAGGTGTAAATTCGTTGGTAAAAAAAACGGACTTTTTTGCTACGAATTTACACCTTTAATTAACCCCTACAGGTGTGAAATTTTGCACACATAGTCTGATTTAATTGTTTGTGCAAATTAGATAGCAAAGGACATGAAAAGACATGGTTAACCCTATGTACACCAAGTGTCATTTCATGTCGGGTTCTGCATTTTCACAAAAGCCGGCAATTGAATTAGCGGCTATTATACTATGTAGAAGTGTATGAACTACAAATATAAATATATATATATATGTGTCACAAATTCAATGACATGTATATATATATATGAGGTGTAAAATTGCTGAAAAAAAATGCGTGGGCTCCCGCCCTATTTTCGCAACCAGACAGACAAAGCCAGTGAGTGGGGGCAGATAATAATAGCCCAGAGAGGGACCATTTTTTTTGCCCCCCCCCGGCTACTTAACATCTGCCCCCAGACACCCCAGAAAGGGCAAATCTCTAATTAGATTTGCCCTTTCTGGCACTTTGCCCGTCTATTCCCATTGCCCTGTAGCGGTGGCGAATGGGTTTATATAAGGGGTTAAAATGACCTTGCAATTGAAAGGTCACTTTAAGCCAGGTTAATAATTGAGAGCTGTCAATTAGACAACTATCAATTATTAATCCTATTGTATGAAAGAAAAATCAAACACACACACTTTAATAAAAAAGAAGTTTAATGAAATAATTACACAGTTTTTGACCATATTTTATTTACCTGCTAAAACCATTTCCTGTAATAAAAATAAAATAAAAAAGCAAAATTATTCTTACCTATCCCATGCACAGTCAGGTCCCACGGTGTAATCCTTCAGAAAGGGTTAATGTTTACTGCAGGGACCGCAGCTAATGCTGCAGCCTCACAGTAAACCCCAAATGAATGAGTTCCTCTCCTGCCTGACAGGAGAGTAAAGGCTGGGTGTCACATAACGATACACCAGCGATCCCGACAACGATATGCACTTGTCAGGATCGCTGGTGTATCGCTACATGATCGCTGCTGAGCTGCCAAACAGGCAGCTCAGGCAGCGATCTGGGACAGCGACACTGCGGGTAACATCGCTTAAGGGCCCGTCTCACATAGCGATATCACTACCGAAATCGCTGCTGAGTCACTAGTTTTGTGACGCAGCAGCGAGCTCACCAGGATATCGCTGTGTGTGACATTCAGCGACGATCAGCCCCCCTGCCGGGTATCGCTGATCGTCGCAGAAATGTCAGGACCTTTTTTGATCGCTGGCTTCCCTCTGACAGGCACGCATCGCTGCGTGTGACAGGCAGGAGACCAGCGATCCGCTGGTAACCAAGGTACACAGCGGGTTTCCAGGCACCGCGCAGCGTTTGGAAACCCGCTGTGTACCTTGGATACCAGCTCCCTGCATCAGGGCGCTGGTATCTAAGGTACACAGCGGGTTTCTAGGCACAGCCCCCGCGCCTGGAAACCCGCTGTGTACCTTGGTTACCAGCGGATCGCTGGTCTCCCGCCTGTCACACGCAGCGATGTGTGCCTGTCAGCGGGAAACCAGCGATCAAAAAAAGGTCCTGACATTTCAGCGACGATCAGCGATACCCGGCAGGGGGGCTGATCGTCGCTGAATGTCACACACAGCGATATCGCTGGTGAGCTCGCTGCTGCGTCACAAAACTAGTGACTCAGCAGCGATCTCGGTAGCGATATCGCTATGTGAGACGGGCCCTTAAGTGGAAAGCTTAATTAATTGCTTTCCACTTTCACTTCAGGTCAGCCAGGGACACAATCAGTGACGTCAGAGGGAACTGATTAACAAAAATAGGGGTTCCCTTCGAAAAAAAAATGGCGTGGGGTCCCCCCTATTTTTGTTAACCAGCCAGATGAAGCAGACCGCTGAGGCCTGGATTTTCAGGCTGTTAAGGAGCCAAGATCCATGGACCTTGCCAGCCTGATAATACTAGGCCACAGCAGTCTGCATATCTTGGCTGATTAACAAAAATAGGGGATCCCCTCGAAAAAAATTGGCGTGGGGTCCCCCCTATTTTTGTTAACCAGCCAGATGAAGCAGACCGCTGAGGCCTGGATTTTCAGGCTGTTAAGGAGCCAAGATCCATGGACCGTGCCAGCCTGATAATACCAGGCCACAGCAGTCTGCATATCTTGGCTGATTAACAAAAATAGGGGATCCCCTTGAAAAAAATTGGCGTGGGGTCCCCCCTATTTTTGTTAACCAGCCAGATGAAGCAGACCGCTGAGGCCTGGTTTTTCAGGCTGGTAAGGATCCAAGATCCATGGACCTTGCAAGCCTGATAATACCAGGCCACAGCAGTCTGCTTAGCTTGGCTGGTTAACAAAAATAGGGGATCCCCTCGAAAAAAAAAACGGCGTGGGGATCCCCCCTATTTTTGTTAACCAGCCAAGTAAAATGCAGACTGCTGCGGCCTGGTATTAAAAGACTGTCAAGGCCCATGGATTTTGGCCCTCAACAGCCTGATAATACCAGGCTACAGCAGCCCCACATTTGGCGCATCAAAAGATGTGCCAATTGTGGCACTTTACCCGGCTCTTCCCACTTGCCCTGTAGCGGTGGCAAGCGGGGTAAAAGGGGTTATTGTCACCGTTGATTGCACGGTGACAATAAGCCCGGTTAATAATGGAGAGGTGTCAATAAGACACCGATCCATTATTAATCCCAAAGTTATTAAATGTATAAAAAAAAGACAAAGCAAGAAAAAAGTATTTTAATGAAATAAAAGAGACAACACAGTTTTCATTAATTTTATTACTCTCTCATTCCTGCGACGCCATCGATCTCCTGTAAAAAAAGAAAAAAAACAAACCAACAGTATACCACCTGTCCGACGCAGTCCAGAACGACAGTCCCACGACGATCCAGCTGTGCTACATCGCAATGACAGGCAGAGCCTGTCATCGCGACGCAGCACAGCTGATTACCTGCTTCCCCGGCGGTGACGTCATCGGACTGACTGCTTTACGGCCGGGATTACCCAGCAGTCACTGCAGTTATCGCGAGAAACTGCATGTGACCGCCGGGGAAAGAAGATTGCGGCCATGAAGCAGTGCAGGACGTGACCGCCGGAGATCTTCTGCCAGGTAAGTGCCGCTGACTCCTGACAGACCCGACCGACGGACACTGACAGTGACAGTGACAATCCCGATTCCGGTATCCGATAAGACGAAAATATCGGAACTCGGAATCGGAATTCCGATACAGCTAATATCGGCCGATACCCGATATTTTCAGTATCGGAATGCTCAACACTAGTAAAGACGACAGTCTGCTGGATTGTGACTGAGGTGCAGGTGGAGATGTTATGATGGATTGAGAAAGATGTGATGTGCTCTGTATCATAAAAGTAGCAGGCATCTCCACTTTCGTATGAGCTGAAGGACTCACACTCACCCAGACTCTAGGGATTAACAAACAGAGTTTCTGCGGCCGGAGACCTGTTTGAAAACACTTGTCACAGTTAAGGAGGAGCAGATGCAGTTGATGGGATGGATGGTGAGGCTCACTAGTCCATATTTTAGCACAGTCTGATTCCCAGACTAACGCATGTTGATCGCGCATGTGCCGGCTCATGCATGTATTAGTCAAGCTATTTAAATTTTGGCAACTACTGAGTCGCTTTTTGCAAAGTTGGCAGGTAACATAATTTGGCTCATCCTTTGCATTCTCAAAATAGGCCCAGGTTATGCAATCCTTGATGCCCCTGTAAACTGCAGACCTGCAACCGCTTCTGGTCACAGTCAGAGTTGCGGCAGAGTATGCAGTTCCTGCTATTGTTGCATCACTCCGTGTCTGTGCTGAAATTTGCAATGTAACCTTCTCATCTTCCTCCTCCACCTCCCCTGCTCAGTTACTCAGCTGCGTGCCTCTGGGTTCACGCCAAGTGGGATCTATAACCTCATTGTCATCGTCTCTGTTCTCCCACTCCTCACCCTGAGAGTCACTCACCTCCTCTTTCTGCCCTGACAGCAGAGTACAGTCCGTATGTCCCTAAAAATGTGCAGATTAAAATAAAAAATAAAAAACTCACCTTATAGCACTTCCACAAATAAGTATACAGTCATCTATCTTCTTCTCTGCAGTTTGGAGACTAGAGATCTGAAGCAGCTTACCTGAGAGAGTGGTGAAGCAGGTAGCTAATAGTTCTCTGCTCTGCAACAGTTCTTAATAGAATCTGCATCAGTGAGGAAGCAGATGATATTAAATATACTCCTGACCCAAACAGCCTTCTGCTGGATGGGCCCATTTGGTCTTTACCAACTGTGAAGCACAGAAACATTCTTTTAAAATTTAACCTTTAATGATAAACTAAAATGCGCAAAAGACCCTGGGCTCCAGGTAAACAGTAAAACAAATATAAGGCTAAATAGCAAACAATAAGACCTCATATCCCAATATAGGCACCAATACCCTAGTAAGACAAAGACAGACAAAGGCCCACACAAAGGCTAACATATTTATATATGCGAAACTTAGTAGAATGTAAAAATGTCACAGTGCATAAACAAGTGCAAAAAGTGTCAATCTCACCCATTCTGAGCATCAAGAGATGTTAGATCCAACAGGGGTTCCTCAACAGTCTTGAACAGTTGACACTGTCTATCTTGCCATGCCCTCTGTATGTGCTCCCACCCTAACAAGGGCAGTACTCAAGTGTAACTCTCAAAATAGATACCCCTGAAAAAAATCCCTCCTGATGCCTTTCTTTTCTCAATAATGAAATGTCATCGGGGAGTGTACTTCAGAGGGGAAAGTTATAAGTTAAACATTATAAGGCACATATTTCTCTCTATTTCATAGAGCAAAAAAAGTGCTTAAGTGCTTATAAAGTGTCTAGTGTCTAAATAGAAAAAAGAAAGAAAAAGGAATCCTACAGCTGTGGGTATTCATTCAGTAGAAACAGAGTGCTGCCATCTCATACAGGAAAAAATGGGGAGATTTAACTCAGAAAGATAGAACCTACCTAACAATAGTAGTTGACTAGGCTTTATTCTTTACCAACTGTGAGCAAAAGAATAATAATGTAGTTACACCTGTAAGAACTGACATGCAAAGTTACTACAGGGCTTCTTCAATCTTTCAGGCTATACATTTTAAAGCTCAAAAAACAGCTAAGATCATGTTCAAATGGTAATTTTTCAACAAATTTATTATTTATCCACATACTGGATGATGAAAGATCCAATTAAATTAAGTGCGGATGCTGTTTCCCTTCTATGGAATTACATCTTTAATGCAGTCAAATATCAATATCAAATATGAATAGTATACACGGGGTTAAGTAAGCCATCATATGTTCTAAAAAAGTTTGATATTAGAAAAAAAAATGTTAGGAACAATACTGTACCTGTAGCATACTTAATTGAGACTTGCTATACAAAAATATGATTTCATTAACACTTCTAAAGTGAAAAAGTACTGAATATATGAATTATGTTTCAGTGACATATCTTATTATCAAGTAAGACAGACTTGCTAGCAACCTAAAAACTGACAGTATTTTACTTATGTCTAAGGGGGTTTAAAATTATCCAATTCAGACAGTAGGAAATTTAATTTTGACTGAGAGAGAGAAAGAAATTGTGTAAGCCAAATATGCAACTGTGCTCCTGGATGCAATATCTGACAAATCCAATGTATTTTACATTTTAGTATGTTTAAGATTTCCTGCTACAAAAAAAATAATTTCTTGTAACTTCTATCTGACAGTAAAGAACCAATGAATACTGTGATAAAAAGCCTTAATAGTAAACATTAAAACCATGATTTTTTTTGCTTTAGGCTGAGAGTCCAAGGTGACACTGTGTATGTAGTTCATGAGTAAAATCACGTTAATGACACACTTTGCACCACTATGTTCAAAAAAATTACAAGTGACCTTATTATCATTACAAACATTTTGAGAGAATCTGACAGTGTCTGTACATTTCCCCTGGAGCAGAAATATAGTATTCCACAAAGTTTCTTCAAGTGAATGAGGAAACAAAAAATACATAATGTCAGGTTCACTAGAGCAATAGCTGAGCTATGTAACAGTTTTCACCTTTTACAGATGGTGAGGAAGAGAGGAATGCCCTCTTATGATTTCCTGTATACTATAGCATTGCACATGAACACTGGTTGTTCGGTTCTACTTTTCCTCCCTTGCATGCTTTCCAGCGAAGGAGCTTTCAAATCCACCTTTGTTTCACGCTTAGTCCCAGAATTTCAGCAATATGTTCCAATGCTGTAGGTTGATATATTTATTACTATGCTTACGTACACAACGCCAACATATTAAGCAGTGTTTGTGAGTCATTTTTCATTACATTCCAGATTTGGGCTCATAATCTACATTTACTATAAGGCCGGCATCGATGATCGCTGCAAAATGTCATGAACACTCATCCGTTTGGCCTCCGATTTTCCGGGAATGATGCGATTTAGTTGCATGTGGCCGTACTTGTAACATCCGATTTACATCAGACGACCGTTTTTTTTGTCGCAGCTTACCAAAATGGACCAATAACGGTTTTGAAGAAACACCGTGTGCACAGCTTTAGTAGGTGCAGAGGTTAGGTTCCAAACCATAGACATATATAACATAAACCTCACACTCAGCTTGGCTATAGTGGGAAGATTATTTATTATAGTAGTACACCGATAGAGACGTTTCGGTCTGATACGACCTTCCTCAGTTTACTACGAATATAGTAGAAGACAAAATTGAAAGATAATGCAAGATCCAAAAATTATAAAATATAAAACGAAAGTATATACAATTATTATTATTATTATTATTATTATTACACATTTATATAGCGCCATTTATTCCATGGCGCTTTACATATGAAAAGGGAAAATAAAGACAGGTACAATAAACGTGTGCTAGACAAGGGACACACAAGTACAGAAGGAGAGAGGACCCTGCCCGCGAGGGCTCACAGTCTACAGGGATGGGTGAGGATACACTAGGAAAGGGTAGAGCTGGTCGTGCGATGGTTCAGTAGACTGAGGATCATTGTAGGCTGTAGGCTTGTTGGAACAGGTGGGTCTTTAGGTTCTTCTTGAAGGTTTCCGTTGTTGGTGAAAGTCTGATGTTTTGCGGCAGGGAGTTTCAGAGTATGGGGGAAGCCCGGGAGAAGTCTTTTATGCGGTTGTGGGAAGAAGAGATGAGGGAGGAGTCGAGAAGGAGATCTTGAGAGGATTGAAGGTTGCGTGTGGGTAGGTAGCGGGAGACCATGTCATAGATGTATGGAGGAGAAAGGTTGTGGATGGCTTTGTATGTCATAGTTAGGGTTTTGAACTGAAGCCCCTGGGCAATAAGAAGCCAGTGAAGGGCCTGGCATAGGGGGGAGGCTGGGGAATACCGGGGAGACAGGTGGATTAGTCGGGCAGCAGAGTGTAGGAGGGACTGGAGTGGGGCTAGAGTGATAGAGGTGAGGCCAGAGAGTAGGAGGTTGCAGTAGTCGAGGCGGGAGATGATAAGGGCGTGCACTAGTGTTTTTGTGGTTTCATGGTTGAGGAATGAGCGGATCCGGGAAATATTTTTGATTTTGAGGCCGCAGGAGGTGGCGAGGGCTTGGATATGTGGTTTGAAAGAGAGGGCAGAGTCGAGGATCACCCCAAGGCACCGAGCATGCGGGACTGGGGAAAGCGAGCAGCCATTGACATTGATGGATAGGTCTGGTGGAGGGGAAGAATGAGGTGGGGGAAAGATGATGAATTCTCTTTTGTCCATGTTCAGTTTGAGAAAGCGAGCAGAAAAGAAGGCTGAGATAGCAGACAGACACTGGGGGATTTTGGTCAGTAGGGAGGTGAGGTCAGGTCCAGATAGGTAGATCTGCGAGTCATCGGCATAGAGGTGATACTGCAAGCCGTGGGATTCTATGAGCTGTCCCAGGCCGAAGGTATAGATGGAGAAGAGTAGGTGTCCTAGGACTGAGTCTTGAGGAACACCGACAGACAGGGGGCGAGGTGAGGAGGTGGTGTGTGAGAGGGAGACACTGAATGTTCGGTCTGTTAGGTATGATGAGATCCAGGATAGGGCCAAGTCTGTGATGCCAAGAGATGAGAGAATCTGTAGCAGGAGGGAATGGTCCACGGTGTCGAAGCAGAAGACAGGTCCAGGAGAAGGAGGACAGAGTAGTGTCGCTTGCTCTTGGCAGTTAGCAGGTCGTTAGTGACTTTAGTTAGGGCAGTTTCAGTTGAGTGATGCGGTCGGAAGCCGGATTGTAAATGGTCAAAGAGGGAACAGGAGGAGAGGTGGGAGGACAGTTCGAGATTTACATGCTGTTCCAGTAGTTTTGAGGCGTAGGGGAGAAGAGATATCAGGCGATAGCTAGACACAGAGGATGGGTCGAGGGAGGGCTTTTTGAGGATGGGAGTGATTGAGGCATGTTTGAAGTTTAAAGGAAAGACACCATTTGTAAGTGAAAGGTTGAAGAGGTGTGTGAGAGTAGGGATGAAGACTGTGGCAAAGTTAGGGATGAGGTGGGACGGGAGTGGGTCAAGCGTGCAAGTGGTGAGGTGTGATCGTGACAGGAGAGTGGAGAGCTAATATTCTGTCATGGTGGTGAAGCTGGTTTTGGAAGAACAGGGCTGAGTGGCTAAGAGGGGCATTGGCGGCTGCGGGCCAAAGCTTTCTCTGATCATATCAATCTTTTGCTTAAAGAAGGAGGCATATACAATAGCATATGGTCATGAATACATGTACATAACATGAATAGAGATCACCAATAGTACTCGTCTTAGTATCTAGCTATGAAGATGATACTGAAGAGAATATATAGAGAGAACATATAGAATGTGTGGACGTACCGTACTATAGAAATAGATATCGAACATATCCTATATAGAAGATAGGCAAAAAATGCCCTCGTGCCTAGAATATAAATAATAATGCACTGAATAAAACAGTAGTGTTCATGTGGGCTGTAAGAGCAGAGTGTACTTACTGAGAATTATCTGTACAACCCGTGTATACTGTAACAACAGTAATGGTGATTATATTAGTAATATCTCCATGGTAAGATAAGTCGCTTGCTATATGGCTTGAAATAAAGTTGCAACAATTACCTGAATCTCAGGGAAAAGGCACGGTGTCCACCGTTAGTCTGTAAGCTGTATGCTGTGTGAGTAGAATGGCAGTACATCATGTGTTAATGATGTCACTTAAAGGGTTAACTATACAGCTAAAGAAACCATGTTGCAACAATTACCTGAATCTCAGGGAAAAGGACAAAGCAGAAAACAGACAGGGTGTCCACCGTTAGTCTGTAAGCTGTATGCTGTGTGAGTAGAATAGCAGTACATCATGTGTTAATGATGTCACTTAATGGGTTAACTTTACAGCTAAAGAAACCATGTTGCAAGGGTGCTACATACCGTACCATACCATATCTATGTCTCAGTCCTGGACAAGCTGACTTTCAGGTTCAGAATCCACTGCTACTCTGAACCATGTGGGAGGCCAGGATGTTATAAAGAGCTATCAGGGAGGAGTGGATTATGGATAGACCAATAGGAAAAAGTCTCCTCCTGTGTCCCTATGAGTGCCTGGACACCTGTGCTCAGCTTGCAGTCAGCTGATGCAGCTCACAGCCAGGAGAGTGCTAACTAGACCGGAAGTCACCTCACAGACAGATATGCATTCCATAGTGCTGTGTGCCTGCTTTCCACTGAGAGGAAATGGTGAGGGACACTGATGTAGCGGTCTCAGTAGGAGATGGAGCAATGTAAAAGTAACCTGTGAGGAACTAAGCCGACCGCCACACGGTAGCCTGGGTATCACAGCTTCTGATCCACCTCCGCTACCAAATGTGAGGGACGATCCCCTTTCCTCCCACGTCACCAATGGGACGTAACTCCACAGGTACAGCTCTCCGGCGCCCCCTTTGTCTCTCAGGTCAGTAAGGGAACTGCACCTAGAGCAAATGGCCGCCGGGGAGGGTGTCCTGTTACCCAATGGGTATTCTAAGATTCGTGATCAGAGTAAAAGCATCAGCCCAAGATTAATTTTATGGTTTAATCGCCTTAAGAGCGCACTAGATAATTACAGAAATATACAGTAAAGATATACAACGTAATTACAATGGAATTGCAGTCAGAGAAAAAATACAACGATAATGTACAAGGCTTAAAGGTATAAGCTATAGATCAATATTACCGGGTAGTATGGTCATGGGAAGGCAGGGGCTCTACCATTCCCAGGTACAGTCTTCAGTTGCTGGATAGTCCCTTGGTCCTTCCTAGACCATCTTCTTGGCTTCTGTGTGTGAAATGGAATGACCACCCTGTACATGGCTACAATTCTTAAACCTGCTAGGCCCTTCCCTTTTGCTTTGAAGCACGCATATTAACTGGCCTGCAATTCATATGGAGCAGGAAACAATGGCTTGAGCTTGAGCTATTTACCATACGACTGACCATCTTATTCAGACACTGGCCTAAACTAATTAGCATGCCAAAGCCCCTTTGATTCCTAGTGGACATCAAAACCGGTCATACTGGATATGCTAATAGGCCCTGTGTAGTTAATAATTTGTGGCTCTGTGAACTGACAAAATGGAGGCTGATATAGGCCCTATACAAAATGGCGACGTCCCTTTCCTTACACCTCCCTGCTTTTGAGGGCGCTAGGGGGTATCACATTCCTGTGTTCCCCCATGCGCCCTACCGCACCCTCTCTTTGGCTAGGGTGGCAGATCCAGAAGGATTTCTGACTCTCTGTCCTCTGAAAGGTTGCACACTAGTTGGGCATAAGCCTCCCGCTCATGATGGGCCTTCATCATGTTCACATGGAAGGCCTTCCTCCTTCCACAGGCATGGTCCAGGGTGACCAGGTAGGTGACGGCATTGAGCTGCTCGTGCACGAGGTATGGACCCTCCCAGGCCACCTGAAGCTTGTTTTGGGGTACGGGGACCAGTACCCTCACCTTTTGACCCACCTGGTAGGTCCGCTCACAAGCATTCTGGTCGTACCATCGCTTCTGGTCAGCCTGAGCTTGGGCCATATTGTCATGCACCAGCCGCGTCAAGGCCATCATTCGGTCCCGGAAGCGCACGACATACTCAATGACCGACACTCCAGGGGTGGCTAAATCCCCTTCCCATGCTTCCTTCACCAGAGCAAGGGGCCCCGTACACGTCGCCCGTACAGGAGCTCAAAGGGGGCCGTCCCTGGTCCCAAACCACTCGCTCGCGGTCGGACTCCAGGGGACGCTGTGCCGCCTGTTCCTTGAGAGTCTTCAGGCTAGGGTCAGCTTCCAACGCTGCCTGAAATCCCTGACTTGATGTGGCAAGAATTGATGAAACTGCCATGTCCTCTGTCAGTTCCCCGGGATCTGTCTCCTGGCTACTGTCTGACTCGGCAGCCACTTGGTCAGAGAGGGGGAAACCGTTGGACCTCCGCGAGGCTCCTTGGGCTTCAGCGCTCCCACTCCTGGTAACAGCGGCCACGACCGCTGAGACCACGGGTAGTGCCTGCTTTCCCTCATCCTCTGACCAAGTCGCCGGGTCAGGCAGACTTCCCTGACTTCCTGACATCCCGGATGTGGGGAACTCCTGACCTGGGGTCCTACCTGGTGGCTCCTCTCCCGGGACACCCCCTCCCCCCATGGCCTGTTCCTCTTCCTGCAGGGGCCCTAGACTCAGCAGGCTGGGTTCACTTAGGGGCCCTACACTGCTCATAGCAGCCCCTCCCTCCACCTCTGAGCTCTCCCCTACAGCCTCCTCACCTGTCCTCACTGTGAGCCCTGTGTGTGTAGTGTCAGTGCATGGCTTACCATCAGGTTTCACTCCCTCCTCCACTGTTGGAGGCACATTCAATACATTAACATTAGCATTCACAGTAGAGTCATGACATTCTTGGGGAGCCGAACTTGGGGGTTCAGTGGCCACATACTGGGACACTAGCCGCCCCAAATCGGTCCCAAGCAACACATTTGCAGGAATATTCGGCGTTACTCCCACCTCCCGCATCCCCTCCCGGCGCCCCAGTCCAAATACACCTTGGCAACGGGCAGCGCCGGTTCAACGCCTCCAATTCCGGAGACGGAAAGGGTTTTCCCAGGTACCAAGTCTTGAGGGGACACCACCTCAGGGCGTACCAGGGTTCGTTCAGCGCCTGTGTCCCGCAGTCCCATGACCGCTGAGCGGCCGATGGTGACGGGGTGGTAATTGTCTAGGGACCTCCCACCACCCCCTCCGACACACAAAACAGTGGACGGTTTCTGGGACAGGGATGGGGCCTTCTGGCGCTGGGACATGCAGCCTTAAAGTGTCCTGACTGATTGCAATTATGACAACGTCTGGGTTCTGTTCCTTGCCTGGAGAGGGCAGCCGGGGGGTACATCCCTTGCACTCTGGGGGCTGGATATGGGGCTGGGGCAGGATTGGGCTTACCCCCTCTCCAGGTGCTGCTGGCAGGCTTCTTTGGCTCCGGCGCCCTGTTGTTGGCATACTCGTCTGCTAGGGCGGCTGTAGCAGAAGCCCCCTTTGGTTTCCGATCACGGAGGAACTGCTGGAGGTCCTCTGGGCAGTTCCACAAGAATTGCTCCACGACAAACAGTTCCTGGACCTCCTGGCGGGTAGTGAGCTCTAGACCTGAGGTCCAGTGCTCCGCAGCTCTCAGCAGGGCCCGCATGTGGTCGGTCCAGGTGTCCTTTGAACCCCGCTGCAGGCTCCTGAACTTCCTGCGGTACGACTCCGGGGTGAGGTTGTAGTGCTGGATCAGGGCCCGCTTGATGCTGTTGTAGTCCTGCTCCTCCCCGGCAGGTAAGTCCCCCAAAACTTCCAGGGACTTACCCCTCAAATGGGGGGTCAGGTACCTTGCCCACTGATCCAGGGCCAGATGATGTTGGAGGCATGTCCTCTCAAAAGCAAGCAGAAAGGAATCCAGGTCTCCATCCTTTTCAAGTAAGGGAAAGTCCTCCGCCCGGACCTTGGAAGCCCTTGTCTCCGGTGGGCCTGGTGCGTCCAGCGGGGGCCCGTGCTGAGCCATCTCCAGTCGGTGCCGGCGCTCCGCTGCTCTCTCAGCCGCTGCATGCTCCCGCTCCGCTGCTCTCTCTGCCGCTGCTTGCTCACGCTCTGCTGCTTTCTCTGCCGCCGCCAGGAGTCTGTCATAGGCGGCGTCATTACCAGCCTCGAGCTGTGCCATAGCCGCTTGGAAAATGGCCTCCGATCTGGACAGGCTGGGACGGGCAGGGGGTGGACAGTCCACTGTGAGACTGAGCACGGGGTCGGGCTCCTTGGGGAGCCATGACTGAGCTCCCCCTCATCGGTATCGAACCCCTCATAGACCATACCATTGGCCTCCCCCTTTGCCTTACTCCTGGTGCCTTCCGCCATCTTGGGAACCTTTGGTTACTGACACAGCTGCAACCCTGACCTTGCACACAATTTATTATATTTACACTCTGACCGTCTAGTGCTGGGCTGACCTTAAGACCCCAGCAGTGAAAGTACTGCTGGTAGTCTCTAGTGTCTACGAGTAGGGGTCCCACGCACACTATTACTCTGATCCCACTGCTGCCACCAATTTGTGAGGAACTAAGCCGACCGCCACACGGTAGCCTGGCTACCACAGCTTCTGATCCCACCTCCGCTACCAAATGTGAGGGACGATCCCCTTTCCTCCCACGTCACCAATGGGACGTAACTCCACAGGTACAGCTCTCCGGCGCCCCCTTTGTCTCTCAGGTCAGTAAGGGAACTGCACCTAGAGCAAATGGCCGCCGGGGAGGGTGTCCTGTTACCCAATGGGTATTCTAAGATTCGTGATCAGAGTAAAAGCATCAGCCCAAGATTAATTTTATGGTTTAATCGCCTTAAGAGCGCACTAGATAATTCCAGAAATATACAGTGAAGCTATACAACGTAATTACAATGGAATTGCAGTCAGAGAAAAAATACAACGATAATGTACAAGGCTTAAAGGTATAAGCTATAGATCAATATTACCGGGTAGTATGGTCATGGGAAGGCAGGGGCTCTACCATTCCCAGGTACAGTCTTCAGTTGCTGGATAGTCCCTTGGTCCTTCCTAGACCATCTTCTTGGCTTCTGTGTGTGAAATGGAATGACCACCCTGTACATGGCTACAATTCTTAAACCTGCTAGGCCCTTCCCTTTTGCTTTGAAGCACGCATATTAACTGGCCTGCAATTCATATGGAGCAGGAAACAATGGCTTGAGCTTGAGCTATTTACCATACGACTGACCATCTTATTCAGACACTGGCCTAAACTAATTAGCATGCCAAAGCCCCTTTGATTCCTAGTGGACATCAAAACCGGTCGTACTGGATATGCTAATAGGCCCTGTGTAGTTAATAATTTGTGGCTCTGTGAACTACAAAATGGAGGCTGGTATAGGCCCTATACAAAATGGCGACATCCCTTTCCTTACATAACCAATCATTCTGGAGAGTAAAATCATAAATGCCATGCAGTGTATTACTTTGCTACTCGGACACCAGGTTATAAGGAGAGCAGGAAGAGATATCCTTATATCGATAATATTACATAGAGTGCTTAGTAGACATGAGTGCCTAATAGAAATGCAGTGATCCTGCTAGGCATGTAGACACAATACATCATTAGACTGTGAAATGTGGATTTATTAAGTGCACAGTAGTAATAACAGCAGAAACAAACATATACTGACGGTGCAGTTATTAGACAAACCACACTTAGGGTGAAAAGTGGCAGTGCTTAGTCCATGCTATACAGGTGGTGGTAACGTCCATTTAACATGCTAGTACAAACAACTCTAAAACAAATAGAGAGAAGAGAAGTTAGTGACCAAGCAAATATGGATAATTTACGGACATAGCACAAAGAACAGGAACATCCACATAAATATATCAGGGTAAGAGACTTACAAATAGAAGCTGACAGTTCATAATCCCTGTTGAGACCCTTGGGGTGAAGTGTGTCAAGTGTGTGGATCCAATATGCCTCTCGTTTCTTTAAGAGAGAGATCCTATTACCGCCCCGACGAGGTTGCGGTACCTGTTCAATGAACTGAAACAAAAGCTGGGCAATGGTATGGCCATGAGTGGTAAAGTGGTGTGGTATAGGTAGCAAGAGATTTTTGCACCTGATCGTCGACTTATGTTTTGATATTCTATCACGAATCTGCTGTGAAGTTTCACCCACATACAGCATGCCGCATGGGCATTTGATTATGTAAATGACAAAACGAAGAATCACAAGTAAAGAAATCCTTAATTACAAATTCTCTGCCAGAGAAGGTGGCGGAATTTGTCACCTTTTAACACATTATTGCACTGAACGCAGTGCAGGCATGGGAATGTGACTGTTTTCGGTTCATCCAAGAAACGCTGTTTCTAGCCACTGCTTTTAGGGCCAATATCTGCTTTGACCAAATTATCCAGCAAATTGGCAGCTCGCCTAAAGCATGGTAAAAAAGGCTGTTGAAACTCAGGGATCTCTGGAAAGGTGGTCGTGAGGAAGTGCCAGTTTTTACGGATAGACTTGTGTAACAAATACGAAAACGGGTGAAATGTGTGAACAAAAAGTAAATGTTTAGATGTGTTATCGCGGCGGGATTGAGTGGTAGTTTGTGATTCGTTTAATAGTGGGACGGGATAGCCTCTTGCCAAAAACTTATCTATCATCTCCTTCATTCGGTGATCTCGAACTACAGTGTCTGATACGATGCGTTTGACCCGATAGTATTGTGAATTGGGGATGGATCGTTTTGTGGCGGGTGGGTGGAAGCTTTGGTAATGGAAGAGGCTATTGCGATCAGTTGTTTTACTGTATAAATCCGTGGACAGAGCCCCCTGGGAGTCTTTGATGACCATGGTGTCTAAGAAGTTGATTTGATGTAAATCATAGCTCATAGTGAACTCTATACCTGGCCAGGAAGAATTCAAATACTCAAGAAAATTACCCAGGGTCTCAATGGGGCCCCCCCAGATGCAAAACACGTCATCAATAAAGCGCTTCCAAAGAATGGAAAGAATAGCATGGTCCGTATATAGTGGGCATGTATAAATGAGACTCTCCTCAAAATCTGCCATGTACGCATCAAAAACTACCACTCAATCCCGCCACGATAACACATATTAACGTTTACCTTTTTTTCACACATTTCACCCATTTTCGTATTTGTTACACAAGTCTATCCTTAAAAACTGGCACCTCCTCACGACCGCCTTTCCAGAGATCCCTGAGTTTCAACAGCCTTTTTTACCATGCTTTAGGCGAGCTGCCAATTTGCGGGATACTTTGGTCAAAGCAGATATTGGCCCTAAAAGCAGTGGCAAGAAACAGTGTTTCTTGGATAGACCAAAAGTAGGCACATTCCCATGCTTGCACTGCGTTCAGTGCAATAATGTGTTAAAAGGTGACAAATTCCGCCACCCTCTCTCTGGCAGAAAATTTGTAATTAAGGATTTCTTTACTTGTGATTCTTCGTTTGTCATTTACATAATCAAATGCCCATGCGGCCTGCTGTATGTGGGTGAAACTTCACAGCAGATTTGAAATAGAATATCAAAACATAAGTCGACGATCAGGTGCAAAAATCTCTTGCTACCTATACCACACCACTTTACCACTCATGGCCATACCATTGCCCAGCTTAGGTTTCAGGTCATTGAACAGGTACTGCAACCTCGTCGGGGCTGTAATAAGATCTCTCTCTTAACCCCTTAATGTCCACTGACGTGCAGAGTCCGTCATGGCAAGGTGCCAGTTCTGGCACCAGGACGGACTCTGCACGTCATGCCTTTGATCAGTGCCGACAGCTGTCACAGACAGCTGACAGGCACGGCAAGCGGTGCGGGGACCTTTGCCGTCGGTCCCCGCACTCACAGCGCTGTGATTGGTCAGTCAATCTGACTGACCAAACACAGCAGCGATCGCGCAGGAGAAGCTGAAATTTCAGCTTCCCCAGCGCGATCAGTGCAGGAGCCGGCGCTGCAGTGGCCAGGCTTCCTGCACTGACAGCCAGGAGCGGAGCCCCCACCGCCCCTGGCTGTTAACCCCCTGACTGCTGCGATCCAGCGCGATCGCATAGCTCAGGGGGGGAGGCAGAGGGTCGGGAGCTCCCTCTGCCTCAGATCGGCACCCTGCACTGTATTTGCAGGGGCCGATGTCTGCCTTGATGACCCGGGGGTTGTCATGACAACCTCTGGGTCATTTAGCTACGGGAAGCTGCTGTGATCATGTCACAGCAGCTTCCACTATAGTTGCAATGCATTGCAATGCCAGAGCATTGCAATGCATTGTAACTGCAATCAAAAGTAAAAAAAGTGAAAGTCCCATAAAGGGACAAGTTGAAAAAAATCATTTTTTAAAAAAAAATTGTAAAAAAAATATTAAAAAATAATTTAAAAAAATCCCCTAAAAAATACACATTTTTATGTAATAAAAAAAATAAAAAAACAAAAAAAATACACATGTTAGGTATCGCCATGTCCGTAAAAATCCCATCTATAAAAGCATAACCCTAGTTAACCCCTTCAGTGAAAGCCGTAAAAAAAAACACAAAAAAGTAGTAAATTATACTTTTTCCAAGCGGTATCATTATACCGCTTGGAAAAAGTGCAATAACACGCGATGAAAAAGTCAGATGTAAATAATCTTGATACCGCTGAAAACGTCATCTTGTCCCGCAAAAAACAAGCCGCTATATAGCATCATCAGCGAAAAAATAAAAAAGTTATAGCTCGCGGAATAAACTGATGCAAAAATAATTATTTTTTCTATAAAATTCTTTATTGTGTAAAAAACGCCAAAACATAAAAAAAATATATAAATGAGGTATCGCTGTAATCGTAGTGACCCGAAGAATAAGGCTGGAGTCACACACAACCACAAAAAATCGGTCCGTTTTAGACGGTCGATTGTCGGATCAAAATGCAAACATCACACATCCTTCTGGCATCCGATTTTCCTTCAAAGATGCGATTTAATCGCATGTGTGTGTACCTTGTAACATCTGATTTTCATCCGACTTGCGAGATTTTCTCGCAGGCTTGCAAAACTGACATATAATGGATCTAAAAGAATAATATTTCAATCACAAAAAAAAGAATAGATATATACACATAGATCACATATATATATATATATATATATATATATATTATATATATATATATACAGTCATTGTGACATGTAATATATACATATATTTATAGTTCCTAGACTTCTACATACTGTTATAGCCGCTAATTCAATTGCCGGGTTTTGTGAAATCACAGAAGCCGACATGAAATGATACATTGTTTCCACACAGTTAACCATGTCATTTCCTGTATTTTGATATTTGTTTAGAACTTACAATTACATGAGTGTATTTGTGCAAAATTTCAGACATGTAGGGGTTAATTAAAGGTGTAATTTCGTTGAAAAAAAATGCGTGGGCTCCCGCTGTATTTTCTCCACCAGACAGACAAAGCAAAGCGAGTGGGGGCAGATAATAATAGCCTAGGGAGGGTACATTTTTTTGTGCCCCCCCTGGCTACTAACATCTGCCCCCAGACACCCCAGAAAGGGCAAATCTATAATTAGATTCGCCCTTTCTGGCACTTTGCCCGTCTATTCCCATTGCCCTGTAGCGGTGGCGAATGGGTTAATAATCTCACCTTACTGTCACCTTAGTATTGAAAGGTGACCTTAAGGCAGGTTAATAATTGAGAGCTGTCAATTAGACAACTATCAATTATTAATCCTATTGTATGATAGAAAAATCAAACACACACAGATTAATAAAAAATAAGTTTAATTAAATAATCACACAGTTTTTGACCATATTTTATTTTCCTGCTAAAACCATTTCCTGTAATAAAAATAAAATAAAAAAGCAAAATTATACTTACCAATCCGATGTACAGTCAGGTCCCATGGTGTAATCCATCAAAAAGGGTTAACAGGTTACAGGTCGCAGAGAGCTAATAATGCTGTCTCAGACCTGTATTCCCCTGAATGAATAAATTCCTCTCCCAGCGAAAGTAGAGGAATAGATTCATGAATGGAGCTTAATTGATTTATTGCCAATTTAACTGTAGTGACCTGACCTAAAGGGAAAGTGGACACAATCAATTAAGCTTCATTCATGAAACACATCCTCTCCTGTCGCCAGGAGAGGAACTTATTCATTCAGGAGCTTTGAGCTGAGCATGCAGGATTACTTGCACTGCTTGGCTCAAAGCTAGTTAACCCTTTGTGAAGGATTACAGCGTGGGACGTGACAGATCAGCGGAATAGGTAAGAATAATGTTGTTTTATTTTTTTTTCTTATTTTAGGAGATCAATGGCTTCGCACGGATTAAGTGTAAAATAAAATATGGTCAAAAAAATGTGTTTTTATTTCATTAAAATTATTTATTCTTAAAGTGTGTGTGTGTTTTTTTATTTACTTCAATAGGATTAATAATTGATAGTTGTCTAATTGACAGCTCTCAATTATTAACCTGCCTTAAGGTCACCTTTCAATACTAAGGTGACAGTAAGGTGAGATTATTAACCCATTCGCCACCGCTACAGGGCAATGGGAATAGACGGGCAAAGTGCCAGAAAGGGCGAATCTAATTATAGATTTGCCCTTTCTGGGGTGTCTGGGGCAGATGTTAGTAGCCAGGGGGGGCACAAAAAAATGTACCCTCCCTAGGCTATTATTATCTGCCCCCACTCGCTTTGCTTTGTCTGTCTGGTGGAGAAAATACAGCGGGAGCCCACGCATTTTTTTTCAACGAAATTACACCTTTAATTAACCCCTACATGTCTGAAATTTTGCACAAATACACTCATGTAATTGTAAGTTCTAAACAAATATCAAAATACAGGAAATGACATGGTTAACTGTGTGGAAACAATGTATCATTTCATGTCGGCTTCTGTGATTTCACAAAACCCGGCAATTGAATTAGCGCCTATTACAGTATGTTGAAGTCTAGGAACTATAAATATATGTATATATACATGTCACAATGACATGTATATATATATATATATATATATATATATATATATATATATATAGTGTTCTATGTGTATATATCTATTCTTTCTAGTCTTTATTAAAGCTGTCAGTGTGATTTTACAGTATAGCCGGGGATGAATTGCCGGCTTTTCTAAAGGACACCGATGCGATTTCATCGCAAGTCACACATGCGGTCCGTTTGTAATCAGATTTTTCATCGCTCCCATAGACTTGCATTGGCGATTGTCGACCGACAATCGGTGACAATCGCAGCATGCTGCGATTGCACACGGACGTTTAAAACGGACCACAAAAAATCTGATACTGGGAGCTGCTCCATAGATTAACATAGGTCCGACTGCAATGCGATATTTCATCGCATTGCAGTCGTCCGATTTTGTCGCCAGTGTGACTTCAGCCTAAAGCTGCTTTATCAATTTTACCACACGCGGAACGGGGGAAAAAAAATTAAAAAAAAACAATTCCTGAATTGCTGTTTTTTGTTCATTCTGCTTCCACAAAAATCGGAATAGGAAGCGATCAAAAAACGTTATGTGCCCGAATATGGTACCAATAAATACTTCAGCTCATCCGCAAAAAATAAGCCCACAGATAACTCTGTCGGCCGAAATATGGAAAAATTATAGCTCTCAAAATACGGCGAAAAATTCTTACAAAAAATTATTCAAAAAAAAAAGCATCTTTTAGTGTGTGACAGAAGCTAAACAAGAAAAAAGGGTGTAAATCTGGTATCGCTGTAATCGCACCGATCCGAGGAATAAAGTCGCCTAATCACTAATATCGCACGAGGAACGGCGTAAAAAAGAAAACCAATTCTTCACCTTTGGTAGATTTGTTCATTGTGCCTCCCAAAGATCGCAGTAAGGCGATCACAGTGGTTCCCCCCCGCATATGGGGTATCAGCGTACTCAGGACAAAATGCACAATAGCTTTTGGGGTCCTATTTCTCCTGTTACCCTTATAAAAATAAAAATTTGGGGGCAAAAAGGTCATTTTTGTGGAAAAAAATATGTTTTTTTTTATTTTCACGGCTCTACGTTATAAACTTCTGTGAAGCCCTTGGGGGTTCAAAGTGCTGACCACACATCTAAATAAGTTCCTTGGGGGGTATAGTTTCCAAAATGGAGTCACTTGTGGGGGTTTCTACTGTTTAGGCACATCAGGGGCTCTCCAAGCGCGACATGACACCCGCAGACCATTCCATCAAAGTCTGCATTTAAAAACGGTGCTCCTTCCCTTCCGATCTCTGCCATGCGTCAAAATAGTAGTTTCCCCCCACATATGGGATATCAGCGTACTCAGGACAAATTGCACAATAGCTTTTGTGGTCCTATTTCTCCTGTTACCATTATAAAAATAAAAATTTGGGGCAAAAAGATTATTTTTGTGGAAAAAAATATGATTTTTTTATTTTCACGGCTCTACGTTATAAACTTCTGTGAAGCACTTGGGGTTCAGAGTGCTCACCACACATCTAGAAAAGTTCCTTGGGGGTATAGTTTCCAAAATGGAGTCACTTGTGGGGGGTTTCTACTGTTTAGGCACATCAGGGGCTATCCAAACGTGACATGACACCCACAGACCATTCCATCAAAGTCTGCATTTGAAAAAGGCGCTACTTCCCTTTCGAGCTCTGCTATGCGTCAAAATAGTGGTTTCCCCCCACATATGGGGTATCAGCGTACTCAGGACAAATTGCACAATAACTTTTGGGGTCCTGTTACCCTTTGGAAAATAACAATTGGGGGTGGAAAGATCATTTTTGTGGAAAAGATATGATTTTTTAATTTTACTGCTCTACGTTATAACCTTCTGTGAAGCCCTTGGGGGTTAAAAGCTCTCACCACACATCTAGATAAGTTCCTTGGGGGGTCTAGTTTCCAAAATGGGGTCACTTTTGGGGGGTTTCCACTGTTTAGGCACACAGGGACTCTCCAAATACGACATGGCATCCAATCTCAATTCCAGCCAAAAAAGGCAAATGGCGCTGCTTCCCTTCCGAGCTCTGCCATGCGCCCAAATAGTGGTTTACCCCCACCTATGGGGTATCAGCGTACTCAGGACTAATTGCACAATAAATTTTGGGGTCCTTTTATCCTTTGGAAAATAAAAATTGGGATGAAAAGATCATTTTTGTGGAAAAAATATGATTTTTTAATTTACGGCTCTACGTTATAACCTTCTGTGAAGCGCTTGGGGTTAAAAGCTCTCACAACACATTTAGATAAGTTCCTTGGGGGGTCTAGTTTCCAAAATGGGGTCACTTGTGGGGGGTTTCCACTGTTTAGGCACACAGGGACTCTCCAAATGCGACATGGCGTCCAATCTCAATTCCAGAAAAAAAAAGTCAAATGGCGCTGCTTCCCTTCCAAGCTCTGCCATGCGCCCAAATAGTCTTTTACCCCCACATATGGGGTATCAGCATACTCAGGACTAATTGCCCAAGAACTTTTGGGGTCCTTTTATCCTTTGGAAAATAATAATTGGGATGAAAAGATCATTTTTGTGGAAAAAATATGATTTTTTAATTTTATGGCTCTACGTTATAACCTTCTGTGAAGCCCTTGGTGGTTAAAAGCTCTCACAACACATTTAGATGAGTTCCTTGAGGGGTCCAGTTTCCAAAATGGGGTCACTTGTGGGGGGTTTCCACTGTTTAGGCACACAGGGACTCTCCAAATGCGACATGGAGTCCAATCTCAATTCCAGCCAAAAAAGTCAAATGGCGCTGCTTCCATTCCGAGCTCTGCCATGCGCCCAAATAGTGGTTTACCCCCACACATGGTATATCGGTGTACTCTGGAGAAATTGTACAACAAATATTGTGGTTCATTTTCTCCTGATACCCTTGACAAAATTTAAAAAAATGGTGTCGAAAGAAAAATTTTGGGAAAAAAAGTTAAATGTTCATTTTTTCCTTCCACATTGCTTCAATTCTTGTGAAGTACCTAAAGGGTTAATAAACTTCTTGAATGTGGCTTTGAACACGTTGAGGGGTGCAGTTTTTAGAATGGTGTCACTTTTGGGTATTTTCTGTCATATTGACCCCTCAAATTCACTTCAAATGTGAGGTGGTCCCTAAAAAAATGGTTTTGTAAATTTTGTTGGAAAAATGAGAAATTGCTGGTCAACTTTTAACACTTATAACTTCGTAACAAAAAAAAATTTTGGTTCCAAAATTGTGCTGATGTAAAGTAGACATGTGGGAAATGTTATTTATTAACTAATTTTTGTGACATATCTCTCTGATTTAATGGCATAAAAATTAAAAGTTTGAAAATTGCAAAATTTTCAAAATTTTCGCCATATTTCCATTTTTTTCATAAAAAAACGCAAGTTATATTGAAGAAATTTTACCACTATCATGAAGTACAATATGTCACGAGAAAACAATCTCAGAATCGCCAAGATCCGTAGAAGCGTTCCAGAGTTATAACCTCATAAAGAGACAGTGGTCAGAATTGTAAAAATTGGCCTGGTCTTTAACCTACAAAATGGCTTGGTCATTAAGGGGTTAAAGAAACGAGAGGCATATTGGATCCACACACTTGACACACTTCACTCCAAGGGTCTCAACAGGGATTATGAACTGTCAGCTTCTTTTTGAAAGTCTCTTACCCTGATATATTTATGTGGGTGTTCCTGTTCTTTATGTTAAGTCCATAAATTGTCCATATTTGCTTGGACACTAACTTCTTTTCTCTCTTTTTGTTTTAGTCATTTGTACTAGCATGTTAAATGGACGTTACCACCACCTGTATAGCACGGACTAAGCACTGCCACTTTTCACCCTAAGTGTGGTTTGTCTAATAACTTCACCGTCAGTATATGTTTGTTTCTGCTGTTATTACTACTGTGCACTTAATAAATCCACATTTCACAGTCTAATGATGTATTGTGTCTGCATGTCTAGCAGGATCACTGCATTTCTATTAGGCACTCATGTCTACTAAGCACTCTATGTAATATTATGGATATAAGGGTATCTCATCTTGCTCTCCTTATAACCTGGTGTCCGAGTAGCAAAATAATACACTCCATGGCATTTATGATTTTACTCCCCAGAATGATTGGTTACTTTTACATTGCTCCATCTCCTACTGAGACCGCTATATCAGTGTCCCTCACCATTTCCTCTCAGTGGAATGCAGGCACACAGCACTATGGAATGCATATCTGTATGTGAGGTGACTTCCGATCTAGTTAGCACTCTCCTGGCTGTGAGCTACATCAGCTGACTGCAAGCTGAGCACAGGTGTCCAGGCACTCATAGGGACACAGGAGGAGACTTTTTCCTATTGGTCTATCCATAATCCACTCCTCCCTGATAGCCTTTATAACATCCTGGCCTCCCACATGGTTCAGAGTAGCAGTGGATGCTGCACCTGAAAGTCAGCTTGTCCAGGACTGAGACATAGAGCGGTATGTAGCACCCTTGCAACATGGTTTCTTTAGCTGTAAAGTTAACCCATTAAGTGAAATCATTAACACATGATGTACTGCTATTTTACTCACACAGCATACAGACTAATGGTGGACACCTTGTCTGTTTTCTGCTTTATCCTTTTCCCTGAGATTCAGGTAATTGTTGCAACATGGTTTCTTTAGCTGTATAGTTAACCCTTTAAGTGACATCATTAACACATGATGTACTGCTATTCTACTCACACAGCATACAGCTTACAGACTAACGGTGGACACCGTGTCTGTTTTCTGCCTGGTCCTTTTCCCTGAGATTCAGGTAATTGTTGCAACTTTATTTCAAGCCATATAGCAAACGACTTATCTTACCATGGAGATATTACTAATATAATCACCATTACTGTTGTTACAGTATACACGGGTTGGTACAGATAATTCTCAGTAAGTACACCCTGCTCTCATAGCCCACATGAACACTACTGTTTTATTCAGTGCATTATTATTTATATTCTAGGCACAAGGGCATTTTTTGCCTATCTTCTATATAGGATACGTTCGATATCTATTTCTATAGTACGGTACGTCCACACATTCTATATGTTCTCTCTATATATTCTCTTCAGTATCATCTTCATAGCTAGATACTAAGACGAGTACTATTGGTGATCTCTGTTCATGTTATGTACATGTATTTGTGACCATATGCTATTGTATATACTTTCGTTTTATATTTTATAATTTTTGGATCCTGCATTATATTTCAATTTTGTCTTCTACTATATTTGTAATAAACTGAGGAAGGTCGTATCAGACCGAAACGTCTCTATCGGTGTACTACTATAATAAATAATCTTCTACTATAGACAATACCGGTTTTGAGGCCTGATACTAATTTAAATCATCAGCCAGAGCCATATTTAAGGGCTCTGCAACAGGTGTGACCCACCCACCTTTGCACTGGTGTAATTTGGTTACTTGTGCTAAGTGCATTCTTGCAGCTTTATCAGAAACATGAGCGACAGACTGATATTTAGTACCACTGAGCGTGTGCTGTTGAATTGGGTTATATCCCGACGTTTTGTGGAGCCATATCCTGTGATTGCAGATCCCAGAAGGCACAGAATAATGTGGGTCCATCCACTTTTGAGGCGAAGGATAAGTAAAGGCCATATCCACCATCTCTATTTGTCGCTGCGTAGCCATGCCGTTAAGTTTTTTCAATATTGTCGCATGAGCATTGCTACTTTTGATAAGTTGCTGGAGATTGTGCACCCTGGGATCACATTTCAGGACACCAGGATGCGAACAGCTATTTCTGCAGAGGAACGCCTTCTCCTAACATTAAGGTATGTGTGTCACCGATATGTTGATGATGTTTGCCTCTACATAGCTACTTTGAAAGTGTTGTATCACACTTATTGTACTCTTTCATTGTCAGTAATGTTTTTCTCAAGCTTACCCATCAAAATGGTTTGCTTGTGCCTAACCCACAGAAGGCATGGCTTGTAATAGCATTTAGTGCATGCATGCTTTTACAAACTGAGGCATTGTGTGGATTCAGAATGCTGTTGCTCTTGTTTTTGTTGCTGATGTCTACATGTTTTCTCTTTTTTGTGTGTTGCAGATTCCTTTCCACTGGCCTGTCATACGCTGCTCTGCACTTAAAGTTTTTAATTGGGAAATCCACAATTTCAGGCATTCTGCGCTCGACTTGTGTTGAAATTTGGACAAGACTACATCAAGAGGTCATGCCTGAGCCAAAAATGTGCGACTGGTTGCGGATTGCACGGGGATTTGAAGAAGCGTGTCAGTTTCCACACTGTATAGGAGCACTGGACGGGAAGCACATACGTGTTCGTAAGCCGCCCAACTCAGACTCCCAATTCTTCAATTATAAACAATTTTTTTCAGTAGTGTTGTTGGCCTTGGTCGACACAAACTACAGGTTTATAATTGTAGACATTGGGGCCTATGGAAGGACTGGAGACTCCAGAGTCTTCAATACTTCCATAATGGGTCAGCAGGTACGCAATAACCAATTGGACCTACCACAGCAAGTCATCTTACAGACTCTAATCTAGAACCTGTGCCTTATGTTATGGTAGCGGATGAGGCGTTTCAATTGACACGTAATGTTATGAGGCCATATCCCCATCGCAATCTTAACCATCGCCAGAGAATCTTTAATTTTCGCCTGTCACATGCACGACGCCTGGTGGAGTGCACATTTGGAATTCTTTGTGCTAAATGGCGGGTACTTCAATCAGCCATTCAACTGAGTGAACAGAATGTCAATGTGGTAGTGAAAGCATGTGTGGTCCTACATAATTTCTGTAGAATGCATGAATGCTCCTCAGCTGATGTGGCTGACATATTGTTTGCTAATGTGTATATGCCATTGCGACCACTCATCCATCCCCGTCGTCCACCTTCAGGCCTAAAAGTACGTGATCTGCTGACTCATTATTTTGTGTCCCCTGAGGGTGCAACTCCCTGGCAAGAGGAGGCGTTATATATGTAGTGTGTTTCTTATTTTGTGCTATAAACAAATTAAGCTTCACCTCATTGTTTATGTAGTGCTGTTTGGACTCTCATTTTGTTTAGAAGTTATGCAGCCCATCAGGTATAATAATAATGACATACAATCAATGCAACTTCCAAAATTTTATATAGTTGCAAGTTTTTTGTCGCTATGAGAAAACCAAAATGGACGAATCTGTCCAAAGGGCAAAAGAAAATGTTGGCGGCAAAATTTGCAGCAGTAACAAATTCAAACAGGTTAACAATATAACAACAAATTATTTCATACAGTTATATGAAAAAGTTTGGGCACCCCTATTAATCTTAAGCTTAATGTTTGATAAAATTGGTGTTTTTGCAACAGCTATTTCAGTTTGATATATCTAATAACTATTGGACACAGTAATGTTTCTGCCTTGAAATGAGGTTTATTGTACTAGCAGAACATGTGCAATCTGCATTCAAACACAATTTGACACGTGCATAAGTATGGCCACCCTTATCATTTTCTTGTTTTAAATACTCCTACCTACTTTTTACTCACTTACTAAAGCACGTTTTTTGGTTTTGTAACCTCATTGAGCTTTGAACTTCATAGCCAGGTGTATGCAATCATGAGAAAAGCTACTTAAAGTGGCCACTTGCAAGTTGTTCTCCTGTTTGAATCTCCTCTGAAGAGTGGCATCATGGGCTCCTCAAAACAACTGTCAAATGATCTGAAAACAAAGATTATTCAACATAGTTGTTCAGGGGAAGGATACAAAAAGCTATCTCAGAGATTTAACCTGTCAGTTTCCATAGTGAGGAACATAGTAAGGAAATGGAAGAACACAGGGACAGTTCTTGTTAAGGCCATAAGTGGCAGGCCAAGAAAAACATCAGAAAGGCAGAGAAGAAGAATGGTGAGATCAGTCAAGGACAATCCTCAGACCACCTCCAGAGAGCTGCAGCATCAATTTGCTGCAGATGGTGTCACTGTGCATCGGTCAACTATACAACGCACTTTGCACAAGGAGAAGCTGTATGGGAGAGTGATGCGAAAGAAGCCGTTCTGCAAGCACGCCACAAACAGAGTCGGCTGAGGTATGGAAAAGCAAATATGGAGGAGCCAATTTCTTTTTGGAAGGAGGTCCTGTGGACTGATGAAACCAAGATTGAGTTGTTTGGTCATACAAAAAGGCGTTATGCATGGCGTCAAAAAAACACAGCATTCCAAGAAAAACACTTGCTACCCACAGTAAAATTTGGTGGAGGTACCATCATGCTTTGGGGCTGTGTGGCCAATGCCGGCACTGGGAATCTTGTTAAAGTTGAGTGACGCATGGATTCCCCTCAGTATCAGCAGATTCTTGACAATAATGTTCAAGAATCAGTGACAAACCAAAATGGACGAATCTGTCCAAAGGGCAAAAGAAAATGTTGGCGGCAAAATTTGCAGCAGTAACAAATTCAAACAGGTTAAGAATATAACAACAAATTATTTCATACAGTTATATGAAAAAGTTTGGGCACCCCCTATTAATCTTAAGCTTAATGTTTGATAAAATTGGTGTTTTTGCAACAGCTATTTCAGTTTGATATATCTAATAACTATTGGACACAGTAATGTTTCTGCCTTGAAAATGAGGTTTATTGTACTAGCAGAACATGTGCAATCTGCATTCAAACACAATTTGACACGTGCATAAGTATGGCCACCCTTATCATTTCTTGTTTTAAATACTCCTACCTACTTTTTACTCACTTACTAAAGCACGTTTTTTGGTTTTGTAACCTCAATGAGCTTTGAACTTCATAGCCAGGTGTATGCAATCATGAGAAAAGCTACTTAAAGTGGCCACTTGCAAGTTGTTCTCCTGTTTGAATCTCCTCTGAAGAGTGGCATCATGGGCTCCTCAAAACAACTGTCAAATGATCTGAAAACAAAGATTATTCAACATAGTTGTTCAGGGGAAGGATACAAAAAGCTGTCTCAGAGATTTAACCTGTCAGTTTCCATAGTGAGGAACATAGTAAGGAAATGGAAGAACACAGGGACAGTTCTTGTTAAGGCCATAAGTGGCAGGCCAAGAAAAACATCAGAAAGGCAGAGAAGAAGAATGGTGAGATCAGTCAAGGACAATCCTCAGACCACCTCCAGAGAGCTGCAGCATCAATTTGCTGCAGATGGTGTCACTGTGCATCGGTCAACTATACAACGCACTTTGCACAAGGAGAAGCTGTATGGGAGAGTGATGCGAAAGAAGCCGTTCTGCAAGCACGCCACAAACAGAGTCGGCTGAGGTATGGAAAAGCAAATATGGAGGAGCCAATTTCTTTTTGGAAGGAGGTCCTGTGGACTGATGAAACCAAGATTGAGTTGTTTGGTCATACAAAAAGGCGTTATGCATGGCGTCAAAAAAACACAGCATTCCAAGAAAAACACTTGCTACCCACAGTAAAATTTGGTGGAGGTACCATCATGCTTTGGGGCTGTGTGGCCAATGCCGGCACTGGGAATCTTGTTAAAGTTGAGTGACGCATGGATTCCCCTCAGTATCAGCAGATTCTTGACAATAATGTTCAAGAATCAGTGACAAAGTTGAAGTTACGCAGGGGATGGATCTTTCAGCAAGACAATGATCCAAAACACCGCTCCAAATCTACTCAGGCATTCATGCAGAGGAACAATTACAATGTTCTGGAATGGCCATCCCAGTCCCCAGACCTGAATATCATTGAACATCTGTGGGATCATTTGAAGAGGGCTGTCCATGCTTGGCGACCATCAAACTTAACTGAACTGGAATTGTTTTGTAAAGAGGAATGGTCAAAAATACCTTCATCCAAGATCCAGGAACTCATTAAAAGCTACAGGAAGCGACTAGAGGCTGTTATTTTTGCAAAAGGAGGATCTACTAAATATTAATGTCACTTTTCTGGTGAGGTGCCCATACTTATGCACCTGTCAAATTTTGTTTGGATGCAGATTGCACATTTTCTGTTAGTACAATAAACCTCATTTCAAGGCAGAAACATTACTGTGTCCAATAGTCATTAGATATATCAAACTGAAATAGCTATTGCAAAAACACCAATTTTTATCAAACATTAAGCTTAAGATTAATAGGGGTACCCAAACTTTTTCATATAACTGTACATCACACCTATAAGTTATGGTAGGTGTGGGGTGGTGAAGGTGGAGGGCCAGCTTGTGGGGGTTGGCTAGACTGCTCTCCAGCCACTGTGTCACTGTGAGTGGTGGCTGAATGGGCAGTTTGCTGGATGCTTCTGGCTGGCTCATGATGGGGGTTTGGGTAGGGGAACATTGGAAACTGTTGTGGGTAGTCATATGTATATGACTGCCCACTTTGAGTATAGCCCCCAATATGCCCATGTCGACCATACCCATGTTGTGGCCAGCCAACAACATTGGGTATGGTCGAGTGGGCATATTGGGAATGGCCACTCAGTCCCATCTGTTGTACCTTGTGAGGTACAGCTTGTTAGGAAGGTGCTTGTGGAGGAGGAGTTGGTATCTGTGCACAAGAAGGAGGTGGAGGAGGAGCTTGATTATGATGATGAGGTGGAGGATCAGAGGCAGAAGCAGACTCCCCCCGCTGGCTTCCCAACAACCGTAGTAGGTTTTCTGTGGAAAGCTGCCACCTTTCCAGAAAACCTAATACGGTGTTTGGATCATATGGAGGTGTTCCTGCATCAAGGACTATTTGTAGTCCACCTCTGACCCGCAGTCTGTGCTCACATGGAATACCCCTGAGGTACCGAGCAAGACTGCGTCCAAATGCCTCCTCCCCATCATCATGGGCAGCATTGGACAAATAGTCCAGAGCTACTTTGTCCACCTGCCTCCTTGTGCCAGACCCAACTCCTTCTCGTCTGTGCCTAGCTCGCCTTGAAACTATGGCAGGAGGCGAAGACACATCCTGCAGCCTACTAGGGCTGCTGCTCAGGGGATTATCTTGTGCCTCTTGAGGCAACCTTTCAGACTCCTCTGCTGGTGGTGGTGCTGCTACTGCTGCTGATGCGCTGGCTGACGTAGCTGCCGAGGAAGGTCCAGCCTCCTCAACAACATCCCCCACGGGGTCAATGAGTGCCTCCGAGTCCGAAGCAGTCTCTCGCTCTGTAAGATTAGACTCGGTGCTATAGAGGACAAAAAAACAGTATTAATATTTTAGAGGCAAAACAATAATAGGCTTTCTATAGACATGCACTTACGGTTGCAGTTCCATAACTGGGGCTAGAAAATTCAGTCTATCGAAGTAGACATACTTCCTTTTTTTGCTTGTAGCGGCTGCCCTACTGCGCCCCCTCAGCTTCCTCTCTCTGCGGTAGCAGTCTCTACAGCTGCGCCACCGCCTTGTCACATCTGTCACTGAAAAATACACCACAAAAAAAGAAAAAAATATATATGCCATTCTAATAGATTTTAAACATCAGTACCTATCAGCATCAACATTCTATTTGTTTGGGCTGTTATGTGTACACAACACCCATAAAGTAGTATGTTGTCTAACTAACAAGATCATAGTTGAAGGGTACATGCATAGAAACAAAGCTGTATGAGGTATGTGTAACAGTAATGACCATTACTTATGGACATAGCTATGGCCTTAACAAAAGGGACACACATTAAGTACATGACCTATACATTTCTTGTGTGATCAAGGTGTGTACAAACATTTTACAGCCTAAATGGTCGACCATTACTGATGGATGCCAATATTGTTATGTTGATTCTGTAGTCACATAACTCTGTGTGTATAAACATTTTAAGGTGTTGTATAGCAATTCAGCTTTGAGACAATATAAGGGTAGAGGGACATTATATGACATTGGTGTTGGTACATACAGAGTAGTAATAACATTTTGTAAGCGTTTGCATTATTTAACTTACTGATGCGCTCTTGTTCCTCCCTAGATCGGTCGCCAAAATCAGGGAACATCTGCCCACAGATTCGACTCCAAGCTGCCTTCTTTTGCGACCTGTTTGAATAATTGGCATCGCGATGGTCCCATAATTAAGGCCTCTCCTGGACCAGTACAATTAACATCTCTACGTTAATGTGGGTGCCCATGGTTGTGCACTCCGTGGAGGCATTTTCCTGTTTTGATTTGATATATGGTACTATCATTAGCATGTGGAGCCTTCCTGACAATTACTGATGCAATTTCCTGGCACCTGGGATAGTGGTGCGATTTCATCGCAAGTCACACGTGCGGTCCGTTTGTAATCCGATTTTTCATCGCACCCATAGACTTGCATTGGCGATAGTCGACCCACAATCAGTGACAATCGCAGCATGCTGCGATTGCACTCGCACGTTTAAAACGGATCACAAAAAATTGGATACTGGAGCTGCTCCATAGATTAACAATGGTCCGACTGCAATGCAATATTTCATCGCACTGCAGTCGTACGATTTTGTCGCCAGTGTGACCCCGGCCTAAGCATGTAGTCAGGGCCGGACTGAGACTAAAAATCAGCCCTGGCACACAAGCCAAAGCAGCCCACATTCAAATCAATTAAATAGGAGTGTATCTTGTATGCAGCCTTTTCTGTACAGTTTGTGGGTGAGAATACTAAGGGAGTTAAATAGGTGAAAAATTACAATATACGTCCCTCCTTGTCTTTAAAAGTTGTGAGACACGGCATTCTAATGACTGCGCACATGCCCTGTGACCCTGCTGATATTTTTGGTTTTGAAAAGAAAAAAAAATTGCAGCATACTGCGAGTGGCTCCCAAATTCGCATACAAGTCTATGGGTGCATATGACACATCGGACTATAGTCTGATTTAAACGGACACAGAGAACAGAGAAGAAAAATGTAGATTCTCCATCTCCTCCGCACCTGTGATACCATGCTCTCATGTGAGAGAATCAGATCATAGTAAACTGACACTGATCAACCTCGGATCAGAGTGTGATCAATGTCATGACCATAATCCATCCAATTCTCTGGCAATCATCAATCGTGTGAACAAGCTCTTAATGATATCATCACAAAGAAAAAATGAAAGGGATTGTCCATCTACTAAAAATGGCTACTCCTGCACCAGGCCAAGAAGATTTGACTAAGATGATCTGATTTATATAGGGACTGATTGTCCAGCACTGATAAAAATCAAATATTCTTGGCTAAATAAGCTCCTGGTGCAAAACTGGCTGGAAGACTGGGAGAAAATGTAATTATTATCAGCCTCAAAGGTCAGCATCCAGCCAGTTCTGGAACAGAGAATGGAAACATGAATATTTAAAGGGGTTGTTCACTACTTTACCACTGATGACCTCTCCTTAGGGTAGGTCATCATGTTTGATTGGTGTTAGTGCGACACCTCCCACCACCGCATGTCAGCTGTTCTCAGTGCCGGCGGGAACTGCTCAGTTACAGAACTGCACAGCCCTGCTCAACCTACAGTATAGTGGCCACAATCAGGTTCTGCACATCCGCCTCTTTATTTGAATAGGTACCAAATGTGCAGTACCTGGCCACTATACAGTAGATGGAGCTGTGCCGTAACTGAACAAAGAAAAGGAAAAGATCATGCCCACATACAAGGGAACACCTCAATTGCATAAAAAGTGTAGTACTTTATTAACAGGTATCAAAAATCACATGAGGTCAAAACACACAAAATATTAAAAAACACAAAAAATTAAAAGCATTAAAAATACATACAGTACCTACAAAACAAACCTATGTATATCATGCTTAAGTATGAAGGCAATGATAACCCGCACCATTGTTCCCCAAAGCAACAAGCAGATACAAAATGGCTCCAGAAAAACTTAATTTTTCTATATTAAATATTAAATGCACCATAAACAAATTCAAAATAGCTACAGAAAATGCACAGTACCATATGGATATACCATGTGGATCCTGAGATTCAGAACAGAGGCATAGAAAGCAGAGAGGAAAAAAAGGTGGGATAGATTCCCACACCTTTCGCCTCACTGACTGCGGCTTCCTCAGGGAAAGAATAGCAACTGAGCAGTTCCCGTCGCCACCGAATAAAGCTGATCTGCGGTGGTGCCAGGTGTCATACCCACACAGAACAGACATTGATCACCTATCCTAAAGAAAGGTCATCAATGTTAAAGCAGTGGAGACCTCCATAAATTTATTAAATTTGTCGCTTGGTTGCAATAGACACTAGTGACCCAGATTGCTGCAGATTTGGGCAGGAGCGACAACACACTGCGGCCGACTGCTGGTCTGGAGCAAATTAGGTGGCTGCCAGGGATGTACATAGAAGTCATGAGGCCCTGCACATAATATGATGACCCCACACATACAGCCCTGGACATAATATGATGGCCCCACATATACAGCCCTGCACATAATATAATGGCCACACATATACAGCCATTCACATAATATAATGGCCCAACATATAAATCCTTGCCCATAATATAATGGCCCCACATATACAGCCCTGCACATAATATAATGGACCCACATATACAGCCCCATATACAGTATGGACGGCCCCACATATACAGCCCCATATACAGTATGAATGGCCCCACATACAGTATGAATGGCCCCACATATACAGCCCCATATACAGTATGAATGGCCCCACATATACAACCCCATATACAAAATGAATGGCTCCACATACACAGCCCCTTATACAGTATGAATGGCCCCATATACAGTACGAATGGCCCCATAAATAAATTATGTCTTCTTCTTTACTCAAGGTAAAGTGTATCCTCTTTACCTTAAAGATGTTTATATTCTACTTATCCATCATCTTGATATTGCTAATGCTGCCTAGTCATACTCACACAAGTCCAATATGCTGAGATACTGTGTCCTCTGTCCCATGGGCTGGATGTTCTTGTGTCTGTACAGCTGAGTAGAAATCAGCAATATAATCTGCAGTGAATCTTCACTATTTTTGTTTACTAGCAAATGGTACTCGGCAAAACTAATGAGCTATGGAAGGTAAAAATAAATCCTGCATGAAACTGCAATTTCTGTTTTTGACTATTCAAGCCTGTGCATATGTAGTTTCCAGCGCAACAATTTTTTTGGTAGCAGGAATTAAAATGTATGTAAATACTTTTATGTCTAAAAAGTGTACTAATAGTGACACCTTTATTGGCTAACCAAAAACAAAAATATTTGCAAGCATCAACCAAGATAACAAATGATTGAATGAGACAAGAGCACAACATTTAGGAAATGCTACAAGACATTTGTGCATGGAATGGATGGGGTGACACCCCCTAAAGATAAGCCAAAGCAAGAGTTGAGGCTTTTGGTTCAAATGGAAAGCTCTTATGGACGATGACTTAGGAGTGACTTTGAAACAGGCAGTGAAGTGTGTCCATGTTGTCAGTCATAAATCCAGGTATTAAACTGAAATCTTACGTCAATGACTTGAACATCCCTATCAGCTTGACTTGTCCCAGTCCAGAGAAAGACTACAAGCAAGGATGAATCTACACATATACAATATACGGAGTGACATTAACATAACCATAAAACACCTTATCACATTGCAATTGAGAGGAATATGTACAGTCATGGACAAAAGTTTTGAGAATGACACAAATATTAATTTTTACAAAGTCTACTGCTTCACTTTTTCTAATGGCAATTTGCATATACTCCAGAATGTTATAAAGAGTGATCAGCTTAACAGCAATTACTTGCAAAGTCAATATTTGGCTAGAAAATTAACTTTATCCCCCAAAACACATTTCAACATCATTGCAGCCCAGCCTTAAAAGGACCAGATAACCTCTTTTCAGTGATTGCTCCATTAACACAGGTGTGGGTGTTGATGAGGACATGGCTGGAGATCAATCTGTCATGATTAAGTAAGAATGACACCACTGGACACTTTAAAAGGAGGCTGGTGCTTGGCATCATTGTTTCTCTTCTGTTAACCATGGTTATCTCTAAAGAAACACGTGCAGTCATCATTGCAATGCACAAAAATGGCCTAACAGGGAAGAGTATCGCAGCTAGAAAGATTGCACCTCAGTCAACAATCTATCGCATCATCCAGAACTTCAAGGAGAGAGGTTTCATTGTTGCCAAAAAGGCTCCAGGGCGCCCAAGAAAGACCAGCAAGCGCCAGGACCGTCTCTTAAAAGTGTTTCAGCTGCGGGATCGGGCTACCAGCAGTGCAGAGCTTGCTCAGGAATGGCAGCAGGCAGGTGTGAGTGCATCTGCACGCACTGTGAGGCAGAGACTCTTGGAGCAAGGCCTGGTCTCAAGGAGGGCAGCAAAGAAGCCACTTCTCTCCAGAAAAAACATCATGGACAGACTGATATTCTGCAAAAGGTACAGACAGTGGACTGCTGAGGACTGGGGTAAAGTTATTTTCTCTGATGAATCCCCTTTTCGATTGTTTGGGACATCAGGAAAACGCCTCATTCGAAGAAGACAAGGTGAGCGCTACCACCAGTCTTGTCTCATGCCAACTGTTAAGCATCCTGAAACCATTCATGTGTGGGGTTGCTTCTCAGCCAATGGAATTGGCTCTCTCACAGTCTTTCCTAAAAACACAGATATGAATAAAGAATGGTACCAGAATGTCCTCCAAGAGCAACTTCTCCCAACCTTCCAAGAGCAGTTTGGCGATCAACAATGCCTTTTCCAGCATGATGGAGCACCTTGCCATAAAGCAAAGGTGATAACTAAATGGCTCAGGGAACAAAACATAGAGATTTTGGGTCCATGGCCTGGAAACTCCCCAGATCTTAATCCCATTGAGAACTTGTGGTCAATCATCAAGAGACGGGTGGACAAACAAAAACCTAAAAATTCTGACAAAATGAAAGCATTGATTGTGCAAGAATGGACTGCTATCAGTCACGATTTGGTCCAGAAGTTGATTGAGAGCATGCCAGGGAGAATTGCAGAGGTCCTGAAGAAGAAGGGTCAACACTGCAAATATTGACTTGCTGCATTAACTCATTCTAACTGTCAATATAAACTTTTGTTACTCATATGTTTGCAATTATATTTCTGTCTGTGAAAAAATAATATTTGTGTCATTCTCAAAACTTTTGGCCATGACAGTATATATATATATATATATATATATATATATATATATATATATCGGTCAATGTTTTGGCTCTAGGTCAGACATTATTCTTATTGAGATCTATGCCTAGATGTATAAGGCACATATGTTCATATGTTCATAATATCCTTTGATTATGCACCAATTGCATGTTTTTATTTATTTTTAGATTTATTACTCCTTGAAACTTATGAATAGTGTCGATCAGCTGTAATGCAGACTGGTGTGTGCTCCACCTGTAGGTTACAGAGGGGAGAAGGGATACACACTTCCAGAGTAGGCCTGCACTGCAGCAGCCAAAACCACCACCAGGTGGCAGCAAAAACGTCCAAGACTGAGTCAGGAATAATCAGTCATCTGAAGTATCATAGGTCTCAGCAAGCCCTCTACAGAGCAGAAACACAGGCGCCACCAAGTGGCGGGAGCATGGTCAGGCAAGCCAAGTCAAAACCGTACGGAGACAGCAGGACAAAAGGAATTAGCAATACACGTGGTCAGGAGAAAGCCAGGAGGTCATCAACGGTCAGAAGCAGATAAGACAAAGACAGAAAGCAGAAGCGAGTCCAAATACAGGCCGAGTCAAAAACCAGAGAATCAAACAGACAAACAGGGAAATGCAGGGAACAGGGCAGACAGAGGGGAACAACAGACACGGGACAAGTCAGGGATAACAGCAGGACAAATCAAGGGTTACCAGTCAGGTTTACAAGCCGAAGGTAGCAGTATAGCTCACACTGCTAACAGGATTTGTGAGAGCTAAATAGCCAACCTGAACACAGAATGAGGCAGAGCAAAGTTAACCCTTGACATGATCCACCCGGACCAAGGGCAGACAGGACTAAACCCTGGAACGGATCATGACAGATAGTATCTTGTCGATGGATTGAAAGTTGGCTTCTTGCAGTTGGACACCCTTTATGGAAACAAATACCAGTCTGTAGATGTGGTTTTGTGCAGTGGCAATTATTCTTTCCATGCATTCAATAAATACAATATCTATTGCCTGAAATATTTTTTTTTCTGGGGGGCAGCTCTATAGGCAACACATTTTCTATTATGTCTGTTAATTGATACTATTTAGCTTCATAATCTTATGTTTACAGCTTATACTACACATTTGTTTTAATTATCTTCTTTGGTAGCTTTACTAGTGGTACATCAGTTAGGTATTGACATCATCTACCAATGGTGATTCCTATCTGTCTTTGGTAGAACACCAATTTATAATATTTCCTTTACCTCTAACTTTGCAGGTGTCATATATTATACAGTATATATTATAGGTTTATAAGTTGAAAAACAGTTATTGGTCCAAGAAGTTCAACCTTTCTTTACCAGAATCTATTGTTAGATTATTTATAACCCACAATGCTGTTTGTTGTGAGAAAACATACGCCCCAGCCTCAAGCCTTTGCATCCTCTAACAGGTTTTCATTTAGGATTGCCCTGTATTTAGCTCCATACAACTTCCTATCAACTCAAAACAGCTTCTCTATCCCTGCAGAAGAAAAGAATCCCAACATCATTATGCTGATTCAACCCTGTTTAACAGTGGGGATGGTGTTTTCAGGGTGATGTACAGTGTAAGGTTTCAGCCACATATAGTGTTGTGAATTGAGCACAAAAAGTTCTACTTTAGTCTTATTTGACCAGAGCATCTTCTTCCACATGCTAGCTGTGTCCTCTCCATGGATTTTTACAAACTAAAAACAGGACATTTTATGATTTGCTTTGAAAAATTACCATCTTTTTGCCACTCTTCCATAAATGCCAGATTTGTGGAGTATATGACTAATTTTTGTTCTGTGGGAAGACTTTCCCACCTGAGTTGTAGATCTCTGCAGCTCCTCCAGAGTGATCATGGGCCTCTTGGCTGTTTCTCTAATTAGTGTTCTTGTTGATTGGGAAGTTGGGATGTCGGCAGGGCCGGACTGGCCATTTAGCAGTTCTAGCAAATGCCAGAAGGGCCTGTCTGTTCATAGGCCGCCTTGTCTGCTATGTTCTTAACAAAATTGGTGTTCTCAAGACACCAATACTGTTAAGAGTTGTAACAGAGGAATCATTAGAAATATTGGTCTTGTAGTAAATCTAGGTTTCCTCAATCCAGGGTAATATTAGTAATATATCCCATCTAATGCTTGTGGATGGGGACAGCATGGGCCTGTGTGATTTCAAATGCCAGGGCTGAATTTTAGCCCTGTTCGTACCTGGATGTCGGTTTAGGTGGATGGCAATGTGTTATTAGGTTTGCAGTTTGGTTGTACTCCTTCCACTTTTAGATGATGGATTGAACAGTGTTTTGTGAGATGTTCAGTGCTTGGGCTATTTTTCTAACCTAACCCTACTTTTACTTTTTCTCCACAACTTTATCTTTGACCTGCCAGATGTGTTCTTTGGCTTCTACAATGCTGTTTAATTCCTAATGTTCTCAAACAAACCTCTGAGTCCTTCACAGAACAGCTGTAGTTATACCAAGAATAAATTACACACAGATGGACTCAATTTACTTACTTGACTTCTGGAGGCAATTAGTCTCTAAGGATTTTTTTTGGGGGGTTAACCGATTATTGGGGGCTGAATATGCACTTCGTAATTTTTAGATTTATATTTTTAAAATAATTAGAAAAACATGTATTATTTCCTTTATGCTTTACAAATACTTCTTTTGTGTTGGCATATTGCATAAAATTCTAGTAAAATACATTTACGATAGGGGATGGCATTTTAATCTGTACTAGATAGAGTTGAGCGATACTTTCCGATATCCAAAAATATCGGATCGGAATGGTATCGCCGATATCACTAAAATATCGGCGATACCCGATACCGATACCGGAAGTCCCATGTAAGTCTATGGGAACAAAATATCGCAACTAAAAAAACACTTTCTTTCCTTGTAAACACAAAATATACACACATAGAATACATATATATATATATATATATATATATATATATATATATTACATGTCATTGTGACATATATATACATATATTTATAGTTTATTCACTTCTACATAGTAAAATAGCCTCTGATTCAATTGCCGGGTAAAGCCGGCATTTGTGAAAAGACAGAAGCACCCGAGGGTCCAATCGCCACAGAGATGTTGCATCGCACCCAGCGGTGTGACAACATACTCTCAGGTAAGGAGGAAACACCCCATTGACTCCAACCACTGCATTCAACAGTACACTATGCCAGCTGAGTGTAGGCGGACCCAATGGGATGGTCTAGCTCAGGCTGGTTAGAACAGGGTGTAGCTAGTTGGATGGGAGGGGTTGAGGCAGCCTTATGCTGCATGTCTTTGTAGTAAGAATTGTTTCCTTTCCTGCTTTCTTACTACGTCGCATACTCCACTCTGCTACATCACTCTGCACCATTGCTCTATCTCACATCTATCTGCCCTGGAAGGATACCATCTTACCTGTAGAAGACTTATCACCTAGCTGCACTACACCATCCCTGCCAGAGGACCTGCACAGCAGCGCTGGTCACCCTGACCAGGTACTACAGGTGGCGTCACGACAAACTACACAAACATTCTATCATCCCCTGGAAATATCCCACATTCCAGTGAGCGACCAGGGCACGGACATAGCTGTGCTACCCGTCACATCCCCCATAGAAGTCGACGGGCTTGGTGCCGAGTACCCCCAAAACCTGTGGCTCTGTGCGACTCAACTTTGGCGTCACGAACAGGATTCAGAAGCTCGCTATAAGCGAGTCCAGTGTGCCTTAATTGAACTGTTTTTTTGCTTGAGAATTGCAAAAATCATCATAGACTGTATTTGCCATTTTTCCGTCATATCTGCGCCACGAGGCACAGGTGAAGAATAAGGGCGTGCTCTCGTGGGCGTACACTCACTCCGTGGCGCGAAAACGATGTCCGCCCACTCTAAATGTTACTGCAATGTAAGATCGTGCCCCACAGCTCTGGAGTTCCGCCTCCTCATCCTCCTCAGTGGGCGGAAACGAACGCGAAGGTCCCACCTCCCTACAAAAGATGGCGCCTCTCCTGATGCTAATGACACATGTGACTTGGCAGAGATGGCGAACGGACGTGAGCAGAAGTGGGAAGGGATGGAGGAGTCAGAGCTCTCCCCCCACGGAAGCGACCCGATCGCCACGGAGCCACCGTTTGGCACCCGGCCTGGAGACCCTCCTATGCTGGAAGAAGCGGAGGATACCCTGAGAGACCTGGCCCGGCACCGGGAGGAGGTCGCCAGGATGGAAGCGAGCTGGCGGGCCCTAAAACTACACTTGGAGCGGCGCCAATCCCTCTTACCCCCTGAAGTGTCTGTACCGGAAGGTGAGGCACCCGTTCCAGTAGAGGAGGCCGTGCGGGCATCCCAGCCCTTGCAATCTGAACCGGTTGCCAGTATCTCAGTGGAGGCACCCGTTCCAGTACAGGAGGCCGTGCGGGCATCCCAGCCCTTGCAATCTGAACCGATTGCCAGTATCTCAGTGGAGGCACCCGTTCCAGTAGAGGAGGCCGTGCGGGCATCCCAGCCCTTGCAATCTGAACCGGTTGACAGTATCTCAGTGGAGGCACCCGTTCCAGTAGAGGAGGCCGTGCGGGCATCCCAGCCCTTGCAATCTGAACCGGTTGCCAGTATCACAGTGTAGGCACCCGTTCCTGCAGAAAACGCCACACCAGCACCCCAGATCCCTGTCTGCCCCGTCGCTGAGGCAGAAGAAGCGACACCCGTCCTCATGGAGGAGGCCGCGCAGGCACCAGAGCTCTACCTGCCTGTACCGGAGCCCCGACCGTCATCTGTTCCAGAGCCGGCTGCTTCCGCCACAGGTGAGCGCCGCCAGGACTGGCGGGCGCCAGGAGAGCTGCCGCAAACCGGACATCGTAATCTGGCGTTTGATGGTGGAGACATGGAGCTGCTGGTGGAGAAGAATTACAACCGGCGTCAGGAGGAAGAGTGGAGACGTCGGGAGCGGGAAGCAGAGCGACAAAGGGAGCAGCGAGAATCCCAAAAGCTTCGGCAACGTCACCTGGACAAGGACCTGGCAGAGAAGGCACGTATGAGAAAGGATAAAAGTACGCTGAGGGAGCCGCGGCGTAAGGGTGCAGTACGGAACTTTAAGTTAAAAGGTGGTTGGGGCTTCATCCAGGAGCCTGGACTTTATTTAGAAGTCTTTGTAACCCGGCGGGACGTAGAGGCTCACCTCCCAGAAGGACACCCGGGGAGGGACCTGTTGGCAGGAGACTTGGTGACTTACACCCGACACTGGGGTTACAATGGATGGTACGCCCTAAATGTTACCAGGTGCGACCCCTACTCCCCAGAGTGTCAGGAAACTGACAGACCCTCCGAGCCTTCAGCCTCCCCCAACCAGGCCTCTGCACAAGTGCCCACCCCACGCCGTAAATCTCCCCAGCCTCCCTCAGTGGTCTCCTCAGCAGCCCCAGCTATGGACATGATAATGATAGCTGGCCCGTACCCGGCGCCTGTTAGGCCCCCTGGGGTTCGTTCAGTCCGGGACATAGGGTTCCAGACCCGGAGGGAGACGAAAGAGGTGGCCACACAGACCCAGATAGCGGGTCACGACGTAACTGTACAGGCCACACGACGTCATCAGGTCTGGGTGGACCCTCCTGTCACGGATGTTTGGCAAGCTCCAGAAGAGTACCAGGTGGTACCTGTAAGAGGCCAGCCAAAGAAGTCTAAATAACCCGGACAGGGTCTCTGTATGTAAATAGTTAAATTATTGATGTACCCGGACGGGTGAATGTTCATAAAAAGAAGTTTATTGTTGCCTTAATATACCCAGGTTGGGTAATGGTTTGATGTACCCGGACGGGTGAATGTTCAGAAGAACAAGTTTATTGTTGCCTTTATATACCCAGGTTGGGTAATGGTGTTTCAATGTAATCAAAATGTTGAACTTTGAAGCCATGAACTGTACTGGCTCACAAACTTTTCTGTAAATAGTTGGCACTTCGGTGCTCCATCTTGGTTTTACAAAAAACTTAACTGTGCACTATTTTCAACTACCTCAGAAACTAAAAACCCGTTTGGTGTGGCCGAAAGTGAGGTCTGCTCAAGGAAAGTCTTGCAGCCCACCCAAGACCACAGTTGGAGGTTTGGAGCGGGTCCTCCACAAGCACAAGTAAAGGACACTGTGAAGTTACCCCGGTGGGGGTAGTCCTAAGAAGTCTCAACGAACTTCGGCAGTAATGCTATTTGCACTTTTGTAATGTTATTATTAAAAATTTTATTATGCAACGTTTAACTTGAAGTGTTGTCTGCTTTCTTACTACGTCGCATAGTCCACTCTGCTACATCACTCTGCACCATTGCTCTATCTCACATCTATCTGCCCTGGAAGGATAGCGTGTTACCTGTAGAAGACTTATCACCTACCTGCACTACACCATCCCTTCCAGAGGACCTGCACAGCAGCGCTGGACACCTTGACCAGGTACTACAGGTGGCGTCACGACAAACTACACGAACATTCTATCATCCCCTGGAAATATCCCACATTCCAGTGATCGCCCAGGTCACGGACCGAGCTGTGCTACTCGTGACATCCCCATAGAAGTCGAGTGATCGGTGCCGAGTACCCCCAAAACCCCTGTCTCTGTGCGACTCAACTTCCCTCACTGTGCTGGCACTTTACATTTACAATGCCTCTGGGTTTTTTTTTTTGGGGGGTGGGGAACATTCAGACTTTTGCTATGGGGCCCCATGATTTATATGTACGCCCCTGCTGCTGAGGCATGGTATTTAAGGCTGTTAAGGAGCCAACATACATGGACCTTGCCAGCAGCGTCGGACTGGAGTACCTTGGGCCCACCAGAGAAAATATATTCTTGCGGCCCAACATCATACTTCCCAACCTTTGAATAAGGGAAAGAGGGACAAAGGCTGTGGCACGCTGTGCATGCTGCAGAAAATTTTAGGCCACGCCCCGACAACACCCATTTGACAGCTAATCACACCCATATTCTCGCCCCAAGCGTAACCATTTAGCACTGCTGATCACACTGACTGGTAATGAGGGCACAGTGGCTGGTACTGAGGAAAAGAAAGAAAGAGCAGCGAGAGAGAAAGAACAAACAGAGAAAGAAAGAGAGGAAAGAAAGAAAAGAGAGAAAGAAAGAACAGAGAGAAAAAAGAACAGAGAGCGAGAAGGAAAGAACAGAGAGCGAGAAAGAAAGACTAGAGAGAGAGCCGTAGGCGTAGCTAGGGTTTTGGTTTAGTGGGGGCAAAACTTCTGAGTGGGCCCATCATCAGAGAACCTCAGCAAATGACTGCGCTGTTGGCCAAAATAATCTATATATAAAAAGACCAATATTGATATTACCGCCATATGGTCTGTGTTAAATAATACCAGTCCTACAGAACATATAGATTACAGCACAGGTACAGATAATGACTTACCGCTGATGTTCTTTCTAATGGAATTGTTCACTTTTCATGTCTTTTCCATCTGGCCCACACCGACATGACGACTTCTCCAGCCAGGACTCGACTGCACCCCCATTAAAAAAAAAATAAAAAAAATACTCACCTCCCGGCTCCTGTGCTGCTCACTGTTCTCCCTCTCAGCGTCTGACAGCGGGGGCCGGCAGGTGATGTTATTGCGCCCGCTGTCATACGCTGAGAGGGGGATTATGGGAGAGAAGGAGCGCTCGCTCCTTCTCTCTCTATGCGGTCAGCTTTATCGGCTGGATGCCGATACAGCTGACCCTCCGATGACGGGTGGGGGGCCCACTGCTGGCACCGGGCCCCCCCAACGCCTGTTCAGGCCCCATAGCTTCCGGGCGGCAGAGCAGGGAGAGCGATTCTCCCTGCTCTGCCGCAGAATGTAACTGTATCGTAGCTCCGGGTGGGCCCCCTCAGAGCGCGGGCCCCAGGGCCACCGTCCCCTCTGCCCCGCGACCTATCCTTTCAAATCAGGGCCCACCACGCAGGAGCTGGGGCCCACCGTAGGTTTCTCCGGTGTCCCGGTGCCTCAGTCCGACCCTGCTTGCCAGCCTGATAATACCAGGCCACAGCAGTCTGTTTATCTTTGCTGGTTAACAAAAATAGGGGATCCCCTCGAAAAAAAATTGGCGTGGGGTCCACCCTATTTTTGTTAACCAGCCAGATGAAGCAGACTGCTGAGGCCTGGTTTTTCAGGCTGGTAATGAGCCAATATCCATGGACCTTGCCAGCCTGATAATACCAGGCCACAGCAGTCTGCTTAGCTTGGCTGGTTAACAAAAATAGGGGATCCCCTCGAAAAAAAAAACAGCGTAGGGGTCCCCCTATTTTTGTTAACCAGCCAAGTAAAATGCAGACTGCTGCGGCCTGGTAGTAAAAGACTGTCAAGGCCCATGGACTTTGGCCCTCAACAGCCTGATAATACCAGGCTACAGCAGCCCCACATTTGGCGCATCAAAAGATGTGCCAATTGTGGCACTTTACCCGCCTCTTCCCACTGCCCTGTAGCGGTGGCAAGTGGGGTAATAAGGGGTTAATGTCACCGTTGATTGCACGGTGACAATAAGCCCGGTTAATAATGGAGAGGTGTCAATAAGACACCGATCCATTATTAATCCCAAAGTTTTTAAATGTATAAAAAAAAAGACACAGCAAGAAAAAAGTATTTTAATGAAATAAAAGAGACAACACAGTTTTCATTTCTTTTATTATACTCTCATTCCTGCGACGCCATCGATCTCCTGTAAAAAAAGGAAAAAAGCAAACCAACAGTATACCACCTGTCCAACGCAGTCCATAGTAACGACTGTCCCACGACGATCCAGCTCTGCTACATCGGAATGACAAGCAGAGGCTGTCATCCCGGCGCAGCACAGCTGATTACCTGCTTCCCCGGCGGTGACGTCATCGGACTGACTGCTTTACGGCCGGGATTACCCAGCAGTCACTGCAGTTATCGCGAGAAACTGCATGTGACCGCCGGGGAAAGATGATGGCGGCCATCAACCAGTCCAGGCCGTGACCACCGGAGATCTTCTGCCAGGTAAGTGCCGCTGACTCCTGACAGACCCGACCGACGGACACTCACAGTGACAGTGACAATTCCGATTCCGGTATACGATATATGGGAAATATCGAAAGTCAATATCGAAAGTCCGATACAGCTAATATCGGCCGATACCCGATACTTGCGGTATCGTATCGCTCAACACTAGTACTAGATAATTAGTTCCATAGTTACACTGGTTCAAACAATACTTAAGCCCACCAAGTTTAACCTTTCTCCACCAATTGAACAGTCTTTGTCACTATTTATAGCGGCATGTTTGGGCACCCCTGTTAAAATTATTGTTATTGTGAACCATTAAGCAAGTTAAAGTTGAAATTTCTAAAAGGCCTAAAGTTTTAGATGACACATTTCCTTTGTATTTTAAACAAAAATATATCAAATATATCACAAAATTGAATACACTCTGCATTTTTCTAAATATTTTATTATATCTTTATATGTGACATCACTGTCAATATGACATTTTGATACAATTAAAAGTAGACCTTGCACAACTTATACAACAGTGTAAATTTGGTGTGACCTCCAAATAAGTCAACACACAACCATGAATGTCTAAACAACTGGCGGCAAAAGTGATTACACCCCTAAGTGAAAATGGCCAAATTGTACGAAATGTGACTCATTAGTCTCACTAGAAAAACAACATGGCACCTCATGGCAAAGAACTCTCTGAGGATCTTAAAAGAAATAATTGTTGCTCTACAAAAAATGGCCTAAGCTATAAGAAGATTGCCAACACCTTGAGGTGCAGCATGGTGGCCAAGATGATACAGCGGTTTAACAAGACAGGTTCCAGTCACAACTGGCCTTGCCATGGTTGATAAAAAAAGGTTGAATGCACATGCTTAGTGCCATATCCATAGGTTGTTTTTTCAAAATATACATTTTCCAGCATTGCTTCAATAGGTTAAGGGGGTGTAGGGATCAGGCTGTCAGTGCTTAGCCAATATGTCACACTCTGTATCAAATTGGTCTGCATGGTTGTTATCTCAGATGGAAGCCTCCTTTAAAGATGATGCAAAAAAAGCCTGCAAACAGTTTGCTGAAGACAAGCAGACTGAGGACATGACTTAATAGAACCATGTCCTGTTGTCTTATGAGACCAAGGTAAACTGATTTGGCTCAGATAGTGTCTAGCGTGTATGGCAGCAACCAGTTGAGGAGTACAAACACAAGTATCTCTCAGTCACGCATGGTGATGGGAGTATACAGAAAAATCCTGTTTGGGAGAGAAGAATAGGCAAATTGTGGCACCCTAGGTGCGTAAACACAGTATTATAGTCTTTAAATGCTGCACAATTTTATGCACTCACCTGATAGAAGACTAATATGGCTTTAGATTGTGTATCCTCAAAGATCCTTCTGGGATACTTTTCAATAGACAGGGCTTGCAGCTTGCCTCGGGTGGATCCAAGTGAAGGAGCCAGATTCAGGCTCACACAGGATGAGTAAATCAAGAAAGGCACATCCAGCCCATTCACTGTGATGAGAGTGTCATGGTTTGGGACTGCATGAGTGCTGCCAACTGTCATAGAGTGAAACATGAATGCCAACATGTGCTGTGACAAACTGAAACAGAGCATGATCTCCTCCGTTTGGAAACTGCGCCACAGGGCAGATTTTCAACACGATAATGACCCAAACGCACCTCCAAGATGACTAGTGCCTCTCTAAATAAACTGAGGGTAAAAGTGATGGACTGGCCATCAACACACTTTGAATTTTGTGCTTCTTCCATTCTCTGGATATCTAGATAGTTAAACAGATAGATAAATATATATAAAAAAATGGAAATTGGAACAACACATTTAGACAGGTCCAATATGGATGCTGATCATCCCATGCAAAAACATCCAAATTTTGCAAAATTATATAAAAATAGAAAAAGCAGGCAGCATTCTAATAGTTACCAATGCAAGTAGACCTTATGAAGCCTATGTTGTGCGACGACGTTTGTGCTCAAATGAGCCTTTTTCAAGCCTGCTTTTGGTACTTTAGATAAATAGAAGGGAGGAGAAAACATGCTTAGTGATACTCTGATATCACTCAAGTAACTGAGTGGTTGGATGTGTTCATTACTCAGCCAGCATTAGCTGATGCTCAATTTCAAACTTGATTACCCACCTTTTATGTTTGGCACCTCTTACACAGCTAATAAGAATACAGGGATTACTTACACGTCACTGTAATGAAGTAGCCATCTTTGTAGTGGCATTACAGTGATTAGCTGGCTGTGTGACATCCGCAGAGGTTATAAAAAGACACTTGCTGCCAGGCTTGGCACACTGACATCATTGCAAAGCTCTGTGACAGTTGTTATTAGAGGGAAAGAGTACTTGTCCAGGCATGTGTGTACAGTTTAGTATTTAGCATAGGGAGGGAGAGAGAGAGAGTTACATGAGCAGGGAGAATATCCGAGTATAGTTTCTAGTCAGGGATTGATTATGGCTGTGCAGTCCGTTGTTACATATATAGCTGCAACAGTTGACGACATTCTTTTTTATGTGAAAAATTTGACTATATTGAAATACTTGGAGTATTACATGCTTTATGGTACATTTTGGTATTTTTATAATACTCCAAAAAAGTGTTGAAGCATTTTTATATATTCAGTTATTCACCCATAGAATATTCGGTCTTCTGGGGTACATTTCTGTGGCATATAACTGTCACGCGGTCTTATGATATGTGTACGATGTCAGTAAACTATTCTTAAAAGAACAACACTCTATACAACATATAGATTAGCAACATCAGCATGTAAATATAGAATAGATTTACCTGACACGATATCCGTTGAACTCAGGGTAAATCTTGAGGACTTGATACACTGTCACAGGAAAGAGGAGGACAGGGGGTCTAACCTGACCCTAAACTGGGGTCCTAACTAATCCCTCACCTTGGAGGTACTGATAATGGTTCAGAGGTCCAAGTCTCCAGCCTAACCCTGTCTCCTATCAGTCCCTGAACCCTGTAATCAGTCCTAAGAAGGATTCTGATTACCACCAAAGGGATATGGGCTGATCTCTGCTAAATACACAGATTAGACATATAAGACAGACTGGAGAAAACACAGACTTGCATACACACTCAAACACAGAAGGAACATAAATGATCTGGGATATTAAACTCTAAGCAAGGTGAGCTTAAAACAACTAAGGAGCTCTTTAACTTAAGTCTATACAGATACAATCCTATCTGTGGTCTGCATGAAGAATTTCACTGGCAACTCCCAACACAGACAACCAGAGATTTAAAGGAAACCAATCAACAAATAATTAATTGCAGCCGGGAGAAACTGCACCCAGTCCCAGAACTGAGCACAGACAGAATTAACTCCCTAACTGCCAAACACAAAGAAACAGCAACTCAGCTGTGAGAAGTCAGAATGTGCAACCGCGACGATCTTCGTGGCGATGCACACATGACAGTACCCCCCCTTCTACGAGGGGCCTCCGGACCCTCAGGGCCAGGTTTGCCCGGGTGAGTTCTGTGGAAGGTCCGCACCAAACGATCTGCGTTAATGTGAGACGCAGGGACCCACGTCCTCTCCTCTGGACCATACCCCTTCCAATGCACCAAGTACTGAAGGGACCGGCGATTCAGACGTGAGTCAATGATCTTTGACACTTGAAACTCCAAGTTACCATTGACCACCACTGGAGGAGGAGGTAGAGGTGATGGTATGACTGGTGCCACGTACCTCTTAAGTAATGACTTGTGGAACACATTGTGGATTTTAAACGTAGGAGGGAGGTCCAGACGAAATGCCACAGGATTAATTATGGAACTGATCCTGTACGGCCCGATGAATCTGGGGCCCAGCTTCCAGGAGGGAACTTTAAGTTTTATATTCCTGGTAGACAACCATACCAGATCGTTCACATTAAGATCTGGACCAGAAACTCTCCTCCTATCAGCCATACGTTTATAACGGTTCCCCATAGCACTCAGATTATTCAATACACCTCTCCACACTGAAGCAAGTGACGACGAGAAACGCTCCTCCTCAGGAACCCCAGAAGGGCCCCCCCCATTGAATGTACAAAACTGGGGATGAAAACCATATGCCCCAAAAAACGGGGACTTACCAGTGGACTCGCTCCGCCTGTTGTTAAGAGCGAACTCTGCCAGAGGCAAGAAAGAAGACCAGTCCTCCTGGTTCTCTGAGACAAAACACCGAAGATAAGTCTCTAGGCTTTGATTCAGACGCTCTGTCTGACCATTGGTCTGCGGATGAAAAGCCGAGGAAAATGACAATTGCATCCCCCGACGTAAACAAAATGCCCTCCAAAACTTGGACACAAACTGAGACCCCCTATCTGACACCACATCAGAAGGCAACCCATGAAGTCTCACAATCTCCCCAATGAACACCTGCGCCAGAGTTTTAGCATTAGGGAGGGCAGGAAGAGCAATGAAATGTGCCATCTTACTGAACCTGTCAACAACCACCAGTATGACAGTCTTCCCTGACGACTGAGGAAGGTCCGTGATGAAGTCCATAGACAAATGAGTCCATGGACGCTCCGGAAGTTTCAAGGGTAAGAGGGTCCCAGACGGACGGGTATGAGGGGTCTTAGAGCGAGCACAAACCCCACAGGACGCGACAAAAGTTAAAACATCTTTATTAACGTTAGGCCACCAAAACCGGCGAGAAAGGAGATCTAAAGTAGCCTTACTCCCTGGATGTCCTGCTAAAGCAGAATTATGATGTGCCTCAATAACCTTTTGTCTCAACTGATTTGGGACAAACAGTCTCCCTGGAGGTCCTGCAGGGGCGTCCCCCTGAGCCTCTAACACCTTCTCCTCAAGCTCAGAACATACAGCCGACACTACCACCCCCTCCTGAAGGATAGGAATCGGGTCATCCATTTTCCCGGCCCCTGGGAAACTGCGAGACAAGGCATCCGCCTTAACATTCTTAGATCCAGGGCGATAAGTGACAACAAAATTAAACCTGGTAAAAAACAACGACCATCGAGCTTGTCTGGAATTCAGACGCTTAGCAGATTCCAAATACAGCAGGTTCTTGTGATCAGTAATGACGGTGACCGGGTGGACTGCCCCCTCCAAAAAGTGACGCCATTCTTCAAAAGCCAACTTAATGGCCAAAAGTTCCCTATTGCCGATATCATAATTCCTTTCGGCGGACGACAATTTTTTAGAAAAGAAAGCGCATGGATGCCATTTACCAGGGGACGGACCCTGGGACAATATTGCACCCACCCCTACGTCAGACGCGTCCACCTCCACAACGAACGGCTGTGATGCATCTGGTTGGATGAGAACGGGTGCCGAAGCAAAACATTTTTTCAAAGAGGAAAAAGCTTGGCAAGCTTTGTCCGACCATTTAGAAAAATCCGTCCCTTTTCTTGTCATGTCAGTGAGAGGTTTGACAACAGATGAGAAATTACAAATAAATTTCCGGTAGTAGTTAGCAAACCCCAGAAAACGCTGCAGAGCCTTAAGATCCTCTGGCTGATCCCATTCAAGCACTGCTCTCACCTTTTCAGGGTCCATACGGAAACCGGAGGCTGACACCAAGAAACCCAAAAACTGAAGTTCCTGTACGGCGAATACACACTTTTCCAGTTTGGCGTATAGTTTATTGTCTCGCAAGATCTGCAACACCTGTCTCACATGCTCCTGGTGAGACACAAGATCTGGTGAGTAAATTAAAATGTCATCCAAATATACGACCACAAACAGCCCCATCAGATGACGAAAAATGTCATTAACAAAATGTTGGAATACTGCTGGTGCAGTAGTCAGACCAAAAGGCATGACAAGGTTCTCATAATGTCCCTCCGGTGTGTTAAACGCCGTTTTCCACTCATCCCCCTCTTTTATCCTAATCAGATTATACGCCCCCCTGAGATCCAATTTAGAGAACCATTTGGCGCCAACAATTTGATTGAAGAGATCAGGAATCAGAGGGAGTGGATACGGATCTCGAACAGTAATCCGATTAAGTTTGCGGAAATCCAAGCAAGGGCGTAGGCCTCCATCTTTTTTCTTCACAAAGAAGAACCCCGCGGCTACCGGGGAAGTTGAAGGTCTAATATGCCCTTTGGCCAGACTTTCCGAAATATAATCTTTCATAGCCTGCCTCTCAGGACCAGAAAGGTTATATAACCTAGCTTTAGGTAACTTAGCATCAGGAAGTAAATTAATAGAGCAGTCATACACGCGATGAGGAGGCAACTCCTGACACCCCTCCTCAGAGAACACATCCCCAAAGTCCTCCAAAAAAGGAGGCAAAGTACTAGGCACGACCGCACTGATGACTGTGTTCATGCAGTTACTTTTGCAAAACTCCCCCCATTGGCTTATATCTCTGGACTGCCAATTAATCACAGGGTTATGTTTAACCAACCAAGGAAGTCCCAACACAATAGGAGTAGGTAGACCCTCCAACACATAACAAGATAATAGTTCCCTATGTATTGCCCCTACCCGAAGGTCAATGTTATGAACCTCATGAACAAAGCTACCTTGGCCGAGAGGCCTGGCGTCAATGGAGAATATAGGGATCGGTTTGACCAATACACTCAGATGCATACCTTGAGCCTGAGCAAACTGAGCGTCAACCAGATTAGCCCCGGACCCACTATCAAGAAGAACAGAAAATCTCTCCACTCTCGTACCAACCACCACCTCCACTGGTACAAGGAACTGAGAAGAACTAGCGGACGAAATACATACTCCCAGGTTGTCGTCCACCACACAACCTGGGATTAACAGTTTTCCGGCGACTTTTTGCTCAACAAGGCACGGGATGGACATCCCCCAACAAAATGTCCCTCTTTCCCGCAGAAGAAACACCTTCTAGTCCTGCGGCGTACCGCCAATCCCCTCCTACGAAATGATGTCCCTCCCAACTGCATAGGCTCCTCCGAACAGACAAGGGGAACCTCAACATAAGGGACTTTAGTAGTAGGTGGAGTAACAACAGGGGCGGAGTTACCTCGCACCTCTCCCGGAGCCGTCTATCAGTACGGATAGCTAGGGCCATAGCAGCCTCCAGTGATGGAGGAGAATCATACTGAGCCAAAACGTCCTTTAATTTGTCAGAAAGCCCATGACAAAACTGGCTTCTAAGAGCTGGGTCATTCCACTGAGTATCTGTGGCCCATCTACGGAACTCAGAAGCAAATTCCTCCGCCGGACGATCTCCCTGCTGTATCTTACGTAATTTTGTCTCAGCAAGAGAGACCCGATCTGGGTCATCATATACCAAACCCAGGGCAGTAAAAAATCGATCTACTGACTGTAGAGCCGGGGATCCCGGAGGAAGGGAGAAGGCCCAGGATTGAGGGTCCCCTTGTAGGAGCGAGATAACAATTCCCACTCTCTGCTCTTCACTCCCTGATGATCGAGGCCGAAGCCGAAAATACAATTTACATGCTTCCCTGAAGGTAAAAAATTTGTCTCGCCCACCAGTGAACCTGTCCGGGAGAGCTACTTTAGGTTCAAATCTGGTTTGCTCCGAGGGAGACAAAACTTTGGACTTAATGTCCGTCAGCTCCATGGATAATCCCTGCAACTGCAGAGCCAGCTGGGCTACTGGATCCATGGCAACTGGGAATAATTTTATTGGCCAGTGAAAATGTCACGCGGTCTTATGATATGTGTACGATGTCAGTAAACTATTCTTAAAAGAACAACACGCTATACAACATATAGATTAGCAACATCAGCATGTAAATATAGAATAGATTTACCTGACACGATATCCGTTGAACTCAGGGTAAATCTTGAGGACTTGATACACTGTCACAGGAAAGAGGAGGACCGGGGGTCTAACCTGACCCTAAACTGGGGTCCTAACTAATCCCTCACCTTGGAGGTACTGATAATGGTTCAGAGGTCCAAGTCTCCAGCCTAACCCTGTCTCCTATCAGTCCCTGAACCCTGTAATCAGTCCTAAGAAGGATTCTGATTACCACCAAAGGGATATGGGCTGATCTCTGCTAAATACACAGATTAGACATATAAGACAGACTGGAGAAAACACAGACTTGCATACACACTCAAACACAGAAGGAACATAAATGATCTGGGATATTAAACTCTAAGCAAGGTGAGCTTAAAACAACTAAGGAGCTCTTTAACTTAAGTCTATACAGATACAATCCTATCTGTGGTCTGCATGAAGAATTTCACTGGCAACTCCCAACACAGACAACCAGAGATTTAAAGGAAACCAATCAACAAATAATTAATTGCAGCCAGGAGAAACTGCACCAAGTCCCAGAACTGAGCACAGACAGAATTAACTCCCTAACTGCCAAACACAAAGAAACAGCAACTCAGCTGTGAGAAGTCAGAATGTGCAACCGCGACGATCTTCGTGGCGATGCACACATGACAATAACACTCCAAAATAGCATTCAAACATTGTCTGGATTCACTTACTTTTCCATAGAGTATTCCATGCTCTAGAGTAAATTTCTGTGACATATAACACTCCAAAAATTATTTAGAAAAATTCTGTATTCACTAACTCATCCATAGATGCTCTGGGGTACATTTTGGTGGCATATAACACTCAAAACAACTTTAAAAGTTTTCTGTATTCACTTCACTCATCCATAGAGTATTCATGTTCTGGGTAAATTTTGGTGGTATATAACATCTAAAAAGCATTAAAAAATTTTCTGTATTCAATGACATTCATAGAGTATTCCACACTCTGGGGTACATTTACGTGGATGTGAAAACCCAAAAAAGTTCAAAAAGTTTCTGGAATCAATTACCATTCATAGAGTATTACTTGCTTTGTGTATATTTTGGTAGTATATTACCCTCAAGAGTGCATTAAAAAAAATTTCAGCATTCAATGACTCATCCATAGATTATAACATCCTCTGGAGTACTTCTGTATGTATATAACCTCCAAAAAGCGGTCAAATTTTTTCAGTATTCAATTACTCATGCATAGAGTATTACGTGCTCTGGGTACATTACAGTTGGTATGTAAAACTCAAAAAAGCATTCAAAAATGTTCTGGATCAAGTTACTCATCCATAGAATATACTTGCTTCTGTAATTTCTAGTATATAACCCTCCAAAAAAGTGTCAAACAAGTATTCAATTTCATCATTATCCTCTGTAATTACAGTGTATCTAAAACCTGCAAAAAAGTTTCAAAAATGTATTGAATGCATTTACTCATCCATACGATATTCCTCTGGGTTCTTTCTGTCAGTATATGAAACCCTTCAAAAAAATATTCAAAAATTCAGTTTCATATCTATCCATAGAGTATTCGTGTTCTAGTAACCCTCAAAAATGTATTCAAAATTTTTCACATTCAAATTATCATCCACAGTGTTATGGGTGCTTTTTACATTTGTATATAAACACTCAAAGATTAAAGTTATTCATCATAGGTTTACTGCATCTAGGTACCCTAAAAATGTATCACAAATTTTGGATTATTAACATCCACAAGTATAGTGCTTTGTCACATTAGTATATAACACTCAAGCTTAAATGTGTCACTTTACATTTCATGTCACACTTCAAAACAGAGTTGAAACATTTTTCTGGATTTAATTATTCATACATATAATATTCTGCACTCTGTGGTACATTTTGATGACATACAACACTGCAAAAAACTGTTGAAACATTTTTCTGGATGCAATTACTCATCCATAGAGTATTATGTGACTTGTGTTGCACAATGGTGGTAATTAACTAAAAAAAAAACACTTTGCTGCAGGTGACCAATTTTTTTGTTATTAAAAATACAGTTATTTTCAAGAGACCTAGCAATTAGAAAATGGGTAAGGCATACTGTAAGGCGCTGGGAAGTGGAAATGCTGATGATGGTGCATGTAGACACCAAGAACGTGGAGCTGATGTGATTACACCTGTTGCTAAAGCACAATAAACATGCCAATCCAAGACACATTGTTCCCTGTCCCACATTTCAGGGAGGTACGGTACACCACATATGAAGCCAGAGCAGTGCAAACAGGTGGTCGGTTGGATGGCAGATAATTTTTTCAGCATGATTAGCAGCACCACCCAGTCATCCACAAGGTCCAATCTCACCAGCCAACTGTTATGTTACGGTAGCTGAGGAGTGCAGGTAAAAAAGGAAATACACCAGAGCAGTTGGAATCTATGAGATTGCAGTACCCTGACTAACCACCGCAACTAGAGGCAGCCGTGGAGCGTTCCTACGTTGGTCCTAGACGCCTCGTCACAGCCTGAGAAACTAACTACACCTAAAGATAGAAATAGGAAGGCTATCTGCCCCGGAGCAGAACCCCAAAGATAATAGAAAGCCCCCAAACATGTAATGGCGGTTAGACAAGAGGAAATACTGACACAGAAAGAAAATAGTATGAGCAAACGCTGGGGCCCAAACTATCTAAATAGAAAAGGACAGGAAGGGTACTTACTGCAATCTCAGAAAACCCTGAAAAACACCAACTCTACTAATTTCAAAATCACCTGAGATCACACGACCTCTACCACCTAAATTAGTTCTCTGGTGTAACAAAATCAAAACAGCAGCCACTGAAAAAAAACAGGAAAAAGCAAAAGTACAAAACACAGTGGCTGAACCAAACTGAGAGGGCAAAAGCCCCCGGAGGGGACCCTGAAGGCCCCCACAGAAGTGCAGGACAAAATGCAAAAATATAGCAAAAACACAAAAGAAGAAATTGTCTTATCTGATAGCAGGAGATGCAGACACGACACAGCAGGCTACAAGGGAAACTGGAAAGATGGATTCAGACCAGAACAATTGATCACCGGCAACCCTGATGGGAAAATGACTCCCTTATATAAGACCAGTCAGTAACACCTGATTCCCAGTCCTCACAATCCTCACTAGTACCGCTTGTAACCACCAGAGGGAACCTCTGCTCAGAACTCATCTCAAACCCATTCACAACAGTACCCCCCCTTGAGGAGGGGTCACAGAACCCTCATTTGAGCAACCAGGTCGGTCAGGATGAGTTCTATGATACGCACGGATAAGTCTCCTAGCATGGATGTCCGAAGCAAACACCCAAGAATTGTCTTCCTGACCATAACCTCTCCATTTAACCAAATACTGGAGTCTTCGTCTAGAAAAACGAGAATCCAATATTTTCTCAACCACATACTCCAGATTGCCCTCAACCAAAACAGGGTCAGGAGGCACAGCAGCAGGAACCACTGGCTCAACAAACCTCTTCAACAAGGACTTGTGGAACACGTTATGGATCTTAAATGTCCCTGGAAGAAGCAAACGAAAAGAAACAGGATTAATAATCTCCATGATCTTATAAGGTCCAATGAACCTAGGCTTAAATTTAGGAGATGCTACTCTCATAGGAATATTCTTTGAGGACAACCAGACCAAGTCCCCCACTTTAAACCGAGGACCATCAGTCCTATGCCGGTTAGCAAACCGCTGGGCCTTCTCCTGAGAGAGGGACAACCTCTTCACTACCTGGTCCCAAATCTGCTGCATACGCTCAACAACAGAGTCAACACCTGGACAGACAGAAGCCTCCGTCTGTCCTGAAGAAAATCGAGGGTGAAACCCAGAATTACAGAAAAACGGAGACATCAAAGTGGCAGAGCTAGCCCTATTATTAAGAGCAAACTCAGCCAAAGGCAAAAAAGAGACCCAGTCATCCTGATCAGCAGACACAAAGCATCTTAGATAAGTCTCCAATGTCTGGTTTGTTCTCTCAGTTTGACCATTGGTCTGAGGATGAAATGCCGAGGAGAAAGACAATTGAACACCCAGTTTAGAACAAAAAGTCCTCCAAAATCTGGAAACAAACTGGACTCCTCTGTCAGACACAATGTTCTCAGGAATGCCGTGTAAACGAACCACGTGCTGAAGGAACAACGGCACCAATTCAGAGGAGGAAGGCAACTTAGGTAATGGCACAAGATGTATCATTTTGGAAAACCTATCACAAATTACCCAGATGGTGGTCATTCTCTGAGAAACAGGAAGATCGGAAATGAAATCCATAGAGATATGGGTCCATGGTCTCTTGGGCACAGGCAATGGCATCAACAAACCACTAGAGCGAGAGCAAGGCTTGGAGCGAGAGCAAGTCCCGCAGGACTGCACAAATTCCCTGACATCGCGAGACAAGGTAGGCCACCAAAAGGACCGACTAACCAAGTCTCTGGTACCAAAAATTCCGGGATGCCCAGCCAATGCGGAACAATGAATCTCAGACATCACACTCTTTTTCCATTGGTCCGGGACAAACAATTTTCCAACAGGGCAGTGCTCGGGCCTATCCTCCTGACACCCCTCCAGAGCAAGTCTCAAATTGGGCGAGATGGCGGAAAGAACTACACCCTCCTTCAAAATAACAGAGGGATCAGATAACTCAGGAGAGTCCGCAAGGAAACTCCTCGAGAGGGCATCCGCCTTAACATTCTTAGTGCCAGGAAGAAAGGAAACCACAAAATTAAAACGTGTGAAAAACAAGGCCCACCTGGCCTGTCTAGGATTGAGTCGCTTGGCAGATTCCAGATAGACCAGATTCTTATGGTCCGTAAGGACCACCACCTGATGTTTGGCTCCCTCCAGCCAATGTCTCCACTCTTCAAAAGCCCACTTCATGGCCAATAACTCCCGATTACCCACGTCATAATTACGTTCAGTAGGAGAAAATTTTCGAGAGAAAAAGGCACAAGGGTTACTTTTAGAGGTCTCTGGATCTTTTTGGGACAAAACGGCACCTGCCCCAATTTCAGAGGCATCAACCTCCACCTGAAATGGCAGAGAAACATCAGGTTGCCGTAGAACAGGAGCAGAAGTGAATCTCTGCTTAAGTTCCTGAAACGCAGAGACTGCCTCAGGAGGCCAATTCACCACATCAGAACCCTTTCTGGTCAAATCAGTTAATGGTTTAACAATAACCGAGAAATTACCAATAAATTTACAATAAAAATTGGCAAAACCCAAAAATCTCTGAAGAGCCTTTAATGAAGTAGGTTGGACCCAATCACAGATGGCCTGAACCTTGACCGGGTCCATTTCAATAACAGATGGGGACAAAATGAATCCCAGAAATGAGATCTTCTGTACGCCAAAAAGACACTTTGATCCCTTCACATACAGAGCATTCTCTCTCAAAATCTGGAATACAGTTCGAACATGTTTCACATGAGAGTCCCAGTCATTAGAAAAAATCAAGATATCATCCAAATAAACAATCAGAAATTTGTCCACAAAATCCCTGAAAATGTCATTCATGAAGGACTGGAAGACGGAAGGAGCATTAGTGAGCCCAAAGGGCATCACTAGGTACTCAAAATGCCCTTCAGGGGTATTGAATGCCGTCTTCCATTCATCCCCGTGCTTAATGCGAATAAGGTTATACGCCCCCCTGAGGTCAAGCTTGGTAAACCAAGTAGCGTTTTTCACCCTGGAAAACAGGTCAGAAATCAAGGGTAACGGGTATTGATATTTCACAGTAATATTGTTCAAGAGACGATAATCAATACACGGCCTTAATGAACCATCTTTTTTGGCCACAAAGAAAAAACCGGCACCTAAGGGTGAAGAGGATGGTCTGATATGACCCTTCTCCAATGATTCCTTGATATAAGACCGCATAGCGTCATGTTCAGGTACAGACAAGTTAAAAAGGCGACCTTTAGGGAATTTACTACCTGGCACTAATTCAATAGCGCAGTCATAGCTTCTATGGGGAGGTAAGGATGCAGATTTACTTTCGCTAACACATCAGAAAAATCAAACAAAAAGTCAGGAACATCCTCAGCCTGGGGGGAGGCAGAAAAAACAGGAGTGTTGGTATTAACACATTGGCAGACCCAACTGGTTACAGACACAGATTTCCAATCCAAAACAAGATTATGAGACTGTAACCAAGGGAAACCCAGCACGATAATGTCATGCAGATTATATAGAACCAAAAATTTGCAGCACTCCTGGTGATCAGGTTCAACTCTCATTATCACCTGAGTAGAAAACTGGGGTTTATTCTCAGCCAAAGGGTAGAATCGATCCCCAGTAGAGGAATAGACTTCTGTAGGGGTATCAAGGGAAACCCACAACGTTTAGCAAAATCATAATCCATCAGGTTAATAGCTGCTCCAGAATCAACGAAAGCCTGAGCAGAAAATGAGGACAGAGAGCATATCAGAGTGACAGTTAATAAAAACTTAGTCTGAACACTACCAAAGACAACTGAGCGTGCAAAATGTCTTCCCCGCTTAGGGCAGACTGAAATAGCATGAGAGGCATCACCACAGTAGTAACATAACCCATTGCGCTTTCGAAACTCATGACGCTGTGCCCCAGACACCACTCCATCACACTGCATGGGCTCAGCAGCTGGCTCACAAGGCAACACCACTCCACGCATACTTCTCCGCTCACGCAAACGTCTGTCAATTTGAATCGCTAATGACATAGAATCATTGAGACCAGAGGGAACAGGGAATCCCACCATAACATCCTTTACATTATCCGACAGACCCTTCCGGAAAAGGGCCGCCAAAGCGTCGTCATTCCATTTGGTCAGGACTGCCCACCTACGGAATCTCTGACAGTATAACTCAGCGTCATCCAGCCCCTGATTTAATGCCAACAAGGCTTTTTCAGCTTGATCAGTGACATTAGGCTCATCGTACAATAACCCCAAAGCCTGAAAAAATGCATCAACATCACTCAAAACAGGATCCCCAGGTATCAGGGAAAAAGCCCAATCCTGAGGATCGCCGCGCAGGAGAGAGATGATAATTTGAAACTGCTGCGCTGCGTTTCCTGAGGACTTAGATTTTAAGGCAAAAAACAATTTACAATTATTTTTGAAATTCTGAAACTTAGCTCGATCCCCTAAAAACAAATCTGGCATGGGGATCCTAGGTTCCACAACAGGCAACCTAGCAAGATATGCAGCAATACTCTGAACCTCAGTGGCAAGCTGATCCACACGGCCAGACAACTGTGCAAACTCCATTGGGAGAAAAGATCCTCCCCAGCACCCAGAGATGCAGAGGGAAAAAAAAAAAAATGCAACAAACAGAAAAATATCTCTGACAACTTTTCTTCCTTCAAAATATTTTTTCCCTTCTGTGAGTACCATACAATTTTTATGGCCGGTGATACTGTTATGTTACGGTAGCTGAGGAGTGCAGGTAAAAAAGGAAATACACCAGAGCAGTTGGAATCTATGAGATTGCAGTACCCTGACTAACCACCGCAACTAGAGGCAGCCGTGGAGCGTTCCTACGTTGGTCCTAGACGCCTCGTCACAGCCTGAGAAACTAACTACACCTAAAGATAGAAATAGGAAGGCTATCTGCCCCGGAGCAGAACCCCAAAGATAATAGAAAGCCCCCAAACATGTAATGGCGGTTAGACAAGAGGAAATACTGACACAGAAAGAAAATAGTATGAGCAAACGCTGGGGCCCAAACTATCTAAATAGAAAAGGACAGGAAGGGTACTTACTGCAATCTCAGAAAACCCTGAAAAACACCAACTCTACTAATTTCAAAATCACCTGAGATCACACGACCTCTACCACCTAAATTAGTTCTCTGGTGTAACAAAATCAAAACAGCAGCCACTGAAAAAAAACAGGAAAAAGCAAAAGTACAAAACACAGTGGCTGAACCAAACTGAGAGGGCAAAAGCCCCCGGAGGGGACCGTGAAAGCCCCCACAGAAGTGCAGGACAAAATGCAAAAATATAGCAAAAACACAAAAGAAGAAATTGTCTTATCTGATAGCAGGAGATGCAGACACGACACAGCAGGCTACAAGGGAAACTGGAAAGATGGATTCAGACCAGAACAATTGATCACCGGCAACCCTGATGGGAAAATGACTCCCTTATATAAGACCTGTCAGTAACACCTGATTCCCAGTCCTCACAATCCTCACTAGTACCGCTTGTAACCACCAGAGGGAGCCTCTGCTCAGAACTCATCTCAAACCCATTCACAACAGCCAACAGTCTGGATCACTTAATCATCACCCTGGTCTTCCTTCCTCCCATCATGTTGAGACCAAGGAGACAAGTGATCGCACACTCTGACACTCCGAGGATCTCTTTACAACATCACTTCTTGATTATTGCCTCCCACCTACCATGTTCCAAGAGGGTCATGAGGAGATTCTGTTTAGTGATGCACAAAACTTTGAGCTGCCATGACCACAAGAACAAGATTATGAGGAACAGCAAATTTTGTCTAAGGAGAAAGATGATGATGAGACAGAGCTGTTGATAAGTAAGGTGACTGTTATGTCATCAAGTCAGGAGGACCAAGGTGCGGCAGTGGAAGACGAGGTGGTGGATGATGATGTTATCATCGACCCAACCTAGGAAGCTGGCAGGCAGAGCGAGGCCAGAAATGCTGGGGGGGAGGATTGGTAGCACCGAAACAGGCAGGAAGAGCTAGTGCGGTAACTAGAGGGAAAAGACGGGTAACTGTTCCTCAGAGCATCAATATTCGTGAATTTCTCCTTCAAAGAGTTACATGTTCCCCAATCTGGTACTTTTTAAAGAGAGTTCTGAGACAAAAAAAATGGTCATTTGCAGTCTTTGCCATGATAAGATCAGAAGGGGCCTGACCACTAAGAGTCTAACCACCACCAGCATGATCAGGCATATGTCATCTAAGCAATTGTCCACGATCTAAGCCTGTGTCCATGATTGGTACCAACACTGCCAGTGGGTGACATCACTGCCTCTTCCCCTGTGCTAGGTGCTTCCCCTATCCATGACATTGGCGCGGATGCTTCCGGCACTGTGTGATAATAGGCTTAACCTGGTGGAGGCTGTGAAGCTTGGCAAGCAAACACACTTACTATGCTTGACCCATGTGCTCAACTTGGTAGTTCAGCAGATTCTGAAAACTGAACCAGATTTGCCAGAGATTCTGGTCAAGGTAAGCCGTGTCAGTGCTCATTTCCACAAGTCGGCTACAGCTCTGGACACTCTGGCAGTGCGGGAGTAGCTCATGAAAGTGCCACTTCATTGACTGGTATGCAACGTTCCCACATGCTGGAACCCACATTGAACATACTGGCAAGACTTTGTGAACAGCAGAGACCAGTTGTGAAATATCAGTTCCAACACACCCATCGGTATTCTAGTCAGTCTACAAAAATAACAACTGAAAAATGGTCATGTATGTCTGACATTTGTGTGGTTCTTCAAGACTTTGAGGATGCCATTTAGGTGGTGAGCAGTGATGATGCCATCATAAGCACAATGATACCACTTCTGTGCCTACTTAAATGGTTGCTGCTGACAATTAAACATGAAGCTTTGTTTGAGCACCAGGTGGAGACGGAGGAAGACTTGAGACTTGACTACCAAAGGCGGAGGTTTACCTCTAGGATCATCGATTGTCTCTTCAACACCGTAACTGATGAAAAAATTGCTGTGTTAGGGTTTGCCTTCAAGAAGGACATAGGTGACACAAGAGAATCCTCTAGTATCTACATCAGCAAGTACCTTATGGATGAAGGGGCCAAGCTGCACATATTCGATCCCAAAGTACTAAGGGAACAAATCGCCAGAGTGGAGAAGCTGGTCCATATCTCCCCAGATCCATACGAGGCCTGTGAGGGAGCGCACGCCATAGTTATCTGCACAGAGTGGGACATGTTTAAGGAACTGGATTTCCAATGCATCCATTCCAAGATGTTAAAGCCTGCATTCATATTTGATGGCCGCTGGGTCCTGGACGACCTTCATGGGGAGCTGCAGAACATTGGCTTTCAGGTTGTGACCATCGGGAAAAAGGTGGCTTCCAAGAGGATCCTTTTTACACCAACAGCTGACATGCCCAAGATCAGCCTTGGGGATGTGCCCTTCAAGAAGGCCAGAGTATAAAGCTACTTCCCTCACTCCCTCAAGATGGCTGGGCCATCTTTGTATATACACACCTGTACTTTGTATCTCCCCCACCTCATTGTAGATTGTAAGCTCTCACGAGCAGGGTCGTCTTATTTTGCTTTATTATTGTATTTTTAACGATGTTACTTATGACTTGTATTTTGAAACTGTTAAAATATAAAGTGCTGTGGAATATGTTGGCGCTATATAAATAAAGATTATTATTATTGAGACAGGTGGATACTTACCAACCAAGTCCCATCTGATCTGCTCAGCAAGGATTGGGTAACAATGAAGAGGAGGAAGCCTTAGAGGTGTTGTGCTGCCCTGCCACTAGCGTCTTGTCTGAGCAGGTTTTTAGTGCCACCGGGAGGCCATAACAAGTGCTTTCGCCTGCCAACATAAAGTGGTGACAGGTTCACTCTGATAAAAATGAACAAAGACTGGATTAAACCCGACCACCAGGTGACAGCAGCACATAGTGTTTTTAATGTTCAATATTTAAATGACATCATCCAATTGTTGCGTTCTAGAGTCTATGTATGACAATCCTTATAATTTTTCCTGGATTTGCACTTTGTGCAAAGCCTTTATGAGTGTACAAGTACCACAACTAAACTTTCTTCTTTATCAATTTTTCATGATGCACTCCAGTTGGTGCTTTCATGGGTGTATGGATGACCCTGCTTGTAATTATTGGCACCCTTTGCACCATGTGAAGAGCTTTTATGAGTGTAGGAGTACCACAACTACACTTTGTTCACAATATTTGAATGAGGCACTACAGTTTTTGCCTTCAACAGTGAATGGATGACCCTGCCGTTAATTTTCAGCAAGATTAGCACTTACTACATAATGTTTATGAGCCCCTCCTTTACTTCTAATACAAGAGTATCTGAGTCCCTAATTTTTGGTACTTCTTGCTTCCTTCATAAATTACACTGAAATTTCCAATTTTCAATAAAAAAACCAACTATGGTTTACTTAAATTATATTTTTTTAAATCCTTTTTAAATTTTGGCTTATGTACAAGTCTTTATACTGGAAGAAATATTTCTTAGCATTTTCTTTCTGTAAACTTCAATTCCTCGTCGATTTTGAATGTTTTGTTGTCTGTTCTTAAAGTGGAGAGTGTAAAAGTATTACACCATTGTTCTCAGGAGCGATCGGGAGTCAGAGTTGCTTCTAGGGATCTTCACCATGTTGTTCTTCCATTCAGCAGTTTTTCCATCCATTTCAACATTTTCACTGCCCCAGACCTCCTTGCAGCGTCTACTGAAAAATGCTTGGATTTCCCATTGACTGCCATTATACTCGATACTCGAAACAAGCTCTCGAGCATTAGAAATTGCTTGGTTCGAGTAAACGAGCATCCGAGCATTTTAGTGCTCACTCATCTCTGATAGATAAATAAATGAATAGCATTCAATCAATAGAAAATTACCTTTTCAAAATTACAATACAATTATTTTTGGCTTATTGCTGACCATAATCTTAGCTCAATATTTTCTGCTTCATGTTTTTATTCCTGATACTTTGGTGTTTTCATTGTTTATATTCATCTTTCCTCCTTGTTTTATTTTACCTATAAATAACTAATGTAATCAATCTAATGTCATTGTAATGTAATTGGATTAGCTATTGATTATCAAAAAAAGAGTAAACAAAGTATAAACAAGCTTCATATGAAGTAACAACAACTGTTTTATCAATCAAAAACTGATTGAAAGCATCCTGTAAAGAATAAAATACATTTCCAAGGATGCATGGAAGCTTCACCATCTGTCCAAGCTCATAGATTTACTGCCCTAGATATCTTCATATTTCAACTTATGGTCCCAGAAGGAACATCATTTTAAACAGGGCAACACAGAAAATGCTCTTCAATAACATCTGAAGGTCTTGCCTTTAACAGGAAGGCTTTATATTTGTGAAATGACAAATCTGTGAGTACATGTCTACATTTAATATATGGAAAATCAGCATGTGATCGAACTGCAATAAAACGTCATCTGAATGAATGAAAACTAAAACTTTTATCCTTTCAGAAATGATAGTATATATGTAATTGGAAGTCTATGTAAGTTGTTTTATAAATAGTGGGTGAAATAAATATTGAACATGTCAACAATTTTTTAAGTAAGGGCTCATACCCATATGCGAGAAAAAAAGTCTGATTTCTGGACTGAAAAAACGTACGAGTGATATGCGAGTGTCATGCGATTTCTGTGCGATTTTTAAACGCAAAATCCGTATGACATCCGTATGACATGCATTTGCAATGCGATTTTAACATGAGCATTTACATACAGCTATTCGCTGTCATTTACACTTTGTTTTCAAACAAAACATTCTTCAAAACATACACACACACTATATATATATATATATATATATAATATATGATCATAGATATAATAATGATAGATAGTATAGATAGATAGATAGAGACAGACACAGACAGAAGACAGACAGACAACAGACACAAGATAGATAGATAGATAGATAGATAGATAGATAGAAATAGATAGATAGATAGATAGATAGATAGATATAAGAAAAGCCAGTGATTAATCTGCCGGCTTTTGTAAAATCACTGCAGGAGCCGATAGGATATAAGAGATGGATTACATACAGTAAAGACATATATAATAGGTAAATATATAGATGTCAGTGTCAAATACAATTAGTACACTGTGTGTACAAATTACTTGACTTGTATTTAATGAATAAAAGGTTATTTATTGGAAAAAAATGGCGTGGGGTCCTTATATTTAATAGCCAGCAATGGCTATGCAGACAACTGAAGCTGATAATATTAGCCTAGGAAGAGGCCATGAATACTGGCCCCCATGGCTAAAAACATCAGCCCACAACCACCCCAGAAAAGGAGCATCTACAAGATGCGCCAATTCTGGCACATAGCCTTGCTCTTCCCACTGCCCTGTAGCGGTGGCATGTGGGGTAATAGTTGGGGAGTTAGTAATGGGAGTCGTCAATAAGACACCCCTATTGCTAATCCCATAGTCAAATTGTAAATAAAACACAGACACCCTGAAAAATGTATTTTATTGAAATAAAGACACAGACTCCTTTATTATTCTTAATTAAACCATACTTACAACATCACCTAATTCCCCGAAGCCCTCAATCTCCTGTAATAAAAGTGGAATAATAAACCAACAGTATACCACACCTGTCCGTCGTTCTGTCCCATGCCGTAATCCATATCTGAGGCATATACAGTTTACAACCAGGACAGTGCCAAGATGCGACCGCCCCTGCTGTAAACCACTGGTGAATGAGGAGATGCAGGGAGCATCACGGCCTGAACTGCCGTGACCTCTGGACCATGGGAAAATATATATATATATGTATTCTATGTGTATATATTCTTTTTTAACCCGTCAGTGTGATTTTACTGTACACCGCACATGAATTGCCGGCTTTTCAAGGGACACCGGTGTGTAAAAATTGGACAGCACTCCCATGGTCTGAGTGCCGTGCTATTTTTTCGTTCATCCATTGACTTGCATTGGCAAGTCTGGTCCGAGATATGCAGCAAATCGCAGCATGCGGCGATTATTTTTTCAGTACGATTTCAGCTAAAAAAAAAAAAAATCACAGGTAAGATTTCACCGATTGAATAACATTGGTCAGAGTGCAATCCAATTTTTTATCTGATTGCACTTGTCTGTTTTTCTCGCAAGTGAATATGAGCCCTAAATATATTTCTAAAGATGCTATTGGCACTTTCAATATTTATTTCACCCTCCGTTTGTAATTCAAACAAGACACATTTTTAGAATAAAAATACATTTTCATAGCCACACAGTAAAAAAGAAAAAAAAAAGAACAGATTTACTTGAGGATAAGAATTTGTGTTGTCTTGATCACAGCATCATCATAGATATGAAAATATCACTATGGAAAAATAACTTTAAATCCCTGTGTGAGTCAGAAGAGTCTGAAAATACCAAGTCATGACAACCTTTGACACAAACAGAGCAGGAATAAATGTGTCTCATGGATTTATGTCTTTATACATCAGTTAAAGAGTGTTCTCCTGAGACCTCATGGGGACATCTTAACCCTGGATCAGACCTCAATCAGTGGACAATAAAACTTTCACATTCTTTATCCATAAACTATATCAATATCTACAGCTGCAACTATTCAGTTTACAGTTTAGCAGTAGTAATAGTTACAGATATTTACATACATTTGACACATTAGTGAGATTAGTCACTGTTATTGCTTTTAAGGTTTAACTCAGCCAAGATAGCCATATCATGTGTGTCTGTGTGGGAGAAAAAAGTCGTCGGCACTATGAAAAAAAAACAAAGCGAACTATGCTATAAAATTTATTTAACTTATGGACAACTGAATGGGAGTTATGGAAACAACATATCACATTGAATTACATTACTCTGGGAACAACTTATCTCATTGTGTACCTAACCTTAAAAAGTGGATACATTTTATTAATAAAAGAATAGATGAAAAACATAACTTTGGGCCTAAAAAGTCAATTATAGGCAAGAATCACAATTTAATAATATTATTCCCCAATTGTCTTTGTGGAAGATTTTGGAAACAAGAATACAGATAAGAAAAAAAACAGACTTTCCATAAAATAAACATGCGGTATTCTACAATTTGCCCCATCAGAAGATGTAAAGGACAAGCAAAAAAAATAAAACCAAGAAAATAAACGAGAGATAATTAAATAAATGAATTAAAGACATTCAATCTGATCCATTTTTGTTTTGGCGTTTTCATTTTTTTCCTCCGTTTCTTCCAAGATCTAATTTTTTTCTGTTGACATAGTCTCATGCAGGATGATACATACATTTGAATTACACCATTAACTTTACCTTATAATATATTGAAAATTAAGAAAAATTTCCAAGCTCAGCAAAATGGATAAGAATTGCAATTTCACAATTCTTTTTTTCTTTGTTTTATTTATTTATTTATTTTTTACACTATGCATTGTATGGTAAAATTGTCTTGGTAACATCATTGTCCAGGTCAGTATGATTAAGGAGATCCTCAACTTGTATTGACCCATGGTAGAAATTTGAAATGGCACAGCAGCAGTCAGCCATGGGCCATTGTCATGTGTGCATTGCCACGAAGATCGTCGCGGTTGCACATTTTGACTTCTCACAGCTGATCTGCTGTTCTTTTGTGTTTGGCAGCTAGGGAGTTAATTCTGTCTGTGCTCGGTGCTGGGACTGGGTGCAGTTTCTCCCGGCTGCAATTGATTAATTGTTGATTGGTTTCCTTTAAATTCCTGGTTGTGTGCTTGGGGAGTTGCCAGTGAAACCTTCATGCAGACCACAGATAGGAATGAATCTGTATAGACTTTAGTTGTGAGCTCCTTAGGTGTTCTAAGCTCAACTTGGTTAGAGTTTATTTCCCAGACCATTTATGTTCCTTTGGTGTTTGAGTGTGCATGCAAGCGAGTGTTATCCTGTCTGTCTTATATGTCTAATCTGTGTATTTAGCTGAGATCAGCCCATATCCCTTTGGTGGTAGTCAGGATCCTTCTTAGGACTGATTACAGGGTTCAGGGTCTGATAGGAGACAGGGTTAGGTTGGAGACTTGGACCTCTGAACCATTATCAGTACCTCCAAGGTGAGGGATTAGTTAGGACCCCAGTTTAGGGTCAGGTTAGATCCCGGTCCACCTCTTTCCTGTTTCAGCTCATCAAGTCCTCAAGATTAACCCTGAGTTCAGCAGATATCGTGTCAGGTAAATCTATTCTATACTTACATGCTGATGTTGCTATACTAGTTGTTGTATAGAGTGTTGTTCCTGTATTAATAGTTTACTGACATTGTATACATATCATTAGACAGCGTGACATTTTCACTGGCCCTAAAAATTATCTCCAGTTACCATGGATCCAGTAGCCCAGCTGGCTCTGCAGTTTCAGGGATTATCCATGGAGCTGACGCACATTAAGTCCAAAGTTTTGTCTCCCCTGGAGCAAACCAGAGTTGAACCTAAAGTAGCTCTCCCGGACAGGTTCACTGGTGGGCAAGACAAATTTTTCACCTTCCGGGAGGCATGTAAATTGTATTTTCGGCTTCGGCCTCGATCATCAGGGAGTGATGAGCAGAGAGTGGGAATTGTTATCTCACTTCTGCAAGGGGACCCTCAATCCTGGGCATTTTCCCTTCCTCCGGGATCCCCGGCTCTACTGTCTGTAGATCAATTTTTTACTGCCCTGGGATTGGTATATGATGACCCAGATCGGGTCTCTCTTGCTGAGACAAAATTACGTAAGATACAGCAGGGAGATCGTCCTGCAGAGGAATTTGCTTCTGAGTTTCGTAGATGGGCCACAGATACTCAGTGGAATAACCCAGCTCTTAGGAGCCAGTTTTGTCATGGGCTTTCTGATAAATTAAAAGACGTTTTGGCTCAGTATGAGTCTCCTCATTCACTGGAGGCTGCTATGGCCTTAGCTATCCGTACTGATAGACGGCTTCGGGAGAGGGGTGAGGTAACCCCACTCCCTGTTGTTTCTCCACCTACCACTAAAGTCCCTTATTTTGAGGTTCCCCTTGTCTGTTCGGATGAGCCTATGCAGTTGGGAGGGACATCATTTCGTAGGAGGGGATTGGCGGTACGCCGCAGGACTAGAAGATGTTTTTTCTGCGGGAAAGAGGGACATTTTGTTGGAGAATGTCCATCCCGTGCCTTGTTGAGCCAAAAGTCGCCGGAAAACTGTTAATCCCAGGTTGTGTGGTGGACGACAACCTGGGAGTATGTATTTCATCCGCCAGTTCTTCTCAGTTCCTTGTACCAGTGGAGGTGGTAGTTGGTACGAGAGTGGAGAGATTGTCTGTTCTTCTTGATAGTGGTTCCGGGGCTAATCTGGTTGACGCTCAGTTTGCTCAGGCTCAAGGTATGCATCTGAGTGTATTGGTCAAACCGATCCCTATATTCTCCATTGACGCCAGGCCTCTCGGCCAAGGTAGCTTTGTTCATGAGGTTCATAACATTGACCTTCGGGTAGGGGCAATACATAGGGAACAATTATCTTGTTATGTGTTGGAGGGTCTACCTACTCCCATTGTGTTGGGACTTCCTTGGTTGGTTAAACATAACCCTGTGATTAATTGGCAGTCCAGAGAAATAAGCCAATGGGGTGAGTTTTGCAAAAGCAACTGCATGAACACAGTCATCAGTGCGGTTGTGCCTAGTACATTGCCTCCTTTTTTGGAGGATTTTGGGGATGTTTTCTCTGAGGAGGGGTGTCAGGAGTTGACTCCTCATCGCGTGTATGACTGCTCTATTAATCTCCTTCCTGATGCTAAGTTGCCTAAAGCAAGGTTGTATAATCTTTCTGGTCCTGAGAGGCAGGCTATGAAAGATTATATTTCTGAAAGTCTGGCCAAAGGGCATATTAGACCTTCATCTTCCCCAGTAGCCGGGGGTTCTTCTTTGTGAAGAAGAAAGATGGAGGCCTACGCCCTTTCTTGGATTTCCGCGAACTTAATCGGATTACTGTTCGAGATCCGTATCCACTCCCTCTTATTCCTGATCTCTTCAATCAAATTGTTGGCGCCAAATGGTTCTCTAAATTGGATCTCAGGGGGCGTATAATCTGATTAGGATAAAAGAGGGGGATGAGTGGAAAACGGCGTTTAACACGCCGGAGGGACATTATGAGAACCTAGTCATGCCTTTTGGTCTGACTACTGCACCAGCAGTATTCCAACATTTTGTTAATGACATTTTTCGTCACCTTGTGGGGCTGTTTGTGGTTGTATATTTGGACGACATTTTAATTTACTCGCCAGATCTTGTGTCTCATCAGGAGCATGTGTGACAGGTGTTGCAGATCTTGCGAGACAATAAACTATACGCCAAACTGGAGAAGTGTGTATTTGCCGTACAGGAACTTCAGTTTTTGGGTTTTTGGTGTCAGCCTCCGGTTTCCGTATGGACCCTGAAAAGGTGAGAGCAGTGCTTGAATGGGATCAGCCAGGGGATCTTAAGGCTCTGCAGCGTTTTTTGGGGTTTGCTAACTACTACCGGAAATTTATTTGTAATTTCTCATCTGTCGTCAAACCTCTCACTGACATGACAAGAAAAGGGACGGATTTTTCTAAATGGTCGGACAAAGGTTGCCAAGCCTTTTCCTCTTTGAAGAAATGTTTTGCTTCGGCACCCGTTCTCATCCAACCAGATGCATCTCAGCCGTTCATTGTGGAGGTGGATGCGTCTGACGTAGGGGTGGGTGCTATATTGTCCCAGGGTCCGTCCCCTGGTAAATGGCATCCGTGTGCTTTCTTTTCTAAGAAATTGTCGTCCGCCGAAAGGAATTATGATATCGGCAATAGGGAACTTTTGGCCATTAAGTTAGCTTTTGAAGAATGGCGTCACTTTTTGGAGGGGGCAGTCCACCCGGTTACCGTTATTACTGATCACAAGAACCTGTTGTATTTGGAATCCGCTAAGCGTCTGAATTCCAGACAAGCTCGATGGTCGTTGTTTTTTACCAGGTTTAATTTTGTCGTCACTTATCGCCCGGGGTCTAAGAATGTAAAGGCTGATGCCTTGTCTCGCAGTTTCCCAGGGGCCGGGAAAACGGATGACCCGAGTCCTATCCTTCAGGAGGGGGTGGTAGTGTCGGCTGTATTTTCTGAGCTTGAGGAGGAGGTGTTAGAGGCTCAGGGGACGCCCCTGCAGGACCTCCAGGGAGACTGTTTGTCCCAAATCTGTTGAGACAAAAGGTTATTGAGGCACATCATAATTCTGCTCTAGCAGGACATCCAGGGAGTAAGGCTACTTTAGATCTCCTTTCTCGCCGGTTTTGGTGGCCTAATGCTAATAAAGATGTTATAACTTTTGTCGCGTCATGTGGGGTGTGTGCTCGCTCTAAAACCCCTCATACCCGTCCGTCTGGGACCCTTTAACCCTTGAAACTTCCGGAGCGTCCATGGACTCATTTATCTATGGACTTCATTACGGACCTTCCTCCGTCGTCAGGGAATACTGTCATACTGGTGGTTGTTGACAGGTTCAGTAAGATGGCACATTTCGTTGCTCTTCCTGCACTCCCTAATGCTAAAACTCTGGCGCAGGTGTTCATTAGGGAGATCGTTAGACTTCATGGGTTGCCTTCTGATGTGGTGTCAGATAGGGGGTCTCAGTTTGTGTCCAAATTTTGGAGGGCATTTTGTTTACGTCGGGGGATGCAATTGTCCTTTTCCTCGGCTTTTCATCCGCAGACCAATGGTCAGACAGAGCGTCTGAATCAGAGCTTAGAGACATATCTCCGGTGTTTTGTTTCAGAGAACCAAGAGGACTGGTCTTCTTTCTTGCCTCTGGCAGAGTTCGCTCTTAACAACAGGCGGAGCGAGTCCACTGGTAAGTCCCCGTTTTTTGGGGCATATGGTTTCCATCCCCAGTTTTGTACTTTTAATGGGGGGGGCCCTTCTGGGGTTCCTGAGGAGGAGAGTTTCTCGTCGTCACTTGCTTCTGTGTGGAGAGGTGTATTGAATAATCTGAGTGCGATGGGAACCGTTACAAACGTATGGCTGATAGGAGGAGAGTTTCTGGTCCAGATCTGAATGTGAACGATCTGGTATGGTTGTCTACCACGAATATAAAACTTAAGGTGCCCTCCTGGAAACTGGGTCCCAGATTCATGAGGCCGTACAGGATCAGTTTCATAATTAATCCTGTTTCATTTCGTCTGGACCTCCCTCCTACGTTTAAAATTCATAATGTGTTCCACAAGTCATTACTTAAAAGGTATGTGGCACCAGTCATACCGTCACCTCTACCTCCTCCTCCTGTGTTGGTCAATGGTAACTTGGAATTTCAAGTATCAAAGATCATTGACTCACGTCTGAATCGCCGGTCCCTTCAGTACTTGGTGCATTGGAAGGGGTATGGTCCAGAGGAGAGGACGTGGGTCCCTGCGTCTGATGTTAACGCAGATCGTTTGGTTCGGACCTTCCACAGAACTCACCCGGGCAGGCCTGGCCCTGAGGGTCCGGAGGCCCCTCGTAGAAGGGGGGGTACTGTCATGTGTGCATTGCCACGAAGATCGTCAGCGGTTGCACATTTTGACTTCTCACAGCTGATCTGCTGTTTCTTTGTGTTTGGCAGCTAGGGAGTTAATTCTGTCTGTGCTCGGTGCTGGGACTGGGTGCAGTTTCTCCCGGCTGCAATTGATTATTTGTTGATTGGTTTCCTTTAAATTCCTGGTTGTCTGCTTGGGGAGTTGCCAGTGAAACCTTCATGCAGACCACAGATAGGAATGAATCTGTATAGACTTTAGTTGTGAGCTCCTTAGTTGTTCTAAGCTCAACTTGGTTAGAGTTTATTTCCCAGACCATTTATGTTCCTTTGGTGTTTGAGTGTGTATGCAAGCGAGTGTTATCCTGTCTGTCTTATATGTCTAATCTGTGTATTTAGCTGAGATCAGCCCATATCCCTTTGGTGGTAGTCAGGATCCTTCTTAGGACTGATTACAGGGTTCAGGGTCTGATAGGAGACAGGGTTAGGTTGGAGACTTGGACCTCTGAACCATTATCAGTACCTCCAAGGTGAGGGATTAGTTAGGACCCCAGTTTAGGGTCAGGTTAGATCCCGGTCCACCTCTTTCCTGTTTCAGCTCATCAAGTCCTCAAGATTAACCCTGAGTTCAGCAGATATCGTGTCAGGTAAATCTATTCTATACTTACATGCTGATGTTGCTATACTAGTTGTTGTATAGAGTGTTGTTCCTGTATTAATAGTTTACTGACATTGTATACATATCATTAGACAGCGTGACAGCCATGCATGAAGTATCAAGGTCTGGCCCAGCATTTACAGCATGGAATTGAAGTTTTAATTAGAACCCAGTGATTAACCCCTCTCTGACATTAGACGTACTATCCCGTCCATAAAACCCGTGACAATCTGACCATGGACGGGATAGCACGTCATAGCGATTAACTGCGCTCCCAGGGGGAGCGCAGCTAATCGCCGCCGGGTGTCAGCTGATTATCACAGCTGACACCCGGGACTCTGTGCCAGGAGCGGTCACGGACTGCTCCCGGCACATTAACCCCTTGCACACCGCGATCAAACATGATCGCGGTGTACTGGGGGCACAGGGGAGGATCGCGCAGGGAGGGGGCTCCAAGCGCGCCCCCCTGAGACCCTCAGAACAGCGCGATGTGATCGCGCTGTTCTGAGGGCTTCCTCCCTCCCAGGACCCAGATCCAAGATGTCGCCGGGGTCCTGGAGGGAGGCGGCTTCCTCAGTGCCTGCCGAGAGCAGGCACTGAGAAGCCTGCAGCGCTGCCTGTGAGATCGCTGGTCTCACAGAGTGCTGTGCACACTGTGAGAACAGCGATCTCACATTTTACAGTGATGTCCCACCCTGGGACAATGTAAAAAAGTAAAAAAAATAAAAATAAACGTGTAAAAAAAAATTTCCAAAATAAATAAAAAAAAAAAAAAAAAAATCCCCAATAAATTCATTTCTTCCTGTAAATAAAAAAAATAAAACAATAAAAGTACACATATTTGGTATCGCCGCGTCCGTAAAGACCCCCCCTATAAAACTGTCCCACTAGTTAATCCCTTTTGTGAACCCCTTAAAAAAAATAAATAAAAACAAAGCAAAAAATCAGTGCTTTATCATCATACCGCTGAACAAAAAGTGGAATAACACGCGATCAAAAAGACCAATATAAATAAACATGGTACCCCTGAAAACGTCATCTTGTCCCGCAAAAAACGAGCCATCATACAGCATCATTAGTGAAAAAATAAAAAAGTTATAGCTCGCAGAATAAAACGATGCAAAAATAATTATTTTTTATATATAAATGTTTTTATTGTATAAAAGCGCCAAAACATAAAAAAAATGATATAAATGAGGTATGGCCGTAATCGTACTGACCCGAAGAATAAAACTGCTTTATCAATTTTAGCACACGTGGAACGGTATAAACGCCTCCCCCAAAAGAAATTCATGAATTGCTGATTTTTGTTCATTCTAACCTCCCAAAAATCGAAATAAAAACTGATCAAAAAATGTCACGTGCTCAAAAATGGTACCAATAAAAACGTCACCTCATCCCACAAAAAATAAGACCTCACATGACTCTGTGGGCCAAAATATGCAAAAATTATAGCTCTCAAAATGTGGCGATGCAAAAAACTTTTTTGCAATAAAAAGCGTCTTTTAGCGTGACAGCTGCCAATCACAAAAACCCGCTATAAATAGTAAATCAAACCCCCCTTTATCACCCCCTTAGTTAGGGAAAAATAATAAAATTAAAAAAATGTATTTATTTCCATTTTCCCATTAGGGTTATGGTGAAGGTTAGGGTTGCGGCTAAAGTTAGGGTTAGGGTTGGCGCTAAAGTTAGTATTAGGGTTATGGTTGGGATTAGGGATAGGGGTGTGTTAGGGTTAGGTTTGTGGTTAGGGTTGGGACTACGGTTAGGGGTGTGTTGGGGTTAGGGTTGGAGTTAGAATTGGGGGGTTTCCGCTGTTTAGGCACATCAGGGGCTGTCCAAACGTGACATGGCGTCCGATCTCAATTCCAGCCAATTCTGCTTTCAAAAAGTCAAACGGTGCTCCTTCCCTTCTGACCTCTGCCATGCGCCCAAACAGTAGTTTACCCCCACATATGGAGTATCAGCATACTCTGGACCCCAAGAGTTATTGTGCAATTTGTCCTATTTCTTCTGTTACCCTTGGGAAAATAAAAAACTGGAGGCAAAAGTATCATTTTTTTTTAAAAAAATGATTTTTTTTGTTTTTACGGCTGTACGTTATAAACTTCTGTGAAGCACTTGGGGCTTCATAGCGCTCACCACACATCTAGATAAGTTCCTTATGGGGTCTATTTTCCAAAATGGGGTCACTTTGTGGGGGTTTCCACTGTTTAGGCGCATCAGGGGCTCTCCAAATGCGACATGACGCCCCCAGACCATTCCATCAAAGTCTACAATCCATAACGTCACTACTTCCCTTCCGAGCCCCAATGTGTACCCATACAGTAGTTTTCTCCCACATATTGGGTATCCGCGTACTCAGGACAAATTGGAAAACAACTTTTGTGGTCCAATTTCTCCTGTTACCCTTGTGAAAATAAAATATTGGGGGCGAAAAAAATAATTTTTGTAAAAAAAATATATATATTTTTTTTACAGCTATACATTATAAACTTCTGTGAAGCACTTCGGGGTTCAAAGTGCTCACCACACATCTAGATAAGTTCCTTGTGGGGTCTATTTTCCAAAATGGGGTCACTTGTGGGGGGTTTCCACTGTTTAGGCTCATCAGGGGCTCTCCAAATGCGACATGACGCCCCGAGACCATTCCATCAAAGTCTACAATCCATAACGTCACTACTTCCCTTCCGAGCCCCAATGTGTACCCATACAGTAGTTTTCTCCCACATATTGGGTATCCGCGTACTCAGGACAAATTGGTCAACAACTTTTGGGGTCCAATTTCTCCTGTTACCCTTGTGAAAATAAAATATTGGGGGCGAAAAAAATAATTTTTGTAAAAAAAAATATATATATTTTTTTTACAGCTATACATTATAAACTTCTGTGAAGCACTTCGGGGTTCAAAGTGCTCACCACACATCTAGATAAGTTCCTTGTGGGGTCTATTTTCCAAAATGGGGTCACTTGTGGGGGGGTTTCCACTGTTTAGGCTCATCAGGGGCTCTCCAAATGCGACATGACGCCCCGAGACCATTCCATCAAAGTCTACAATCCATAACGTCACTACTTCCCTTCCGAGCCCCAATGTGTACCCATACAGTAGTTTTCTCCCACATATTGGGTATCCGCGTACTCAGGACAAATTGGTCAACAACTTTTGGGGTCCAATTTCTCCTGTTACCCTTGTGAAAATAAAATATTGGGGGCGAAAATAATAATTTTTGTAAAAAAAAAATATTTTTTATTTTTACAGCTATACATTATAAACTTCTGTGAAGCACTTCGGGGTTCAAAGTGCTCACCACACATCTAGATAAGTTCCTTGTGGGGTCTATTTTCCAAAATGGGGTCACTTGTGGGGGGTTTCCACTGTTTAGGTGCATCAGGGGCTCTCCAAATGTGACATGACCCCCCCAGAGCATTCCATCAAAGTCTGCAATACAAAACGTCTCTACTTCCCTTCCAAGCCCTGACGTGCACCCATACAGTAGTTTTCTCCCACATATTGGGTATCAGCGTACTCAGGACAAATTGGACAACAACTTTTGGGGTCCAATTTCTCCTGTTACCCTTGTGAAAATAAAATATTGGGGATGAAAAAATCATTTTTGTAAAAAAAAAAAAAAAAAAATTATTTTACGGTTGTACGTTATAAACTTCTGTGAAGCACTTGGGGTTCAAGGTGCTCACCACAAATCTACATAAGTTCCTTGAGGGGTCTAGTTTCCAAAATGTTGTCATTTGTGGGGGTTTTCCACTGTTTAGGCAGATCAGGAGCTCTCCAAACACGACATGGCATCCAGCCAATTCTGCGTTGAAAAAGTCAAACGGCACTCCTTCCCTTCCAAACTCTGCCATGCACCCAAACAGTGGTTTACCCCCACATATGGGGTATCAGCGTACTCAGGACAAATTGCACAATAACTTTTGGAGTCTTGTTACCCTTGGGAAAATAAAAATTGGGGTGAAAAGATCATTTTTGTGGAAATAATATGATTTTTTAATTTTACGGCTCTACGTTATAAACTTGTGTGAAGCACTTGGGGTTCAAATTGCTCACCAAAGATCTAGATAAGTTCCTTAAGGGGTCTAGTTTCCCAAATGGGGTCACTTGTGGGGGGTTTCCACTGTTTAGGCACATCAGGGACTCTCCAAATGAAACATGGCGTCCAATCTCAATTCCAGCCAATTTTGGTTGGAAAAAGTCAAATGGTGCTCCTTCCATTCTGAGCTCTGCCGTGCGCCCAAACAGTGGTTCCCCCCCACATATCGGGTATCAGCGTACTCAGGACAAATTGGACAACAACTTTTGTGGTCCAATTTCTCCTGTTACCCTTGGGAAAATAAAAAAATTAGTGACTAAAAATAATTTTTGTGGGAAAAAAATAGGATTTTTTATTTTCATGCCCGGGCATTATAAACTTGTGTGAAGCACTTGTGGGTTCAAAGTGCTCACCAAAGCTCTAGATAAGTTCCTTAGGGGGTCTAGTTTCCAAAATGTGGTCACTTGTGGGGGATTTCTACTGTTTAGGCTCATCTGGGGCACTGCAAACGGAACATGACCCCCATCAACGTCTGCATTCCAAAACTTTACTACTTCCTTTCCAAGCCCTGCCGTGCGCCCAAACAGTTTCCCCCCCCACATATTGGGTATCAGCGTACTCAGGACAAATTGGCCAACAACTTTTGTGGTCCAATTTCCTTGGGAAAAATCAAAAATTTGGGACTAAAAAATCATTTTTGTGGAAAATTGTTTCTTTTTTTTTTCACACCCAGGCATTATAAACTTTTGTGAAACACTTGGTGGTTCAAAGTGCTCACAACAGATCTAGATAAGTACCTTAGGGGGTCTAGTTTCCAAAATGGTGTCACTTATGGGGGGTTTCCACTGTTTAGGCGCATCAGGGGCTCTCCAAACGCGACATGGCATCCAATCTCAATTCCAGCCAATTTTAGTTTGAAAAAGTCAAACGGCGCTCCTTCCCTTACGAGCTCTGCTGTGCGCCCAGAGAGTGGTTTTCCCCCACTTATGGGGTATTGGCGTACTCAGGAGAAATTGCACAACAACTTTATCTGTCCATTTTCTCCTTTTACCTTTGTGAAAATAAAAAAAAAAGTTTGTAAATGATCATTTTTGTGGCTAAAAAGTTAAATATTCATTTTTTCCTTCCACGTTGCTTCAGCTCCTCTGAAGCACCTGAAGGGTTAATAAACTTCTTGAATGTGGTTTTGAGTACCTTGAGGGGTGCAGTTTTTAGAATGGTGTCACTTTTGGGTATTTTCTGCTATATAGACCCCTCAAAGTGACTTCAAATATGAGGTGGTCCCTAAAAAAAATGGCTTTGTAAATTTTGTTGTAAAAATGAGAAATCGCTGGTCAACTTTTAACCCTTATAATTTCCTAAGAAAAAAAAAATGTGATTCCAAAATTGTGCTGATGTAAAGTAGACATGTGGGAAATGTTATTTCTTAACTATTTTATGTGACATATTTCTCTGTTTTAAGGGAATAAAAATTCAAAGTTTTAAAATTGCAAAATTTTCAAAATTTTCGCCATATTTGCATTTTTTTCAAAAATAAACGCAAGTTATATCGAAGAAATTTTACCAATAACGTGAAGTACAATATGTCACGAGAAAACAATCTCAGAATCGCGCAGATCCGTTGAAGCGTTCCAGAGTTATAACCTCATAAAGAGACAGTGGTCAGAATTGTAAAAATTGGCCCGGTCATTAACGTGCAAACCACCCTTGGGGTGAAGGGGTTAAGTGAGAGGTGTAAGCCTTCTTTGCTGGGACACCTCACACCTCATGCAACACCTTTATTTTTGTTTTTTTATTCCAACCACACTCAGATAGCACAAACATCAATTCATAGACTACTATTGATAGAAAAAATGTAAGAATAGTAAAACAGTTAGTTGACTAATCCATTGACACACAGTAGAACCTGTCATAATAGCACACAAGCAGTCAGCCATGGGTCACACATGAGGTATCCGGGTCTGGTCCAGCATTTAAAGCTTAGAATTGAAGTTTTAATTAGGATCTGGTGGTTAAAGGAGCAGTGTAAGCCTTATTAGCTGGGACACCTTTCACCTCACGCAACACCTCCAATTGTTATTTATTCCATCCTCATTTAGATTGCACAAGCAACAGTCTCATAGACTACTATTGATAGAAAAATGTAAGAATTTACTGGTAGTTGACGGATCAATTGACATACAGTAGAACCTGTCATAATGGCACACAAGCAGTCAGTCATGTGCCAAGCATGAGTTACCAGGGTCTGACCCAGCATTGGAATTGAAGTTTTAATGAGGACCTGGTGGTTAAGGGAGCTGTGTAAGCCTTCTTAGAGTAGAAACAGTATATAAGGCCTCTGACACACCTTCTAGTACAGGCAACCCACTAGATGGAGACAAAACTTTGAGTCTCCACATTTCAAGAAAAAATTTTCACACAGAACTAAAGTGGCTTTAATTTCCACAGAGTAGAAACAGTATAATAGGCCTCTGACACACCTTCTGCTACAGGCAACCCACCAGATAGAGAACCAACTTGGAGTCTCCACATTTCAAAAATATTATTGTCACACAGCACTAAAGTGGCTTCAATATTTACAGAGTAGAAACAGTATAGTAGGCATCTGATACACCTTCTACTACAGGCAACCCACCAGATGGATACCCAACTTGGAGTCTTAACATTTCAAAAAGTTGTTTGTAGCATCAACAGCAATAGCAACAGGAGGCACAGAAAACACTACAAAGTTGGCACAGACTGTAATAACGAGAGATCAATACATGACACTATAAAAAGCACCATTGCCTAGACCGCCCAATCTGCGACTGGGGTGCAAAAGTCATCAGAGATCCATGACTTGTTCATTTTGATGAAATTTAGGTGGTCTACACTTCCAGGGTACAGCCGGATGTGCTTATTCGTCAAGACACCACCAGCAGCGCTGAAGGCACGTTCTGAGAGAACACCGTCGGCCATGACAAAATCTACAAGGCATGACATGCCACTCTTCCATTTTTGAAGACCGAAATGTAAAAGACTCCAACCCCTCGATGGCATTAATATTGACCTCCAGATACTCCTGCGCCATTCTCCCCAGTCATTCATAACATATCAGACTTGTATTCTGTTCTGCTGGTGCACGGGCTGGTCTAAAAAATGTGTTAAATGACTCACAGAAATTTCTAATTCCACTTACACTGCTGCTGCAGCTAATGTTTTGACGAAGTTGCCATGACGTTCCCGGAGTTGGATGTCTACAACAGGGATGTACACTGCATTCCTCACTGGTGTCTTGAGAAAAAACACTCTTAAGATTGTCTACAAGCACATATTCACATTCTTTTCCATGGGGGAAAGCATCTGGCTAAATTTACTCTTGTACCGTGGATCTAATAGAGTGGCATCCCAGTAGTCAGCACCATTTCTAACCCTAATAATATGGGCATTGTGTTGAATATAGTGCAGCAAGAAGGCACTCATGTGTTGGGCGCTTCTATGAGGTCCAAGTTCATGCTGTGTTGGTGGCTGGGTAACACTCAAGGTTGCTTTCTCCATCCCCTCCCACAAACCACGGACAACAGAGAGTGTATCATTATCCTCTTCATCTCCTGACTGTTGCGTATCCATCACGTCATCCTCCTTAATATGTTTCTTGGCTCCTGCATTTTCACTAATAGCTTGTCTGGTACCTTGAGCCCCACTTGATCACTGTAAGCCACCATCCCATGGCAACCACCTGTGCGACGACAGTCTGGTAGATGACCTGAATAATGATACTGATTATGGCATTGTCAGCACTAACCATCTCAGTAGACATTTCAAAAGGGTGCAGAGGTCCTTTATCTGTGCCCACGATTCAAGTGTGATTTGCCCCTCATCAGGATTGCATTGGCCCAGGTTATGCAAAAGGACATACTGCATTAGGGCTCATTGCTGCTGCCACAGATGCTGCAGTATGTGCAGAGTGAAATTCCACCATATCAGAATATCACTAATCAAAAGTTTAACTGGTAGGCCAAAAGACCTTTTGTAGCCATGCAAGTCGATTACCTGCAGGGTATGATCATCAGAAGTGAGCACACAACGACCATGCTTTCTACATCAGCACATCTAGGTCAGGATAGTGGTGGAGAAAATGCTGTACCACCAGGTTAATGACGTGAGCCATGCAAGGCACATGTGTGAGGTAACCAAGGCATAGGCCGCCACCCAGTTTGCACCTTTATTGCACAAGGCCTTCCCTAGCTCCAGGTTTAGTGGAGACAGCCATTGCTCTAACTCAGTGTGGAGACCTGTCCACAACTATTGAGCTGTGTGACTGCGATCTCCAAAGCATTAATTTAAATTCTGACTGATTGCAGTAAGTCATGGCTGCGCAGTACAGAGGTGAGAGATATTCTATCTGCACTGTTGAACACATGTATGATTAAGGGAGAGGTTGATGGCACAGGTGGAGGCCCTATAGGAGGACGAGGAGGCAGAACAGTGGACGAACTGTAAATTACAGAGGTTTGTCCCAGAAGACTTGAGAATTCAAAGACTTGTGGAGCAGGATCTTCCACGAATGCTCGTCAGCGACCAGAGTCACCCAGTGCCCAGTCAGTGAGATATAATGCTGCTGCCCATGTTTGTTTGTCCAGGTATCTGTGGTGAAATGCACAGTGGCAGACAAAGATTTTTTCAGGAAATCGGTGATGTTTTTGGTGACATACTGGTGTAACGCAGACACAGCTTTCTTAGATAAGTAATGCCAATTGGGCAACTGGTGCTGGGGACTGTGATGGCCATCAATTTTCGGAAACCATCTCTATCCAGCAGGTGGAGATGCAGCATTTCCATGAATAAAAGATTGTAGATGGTGGAATTCAAGTTTAGTTTTAATATTTTCATGAGTAAACATTTTTTTACATGACCATAACTGTTGGACTTAGAGCTGGCTGCTGCGCTGAGAGAGGGAGGAGTACGGAGAACAGGACAAACTGCTTGACTGTGAGTGGGGTGCATCAGAGATGTTATGGTGTATTGCAAAAGATGCATTGTTCTAGGTGACACAAAAGCAGTGCTCATTTCTACTTCTGTAACAGTTAACCGGCTCTCACTCACCCTGACTGTGGTGTGCAAACAAATGTAGTTTCTGCGAATGGAGACCTGTGTGAGAGGACTTGGAATGGTGACAGAGGAGGAAAAAGCAGCAGATGGGGCTGATGGAACTGACGGAGGTTGGCGAGGCCCACTAGCCCGCATTTTTGTGCAGTGAGAGTCCCGCACTAAAGCATGTTAATTGAGCATGTGCCGATTCATGCATGTCATTGTCAAATTACTGCAATTATTGCCTCTATTGAATTGTTTTTTGCAAATTTGACAGATAACATGTTAGGTCATCCTTTGAAGTCTCAAAAAATGCCCTGACTATGCAACATTTGTCTCCTCTGCTAACTGCACACTCGCGACTGTTGCTGGCTAAAGCCAGAGTTGGGGTTGAGAATGCAGTGCTTGTCGTGGTTGCATTACTTCATGTCTGTGTGTGAAGCTGCAACGTAACCTTCTCATCTTCCTCCTCTTCCACCACCTCTTCTATGATACTCAGCTGCATACCTCTAGGTTCACATCAAGTGGGATCTACAACCTCATCTTCATCCTCTCTGTTTTTGCATTCCTCACCCTGAGAGTCATGCTCCTACTGTTCGTGCCCTAACACCACAGTATAGTCTGCGTTTGCATCTGGCATCTGAGTCTCCTCAGGATCACCTCTACCCTTGGCGGTTAACATCTGGTGTTGAGGGTCTGGATTCTGCTTGGATCCTATTTCATCCAGCCCCGAATCCAACATGAAAAAATGTTGAGCCTCGGTGCAGATGCTTTCCTCTGGATTTGGTAACTCTTCGGTGCAGACCTCTGATGCCCATGGAATACACTGTGTGTACAGCTCTTCAGAATGGCCAATCTGAGATTCCCCACAGGCACGTAGAAATTTTTGACACATTGGAATAAAGGGTGATTGTGCTGCCATCTCTGAGGATTGTACTGTGTGTAATGTTAAGGTGGAGGAAGAGGAGGAGAGGCCACTTAATGCAGTGCTTGCCATCCACTGGAGTACATGCTCTTTCTGAGCCTCATCTACAAGGTGTACCGCTGTGCTGCTGCCAAAGAAAGGGAGTTGAGTAGGCCGGCCAGTAGCAGATGTTGTCAGCGGTCTTTGGATAGGATGAGACAGTGTTTGTTCAGTTGAGTTTTCATTCACATTAACACCTAACCCATGTAAACGTCAAACACCAAGCCTATTCACCCTTCCACCATGACCTCGCTTTTTCCCACTCATCTTGTAAGTAGCCTTTCCCTCTGTACCATGCTGTTTCACAGTCTTAGGCCCTCAGCTGTAAGTCATCTGTCACTAAATGAACAATCACTTCTTATTTTGTTAGTGTGCTTGAACAACGCTATTTTGCCTAACAATTTTTAAGTGGAAATCTGGCCTTCTGTTTTGCCACTGAAACACAGTTTTAGCACAAATGATTTGGATCAGCTAATTGAGCTTCGTGGCTTCACCACTATATTAAGCCTAATGATTTTTAAGTGGAAATCTAGCATACTATTTTTCCACTGAAACACAGTTTTAGCACAAATGATTTGGATTAGTTAATTGGGCCTTGTGGCTGCAACACTATATTAGACCTAACAAATTTTACGTGGAAATCTGGCCTTTCGATTTGCCACTGGAACACAGTTTTAGCACAAACGATTTGGAGTAGCTAATTGGGCCTCGTGGCTGCAACACTATATTAGGCCTAACGAGTTTTAAGTGGAAATCTGGACTTCTGATTTGCCACTGAAACACAGTGTTAACACAAACAATTTGGAGTAGCAAATGGGTCTTCCGGAGACTGCCATACAGTTTTTGCATAATCTACTTTGATGTTGGAAGATCGATTTCACATAGGACAGGATCCTATCTATGTCAATAACATGTTCACTTTCAGCACTAGCACAGGAGTGACCTTTCTGCACTGTGAAAATGAGCAAATATCGTAAGCAAAACAAGATGTCCGCTTTTAATATGGCCAGGGACATGTGACTTCGGCAGCCAATCACAGAAGACCTTGGGTCATGACGTTGTGAATGGTTTCTGCGCCCTGACTGGTTGCTGGAATAAACACACAAAGTTAAGTAAAAAACAAAAAAGCGTTCGCCTCTCCTGTAATCTCTTGAGGCACTTCTTTAAACTCTCCACACTCCCTCCCCGCAGCAAATATGTCCCACCCTCCTCCATCGCTCATCATACAGCTCCACTATCCTAGCCAAAGTCATACAAAAGCATTAGTGGAAATGCGATGGTTTATCGAACGGTGACCGACTTTTGCCGACTTTGAGTAAAAATGGTCATGAAAGCAAGCACAAATCCAAATGTGCTACGTTCATGCCGAATTTGAGATTGACGAACATTTTCTAAACACATTCGCTCATCTCTCCTAAAGATGCCCAGGACATTTCTCCTTATGCGCGCATGGTCATGTCACACATCATGATGTCATGTCATCGTTCGTGACCTTTATGATGCATTGCTTACTTATCATGTGTAGAATATGCTTAGGGTTTTATCAGAGCCAGATGACCCAGACATGCTTGAATCGGCCAGATGATTCATTTTTTGCGACAGTGATAAGAAGATGCAATTAAGACAAGATGACTTAGGAGGAGGAGCGGAACGGTTGAAGATGTGAGTGATAAGGTGAGAAAAAGTATTTCTTTATTTTTTTACCTTAGGATGGTCCTTTATGTTTATTCAAAATGGTGACGAACGAATATATTTGCTCATCTCTCATCCTCCGAGAAGTCAATTGCTTCCTCAGGAATTCAGCGTTTTAAAGATCTGCACAATAAATTACTTACTAATAATCAATCATATCTTTTTTTTTCTGACCTAGAAATACAATGACTGTATATAATATTATCTACCAAGACAATAAAATAAAATATTTGCTTTGTGCAGCTATGTTTTTCTGTTTTTCTCCATTAAATGCGGTCCCATAGAAGAAAATCTAGACATTTTTTGAACATTGCTCAAATGATTCTCCAAGTAATGTTGGATTGCATTTTTTTCCTTTTTGTACATGATTTACTATTATTTGTCATTCCCAAAGTAGTCTGTATTCATATGCAAAGTAACATCATGCTTGGATAACATCCCAGGTCCTGCATTCTAGGCTACAGAAGGCCAGCAATGCCATCTGACTAATGCTTGAAATTCTGTGTTGGCTATTGTGTTCACAGTCTGGAACTTCTAGAGGACTTGTCATATGGTTTTATTATTCTGGCAGCAGAGTGTTGTCCATCTGTGACAACCCCATATGCTATAAACTTTAAAAAAGCTCATTAGTATGTGGGACATAAGCTGGTTAGCAATGTGACCCTTCTATGATGAAATTTCCTTCTCCTAAGTTTATTTCTTTCTATTTGTACAGAGTTGATTTATCTGATATACTGTATAAGATTATGCATCATATGCACATTAGGTTATAACAAGTAGTTACAAATAATAGATAGATATGGAATAGATAGATATATAAATAGATTGATATAAAACAGATAGATAGAAATATTATAGATTGATAGCTAAATAGATATGTGATAGATAGATAGATAGATAGATAGATAGATAGATAGATAGATAGATAGATAGATAGATAGATAGATAGATAGATAGATAGATATGGGATAGATAATGATGATGATGATGATGATGATGATGATGATGATGATGATGATGATTTGATCCAACAGAAAAAAACAATACTTTTTTAATTGCAAGACAACATCTGTTATTATCTATCTACCATTGTAACCAATGAAATAAATAATAGTGATGTAAACCAACTAAATATGTAACAGATCAATAATAGGAAAGCAGAGGGGAAAGGATGATTACTCACCAGACTATGCTTGGAGACCGTCCGTGCCTGGAATTCAGTGGCTGATTACCACATATGAACAACCCTGAAGACAAATGATTTTTCCAGCACTGGAAATTTTTCCATAAAAAACATTATCTTTATTCAGAAAATCTTCATGGTTAAAAAAACAATACATGAGGGGGAAGCCCCCAATGCCTGACGCGTTTCAGACCTGAAGCGGTCCTTTCTCTAAGGCATACAGACATAAAATCAACAATTCCTTTATATGTTCTCAACCATTGCAAAAGCACATATGTTTAATTACGGAGACCACTTCCATTTAACTATTTAACAACCATTACTATTTTCATAGAATGTGGTCACGCAAAAAATGCATGTCACTGTTATAATACCGCATACAGTGGTATGGAATAATACCTATTACAGTGAAAAAAATTTTTTTTCTGTTTAAATTTTCACTATAATAGGGTTGAATATATATGCTGCTTAGTTGTAGTGATTAATTGCATATGCATATGGAAATAGAATATATATATATTCCTTGCGGCATTTAGGTGATATTATGTGCCTCTTTTGGAATAAAGGTTTTTAGAATTTAATGTTTGTAGATCTTCAGCTAACCTTACCAGTTCACAATAAGTGATGTATACCACTATCTTTATTTGTTTAATAAGCACATGGAATTAGCATGCACATATGCACTATATGCGGTATTATAACAGTGACATGCGTTTTTTGTGTGACCACATTCTATGAAAATAGTAATGGTTGTTAAATAGTTAAATGGAAGTGGTCTCCTTAATTAACCACATGTGCTTTTGCAATGGTTGAGAACATATAAAGGGATTGTTGATTTTATATCTGTATGCCTTAGAGGAAGGATCGCTTCAGGTCCAAAACGCGTCAGGTGTTGGGGGCTTCCCCCACATGTATTGTTTTTTTAACCATGAAGATTTTCTGAATAAAGATGATGTTTTTTATAAAAAAATCTCCAGTTCCGGAAAAATCCTTTGTCTTAAATATGTAACAGCTCAGCTAGTTATTTATCACACTTTGTTGTATTAACACATTGCAATTAGACATGATTTATACAGTTTAGCAATTTATTTACATATTTTTTTATCCAAAGCCAGTATTTGCTATAACAAGAAAGGTGTAATTATTTCCTTTGTATGTAACTTTTGCTATTTAATCTGCTGTTCTTTTGGCAAAAGAAATAAGAAAATGAAAAAAATTGCATTGTGCAGCTTTGTATATAAATGCAGCTAGAAGCCATTGAAATATCACAATGCACAAAATGAACAGGCCATTGGTCAAACTAAAACTTAGACTGGACACTCGACTAATCATTCTGTGCAGTCAGAGCTATCAAAATATAAAAATGTCCAAACCAAATAGGTAATTTTGTCATTGCTAAATCTAATGCATAGATTGGATACTGATCATACTTTACAAAATTATGAATTCCACAATTACCTATTCACCTACGTCTTCATAATTTAGCTATCACTTGGTGGGAAAATCAATCCTAGGATATGAATCACTGTATTATTTAACTGGATCTTATTTTTTTGAATATTTTCATAATATCTAAAGTATGATTTGTCACTCTGAGGCCCTGTGCACACATTGCCTTTTCGCTGCATTTTTCAGTGCAGATTTGGTTGGAAAACCTGAAGGGTTTCCTGATGCCAGCAAAGTGAATGAGAATCTTGAAGTCTCACGCCCACATTGCTTACTTGTGACTGGCAGATTTGGTTCAGATTAAAATCTGCAGCAGGTCAATTCATAAAGCATTTTTGATGCAGATGTCACCTATACTAATGAGTGGGGAAAAATCTGCACCAAAAATGCAAGTAAAAAAAGCAGCAAAAAACACATATTTGCTGCTGCGTTTTTCTTACCAAGAGATGCAGAAGCGGTGCACAAATTTCTGCACCAATTACTCAATGTGTGCACGTTCCCTTAAAGTCATAGAGTTTCAATATAACATTCAAAATGTCAATGCTAAGGGCAAGACAATATTAACAGTAAGTCAGCAGAAAATCTTATTAATAGTGTTGAGCATTCTGATACTGCAAATATCGGGTATCGGCCGATATTCGCTGTATCGGAATTCCGATTCCGAGTACCGATATTTTCGTCATATCGGATACCGGAATCGTAATTGTCCTGTCACTGTCAGTGTCCGTCGGTCGGGTCTGTCAGGAGTCAGCGGCACTTACCTGGCAGAAGATCCCCGGTGGTCACGTCCTGGACTGCTTGGCGGTCACATGCAGTTTCTCGCGATAACTGCAGTGACTGCTGGGTAATCGCGGCCGTAAAGCAGTCCGATGACGTCACCGCCGGGGAAGCAGGTAATCAGCTGTGCTGCGTCGGGATGTCAGGCTCTGCCTGGCATTCCGATGTAGCAGAGCTGGATATTCGTGGGACACTCGTTACTATGGACTGCGTCGGACAGGTGGTATACTGTTGGTTTGTTTTTTTTCCTTTTTTTACAGGAGATCGATGGCGTCGCAGGAATGAGAGAGTAATAAAAGAAAGGAAAACTGTGTTGTCTCTTTTATTTAATTAAAATACTTTTTTCTTGCTGTGTATTTTTTTAAACATTTAAAAACTTTGGGATTAATAATGGATCGGTGTCTTATTGACGCCTCTCCATTATTAATCGGGCTTATTGTCACCGTGCAATCAACAGTGACATTAACCCCTTATTACCCCGCTTGCCACCGCTACAGGGCAAGTGGGAAGAGCCGGGTAAAGTGCCACAATTGGCACATCTTTTGATGCGCCAAATGTGGGGCTGCTGTAGCCTGGTATTATCAGGCTGTTGAGGGCCAAAATCCATGGGCCTTGACAGTCTTTTAATACCAGGCCGCAGCAGTCTGCATTTTACTTGGCTGGTTAACAAAAATAGGGGGACCCCTATGCCATTTTTTTTTCGAAGGGATCCCCTATTTTTGTTAACCAGCCAAGCTAAGCAGACTGTTGTGGCCTGGTATTATCAGGCTGGCAAGGTCCATGGATATTGGATCCTTACCAGCCTGAAAAACCAGGCCTCAGCAGTCTGCTTCATCTGGCTGGTTAACAAAAATAGGGGGGACCCCACGCCAATTTTTTTCGAGGGGATCCCCTACTTTTGTTAACCAGCCAAGATATGCAGACTGCTGTGGCCTGGTATTATCAGGCTGGCAAGGTCCATGGATATTGGATCCTTACCAGCCTGAAAAACCAGGCCTCAGCAGTCTGCTTCATCTGGCTGGTTAACAAAAATAGGGGGGACCCCACACCAATTTTTTTCGAGGGGATCCCCTACTTTTGTTAACCAGCCAAGATATGCAGACTGCTGTGGCCTGGTATTATCAGGCTGGCAAGGTCCATGGATCTTGGCTCCTTAACAGCCTGAAAAACCAGGCCTCAGCAGTCTGCTTCATCTGGCTGGTTAACAAATATAGGGGGGACCCCACGCCAATTTTTTTCGAGGGGATCCCCTATTTTTGTTAACCAGCCAAGATAAGCAGACTGCTGTAGCCTGGTATTATCAGGCTGGCAAGCAGGGTCGGACTGAGCCACCGGGACACCGGAGAAACCTCCGGTGGGCCCCAGCTCCTGCGTGGTGGGCCCTGATTTGAAAGGATAGGTCGCGGGGCAGAGGGGGCGGTGGCCCCGGGCCCCGCGCTCTGAGGGGCCCACTCGGAGCTACGCTACAGTAACTATCGGCGTGCACGCCGATACAGTTACATTCTGTGGCAGAGCAGGAGAATCGCTCTCCCTGCTCTGCCGCCCGGAAGCTATGTGGCCTGAACAGGTGGTGGGGGCACCCGGTGCCAGTAGTGGGCCCCCCACCCGTCATCGGAGGGTCAGCTGTATCGGCATCCAGCCGATACAGCTGACCGCATAGAGAGACAAGGAGCGAGCG
>JARQOD010000002.1:161269825-161563947 GCA_033576555.1 Oophaga sylvatica
AGGAAGGTGTCCTGGCACAAGAAACAGTCTCCAAGAGTGTTAGAGCTGTCTTTAGCCTGGACACAGAGAGGTGTCCTGGCACAAGGAAGCAGTCTCCAAGAGTGTTAGAGCTGTCTTTAGCCTGGACACAGAGAGGTGTCCTGGCACAAGGAAGCAGTCTCCAAGAGTGTTAGAGCTGTCTTTAGCCTGGACACAGAGAGGTGTCCTGGCACAAGGAAGCAGTCTCCAAGAGTGTTAGAGCTGTCTTTAGCCTGGACACAGAGAGGTGTCCTGGCACAAGGAAGCAGTCTCCAAGAGTGTTTGAGCTATCTCAGTTTGGGTGCAGGAAGGACCCCGGACATAGGAGTAGTCTCAGTGCGAATCCGTGTGAAGAGCGGCTGAATAGGAGTGGATCTCTCTCAAGTCTGGACATGGAAGGTGCCTTCAGACACAAGGAGGAGTATCTGTGAAGCTCCATACTGGTAACATATGTGATATGTGTTGTTTTGGGCACAGACTGGTAGAGTCTGGGTCCCGGATAGAGAGGGCCATCTATCTAAGTGTAATTAGAGGCTAGACAAGCCCAGGTTTTCTGTTTATGCTTTGTTTTAATCTGTTTGCTGTGGACTTTAATAAAGCTGGTTGCGGCCAGTTTTGCACCAGAACTGCTGTCTGAATGAACTGTTTTCATGCCATTCTGTCTACCCAGACAGCGATCCTAGAGCAAAACTCCCTGGAATGCTACAAGCCGTAAAAACAAAAAAATCATTTTTTTTTTTACAAAAATGATCTTGTCACCCCCAGTTTTTTATTTTCCCAAGGGTAACAGAAGAAATAGGACAAATTGCACATAACTCTTGGGGTACAGAGTACGCTGATACCCCATATGCGGGGTAAACTACTGTTTGGGCGCATGGCAGAGCTCAGAAGTGAAGGAGCACCGTTTGACTTTTTCAACGCAGAATTGGCGGGAATTGAGATCAGACGCCATGTCACATTTGGAGAGCCCCTGATGTGCCTAAACAGCAGAAACCCCCCAATTCTAACTCCAACCCTAACCCCAACATACCCCTAACCCTAGTCCCAACCCTAACCACAAACTTAACCCTAACACACCACTAACCCTAATCCCAACCATAACCCTAATACTAACTTTAGCGCCAATCCTAACCCTAACTTTAGCCGCAACACTAACCCTAATGGGAAAATGGAAATAAATACATTTTTTTAATTTTATTATTTTTCCCTAACTAAGGGGGTGATAAAGGGGGGTTTGATTTACTATTTATAGCGGGTTTTTGTGATTGGCAGCTGTCACGCTAAAAGACGCTTTTTATTGCAAAAAGTAGTTTTTTGCATCACCACATTTTGAGAGCTATAATTTTTGCATATTTTGGCCCACAGAGTCATGTGAGGTCTTATTTTTTGCGGGACGAAGTGACGTTTTTATTGGTACCATTTTTGAGCATGTGACATTTTTGATCGCTTTTTATTTCGATTTTTGGGAGGTTAGAATGAACAAAAATCAGCAATTCATGAATTTCTTTTGGGGGAGGCGTTTATACCGTTCCGTGTGTGGTAAAATTGATAAAGCAGTTTTATTCTTTGGGTCAGTACGATTATGGCGATTCCTCATTTATATCATTTTTTTATGTTTTGGCGCTTTTATAGAATAAAAACAATTTTATGTAAAAAATCATTATTTTTGCATCGCTTCATTCTGCGAGCTATAACTTTTTTATTTTTTCGCTGATGATGCTATATGATGGCTCGTTTTTTGCAGGACAAAATGACGTTTTCAGCGGTACCACGTTTATTTATATCTGTCTTTTTGATCGCGTGTTATTCCACTTTTTGTTCGGCGGTATGATGATAAAGCATTGATTTTTTGCTTAGTTTTTTTTTTTTTTTTAAGGGGTTCACTAAAGGGGTTAACTAGTGGGACAGTTTTATAGGGGGGGTCGTTACGGACGCGGCAATACAAAATATGTGTACTTTTATTGTTTTGTTTTTTTATTTACAGGAAGAAATGAATTTATTGGGGAATTTTTTTTTTTTTTTGATGATTTTTTTTACCACTTTTTATTTCTATTTTTTTTACTTTTTTACTTTGTCCCAGGGTGGGACATCACAGTATTTTAGCAGATCGCTGGTGTGACAGTGTGCACAGCACTCTGTCACACCAGCGATCGCTCTGGCATCGCTGCAGGCTTTCTCTGCGCCTGCTCTCAGCAGGCACTGAGGAAGCCGCCTCCCTGCAGGACCCCGGCGCCATCTTGGATCCGGGGACCTGGAGGAGGATGGACCCTCGGAACAGCGCGACACATCGCGCTGCTCTGAGGGTCTCAGGGGGGCGCGCAGGGAGCCCCCTGCCTGCGCGATCCTCCCCTGTGCCCCGGGCACACCGCGATCATGTTTGATCGCGGTGTGCTAGAGGTTAATGTGCCGGGAGCGGTCCGTGACCGCTCCTTACACATAGTGCTGGGTGTCAGCTGTGATATACAGCTGACACCCGGCGGCGATCAGCTACGCTCCCCCGGGAGCGCAGCTGATCGCCTATGACGTACTATTCCGTCCATGGGAATTAGGTCCAGGGTCACATGGACGGAATAGTACGTCTGATGGCAGAGAGGGGTTAAATTTCACTCCCATGAAGCTCAGTAAGTTACCCCAAGCTATGGGATTTTCAGGCGCTAAGGTGTTATGTTAGGTAGCTGACGAGGACAGGAACAACAGCCGGGCAGCCGAACATCTGAGATGTTGGTAACTAATGGGTTGCAGATTCCTAAACTAACCACACAACTAGAGGTAGCCGTGGAGCGTTCCTACGTTGATCCTAGACGCCTCGTCACAGCCTGAGAGATAACTACACCTAAAGGCAGAAAGATGAAAGCTATTTGCCCCGGAGCAGATCCCCAAAGAAAATAGGAAGCCCCCAAACATGTAATGGCGGTAAGACAAGAAGAAAGCACGAACACAGACAGAAAATAGAATGAGCAAACGCTGGGGCCACAAGCTGACTAAATCGGATAGGACTGGAGAGTTTACTTTCTGCAACCCAGAAAACCCTACAAAAATCCAACAATTCTGATTACAAAAATACTGAGATTACACGATCTCGTCACCCACTAAATCAGATCTCAGTGTGAACAAAACCAAGCCACTGCCACTGAAAAAACAGGAAAAAGAAAATGAACAAATAACAGTGGCTTCAGATAAACTGAGAGGAGCACAAAACCCCGGAGGGGACCTGGCTGACCTCCACAGAAGTGCAGGGAACAAATGCAAAAAGCAAGCACAAAAATAAAAGCAGAAAATATCTTATCTGATAGCAGAAGATGCAGGCAAGACTCAGCAAACTTCCAAATGAACCAGGAACCACAATTGAAACAAGAACAATTGATCACTGGCAACCATCAAGGGAGGGAACCTCCCTTATATCAGACCAGTCAGTGAACCCAGATAGCCATTACTCGCTGAAAGGTTCAGTACTGTCTGTAACCACCAGAGGGAGCCTCTGCTCAGAAACCATCTCTAGCACATTCATAACAGTACCCCCCCTTGAGGAGGGGTCACCGAACCCTCACTTGTGCAACCAGGCCGATCAGGATGAGCTCGGTGATAGGCACAGATCAGTCTCCTAGCATGGATGTCCAAAGCAAACACCCAAGAATTGTCCTCCTAACCATAACCTCTCCACTTAACCAAATACTGGAGTTTCCGTCTAGGAAAAACGAGAATCCAATATTTTCTCAACCACATACTCCAGATTGACCTCAACCAAAACAGGGTCAGGAGGCGCAGCCATAGGAACCACTGGCTTGACAAACCTCTTCAATAAGGACTTGTGGAACACGTTATGGATCTTAAATGTCCCTGGAAGAAGCAAACGGAAGGAAACAGGATTAAGAATATCTATGATCTTATAAGGTCCAATGAACCAAGGCTTAAACTTTGGAGATGCAACCCTCATAGGGATATTTTTTGAGGACAACGAAACCAAGTCCCCCACTTTAAACCGAGGACCATCAGTCCTATGCCGATTGGCAAACCATTGGGCCTTCTCCTAAGAGAGAGACAACCTCTCCACTACCTGGTCCCAAATCTGCTGCATTCGCTCCACAACAGAGTCAACACCTGGACAGACAGAAGCCTCCGCCTGTCCCAAAGAAAATCGAGGGTGAAACCCAAAATTGCAGAAAAATGGAGACATCAAGGTGACAGAGCTAGCCTTATTATTAAGCGCAAACTCAGCCAAAGGCAAAAAAGAGACCCAGTCATCTTGATCAGCAGACACAAAACATCTCAAATAAGTCTCCAAGGTCTGGTTTGTTCTCTCGGTTTGTCCATTGGTCTGAGGATGAAAAGCAGAAGAGAAAGATAATTGAACACCAAGTTTAGAACAAAATGTCCTCCAAAATCTGGAAACAAACTGGACTCCTCTGTCAGACACAATGTTCTCCGGAATGCCATGTAACCGAACCACGTGCTGAAGGAACAAAGGCACCAATTCGGAGGAGGAAGGTAACTTAGGTAATGGCACAAGATGTATCATCTTGGAAAACCTATCACAGATTACCCAGATTATGGTCATTCTCTGAGAAACAGGGAGGTCGGAAATAAAATCCATAGAGATATGGGTCCATGGCCTCTCGGGCACAGGTAATGGCATTAACAAACCACTAGAGCGAGAGCAAGGCTTGGAGCGAGAGCAAGTCCCACAGGACTGCACAAATTCCCTGACGTCACGAGACAAAGTAGGCCACCAAAAGGACAGACTCACCAAGTCTCTGGTACCAAAAATCCCGGGATGACCAGCCAACGCGGAACAATGAATCTCAAACATCACACTCTTCTTCCACTGGTCTGGGACAAACAATTTCCCAATAGGGCAGCGCTCAGGTTTATCCTCCTGACACCCTTCCAAGGCCACTCTCAAATTGGGCGAGATGTTGGAAAGAACTACACCCTCTTTCAAAATAACAGTAGGATCAGATAACTCAGGAGAGTCTGCAAAGAAACTCCTCGAGAGGGCATCCACCTTAACATTCTTAGTGCCAGGAAGAAAAGAAACCACAAAATTAAAATGTGTGAAAAACAAGGCCCACCTGGCCTGTCTAGGATTAAGTCGCTTGGCTGATTCGAGATAAACCAGATTCTTATGGTCCGTGAGGACCACCACCTGATGTTCGGCTCCTTCCAGGCAATGTCTCAACTCTTCAAAGGCCCACTTCATGGCCAATAACTCCCGATTACCCACGTCATAATTACGTTCAGTTGGAGAAAATTGTCGAGAGAAAAAGGCACAAGGGTTACTCTTAGAGGTCTCAGGATCTCTTTGGGACAAAACGGCACCTGCCCCAATTTCAGAGGCATCACCTCCACCTGAAACAGTAGAGAAACATCAGGCTGCCGTAGAACAGGAGCAGAAGTGAATCTCAGTTTAAGTTCCTGAAACGCAGAGACTGCCTCAGGAGGCCAATTCACCACATCAGAACCCTTTTTGGTCAAATCAGTCAATGGTTTAACAATAATAGAGAAATTACCAATAAATTTACGATAAAAATTGGCAAAACCCAAGAATCTCTGAAGAGCCTTTAATGAAGTAGGTTGGACCCAATCACAGATGGCCTGAACCTTGACCGGGTCCATTTCATTAACAGACGGAGACAAAATTAATCCCAGAAATGAGACCTTCTGTATGCCAAAAAGACACTTTGATCCCTTCACATACAGTGCATTCTCTCTCAAAATCTGGAACACAGTCCGAACATGTTTCACATGAGAGTCCCAGTCATTGGAAAAAATCAAGATATCATTCAAATAAACAATCATAAATTTATCCACAAAATCCCTGAAATAACATTCATGAAGGATTGGAAGACAGAAGGAGCATTAGTGAGCCCAAAGGGCATCACTAGGTACTCAAAATGCCCCTCTGGGGTATTAAACGCCGTCTTCCATTCATCCCCGTGCTTAGTGCGAATAAGGTTATACGCCCCCCAGAGGTCAAGCTTGGTAAACCAACTAGCACTTTTCACCCTGGAAAACAGGTCAGAAATCAAGGGTAACGGATATTGATACTTCACAGTGATCTTATTCAAGAGACTATAATCAATACACGGCCTCAATGAACCATTCTTTTTGGCCCAAAGAAAAAACCGGCACCCAAGGGTGAAGAGGATAGTCTGATATGACCCTTCTCCAATAACTCCTTGATATAAAATCGCATAGCATCATGTTCAGGTACAGATAAGTTAAAAAGACGACCTTTAGGAAATTTACCACCCGGCACTAATTCAATAGCGCAATCGAAGCTCCTGTGAGGGGGCAAGGATGCAGATTTACTTTCACTAAATACATGCGAAAAATCAGTCAAAAAGTCAGGAACATCCTGAGACTGGGGAGAGGCAGAAAAAAAACAGGAGTATTGGCATTAACACATTGGCAGCCCCAAATGGTCACAGACACAGATTTCCAATCCAAAACAGGATTATGAGACTATAACCAAGGGAAACCTAGTACAATAATGTCATGCAGATTATACAGCACCAGAAATTTGCAACTCTCCTGATGATCAGGATCAACCCTCATTATCACCTGAGCAGAAAACTGGGGTTTATTCTCAGTCAAAGGTGTAGAATCAATCCCCAGTAGGGGAATAGACTTCCCTAGGGGTATCAAGGGAAACCCACAACGTTTGGCAAAATCAAAATCCATCAGGTTAATAGATGCTCCCGAATCAACAAAATCCTGAGCAGAAAATGTGGACAGGGAGCAAATCAGGGTAACAGTCAACAGAAATTTAGTCTGAACACTACCCAAGAAAACTGAGCGTGCAAAACATCTTCCCCGCTTAGGGCAGACAGAATAGCATGAGAGGCGTCACCACAATAGAAACATAACCCATTGCGTTTTCGAAACTCATGACGCTGTGCCCCAGAAGCCACTCTATCACACTGCATGGGTTCAGAAGCTGGCTCACAAGGCAACACTATTCCACGCATACCTCTATGCTCACGCAAACGTTTGTCAATTTGAATCGCTAATGACATAGAATCATTGAGACCAGAGGGAGCAGGGAATCCCACCATAACATCCTTTACATTCTCTGACAGCACCTTCACAAAAAAGGCTGCCAAAGCATCATCATTCCATTTGGTTAGGACTGCCCATTTTCGGAATTTCTGACAGTACAACTCAGCGTCCTCAAGCCCCTGATTTAATTCCAACAAGGTTCTTTCAGCTTGATCAGTGACATTAGGCTCATCGTACAATAACCCCAGAGCCAGAAAAAATGCATCAACATCACTCAAAACAGGGTCCCCAGGTGTCAGGGAAAAAGCCCACTCCTGAGGATCGCCGCGCAGGAGAGAGATGACAATTTGAACCTGCTGTGCTGCGTTCCCTGAGGACTTAGGTTTTAAGGCAAAAAACAACTTACAGTTATTTTTGAAATTCAGAAATTTGGCCCGATCTCCCAAAAACAAATCTGGCTTTTGAATCCTAGGTTCCACAACCGGCAACCCAGCAAGATAGACAGCAATACTCCGAACCTCAGTGGCAAGCTGATCCACACGGCCAGACAGCTGTGCAAGCTCCATTGAGAGGAAAAAAAAATCCTCCCCAGCACCCAGAGAAAAAGAGGGAAAAAATGCAAGAAACAGAAAAAAAAAATCTCTGACAACTTTTTTCTTTCCACACTTTTTACTATTTTTCCCTTCTGTGAGTACCATACAATTTTCAGTTAGGCCGGTGATACTGTTATGTTTCGGTAGCTAAGGAGAGCAGGCAAAAACGGCAACACACCAGAGAGGTTGGAATCTATTGGATTGCAGTACCCTGACTAACCACCACAACTAAAGGCAGCCGTGGAGCGTTCCTACGTTGGTCCTAGACGCCTCGTCACAGCCTGAGAGATTAACTACACCTAGAAATAGAAAGAGGAAAACTATCTGCCCCGGAGCAGATCCCCAAAGAACATAGGAAGCCCCCAAACATGTAATGGCGGTTAGACAAGAGGAAATACAGACACAGACAGAAAATAGTATGAAGAAACGCTGGGGCCCAATCTGCCTAGACAGAAAAGGATAGAAAGGATACTCACTGCAATCCAAAAAAAACCCTAAAAAAGCCAACGCTACTGATTGCAAAAACACCTGAGATCACATGACCTCTACCACCTAAATCAGTTCTCTGGTGTAACAAATCAAAGCCGCAGCCACTGAAAAAACTGGAAAAGGCAAATGAACAAATAACAAAGGCTCCAGAGGAACTGAGAGGAGCCCAAGCCCCCCGGGGGGGAACCTGGCCAACCTCACAGAAATGCAGAGAAATATGCAAATGGTAAGCACAAGAACAAAAACAGAAAATATCTTATGTGAAAGCAGAAGAAGAGGCAAGACTCAGCAAGCTTCCAAGTGAACCAGGAACCACAGTTGAGACAAGAACAATTGATCACGGGCAACCATGATGGGAGGAAACCTCCCTTATATCAAGCCAGTCTGTGAATCCTGATTGCCAATCCTCATTGAATGATTCAGTACTGTTTGTAACCACCAGAGGGAGCTTCTGCTCAGAATTCATTTCCAAAACATTCACAACACCACGGCTTTTGAATTTCAGGGTTGTTTTTACCACTGGTGCCCCGTTTGCTTTAACGGGAATGACATGAACAAACTCAAAAAGACCACTTATGGTCAATTGCATCGCATGATTGAGGTGAAGAAACATTTCTTACTTCAAAAGGGGTTCAACATCCGTGTATTGTGGAAGCAGGAATAGCAAGAGATGGGTGAAAAAAACTCTGCCCTACAAGCGTTTCTGCACCACATGCAATTCCTAGAACCATTAAAGCCTCGTGATGCTCTGTACGGGGGGTCGTACTAACGCCATCAAACTCTATCACAAACAGGAACCAGGTGAAACTATAGAGTACTACGATTTTGCCAGTTTATACTCATACGTCAATAAAACAAAAGTGTACCCCGTAGGACATCTTAAAATAATCTATGACCACTTTGGCTATATCAAGCAGTACTTTGGTATCACCAAAGTTAAAGTCTACCCGCCCAGGGATTTGGTTTTCCCTGTGCTCCCTGTTAAAATGAACAAAAAATTGATCTTCCCCCTCTGTCACACATGCGTTTTGCATTCAGAAGCTGCTCCCTGCACTCATTCAGAGGAAGAGAGGGCCCTGACAGGTGCATGGTGCACGATAGAGTTAGAAATGGCTGTGGAGAAGGGTTACAGGCTCGCACACATTTACTAGGTGTGGCATTTTGAGGAGACGATGACCGATCTATTTGCACAATACATTGATTTACATCTTAGACACAAACAGGAAGCCACGGGTTAGCCCACGTAGTGCATGGACGATACCAAGAAAAAAGACTATGTAACCGCCAATCTTGAAAAAGGAGGCATAAAGTTAGACTTTGATCATATAGAGCCAAATTCGGCTAAAAGACAAATCGCTAAGCTATTCTTAAACTTTTTATGGGGAACGTTTACGCAGCACTCTATTTTACCTACCACCAGCGTCGTGAACAATGCCGATGAACTCTTTGAGTACGCTTTTCTCCCGTACTATGAGGTTTCAGAGTTAACCTTTACCAGCGACGTTACGGCGACTGTCAATTGGAAATACACAAAAGCACATCACACCGTCAATAAAAACACCAACATTTTCATTGCATGCTTCATTCACAACAGCTTATGCGCGCTTAGAATTGTACATCTTTCTAGACAAATTGCAGGAGCGGTGTCTTTACCATGACATGGACTCGTGATGGCGAGTGGCAGCCTACCTTAGGAGATAGGACTAATGTGCTTTTTATAACAATATTTCCTTTCTGTAATGTGTATTATACAATGTTTATATCTATTTCTTGTTCAATAAATCATTAAATCTATTTTTGTGTTTCTGTTAATATGACACATATTGTATTGTATTATATATATTGTATATGTATCTGCATATTTTTGCATAGTTAGAGTCTATTTAGACCCTTGACTCAGGGACAGATACCTTATGTGGTGTTGAGCGATACGATACTGCAAATATCGGGTATCGGCCGATATTAGCTGTATCGGCCTTTCGATTCCGAATACCGATATTTTCGTCATATCGAATACCGGAATCGGATTTGTCACTGTCACTGTGAGTGTCCGTCGGTCGGGTCTGTCAGGAGTCAGCGGCACTTACCTGGCAGAAGATCTCCGGCGGTCACGTCCTGGACTGCTTGATGGCCGCCATTATCTTCTCCCTGGCGGTCACATGCAGTTTTTCGCGATAACTGCAGTGACTGCAGGGTAATCCCGGCCGTAAACCAGTCCGATGACGTCACCGCCGGGGAAGCAGGTAATCAGCTGTGCTGCACCGGGATGACAGGCTCTGCCTGTCATTCTGATGTAGCAGAGCTGGATCGTCGTGGGACACTCGTTACTATGGACTGCGTCGGTCAGGTGGTATACTTTTTTTTTTTTTTTCATTTTTTTACAGGAGATCGATGGCGTCGCAGGATGAGACTGTAATAAAAGTAATGAAAACTGTGTTTTTTTTTTTTTTATTAAATTAAAAAACTTTTTTATGAACATTCACCCGTCCGGGTACATCAACAATTTAACTATTTACATACAGGGACCCTGTCCGGGTTATTTATAATTCTTTGGCAGGGGTGTTCCAGGTACCACCTGGTACTCTTCTGATGCTTGCCAAACATCCGAGACACCAAGGACCACCAGGACCTGATGACGTCGTGTGGTCTGTACAGTCAAGTCGTGACCCGCTATCTGGGTCTGTGTGGCCACCTCTTTCATCTCCCTCCGGGTCTGGAACCCTATGTCCTGGACTGAACGAACCCCAGGGGGCCTAACAGGCGCCGAGTACGGGCCAGCTATACTTATCATGTCCATAGCTGGGGCTGCTGAGGAGACCACTGAGGGAGGCTGGGGAGATTTACGGCGTGGGGTGGGCACTTTTACAGAGGCCTGGATGTGGGAGGCTGAAGGCTCCGAGGGTCTCACAGGTTCCTGACACTCTGGGGATTAGGGGTCGCACCTGGTAACATTTAGGGCGTACCATCCATTGTAACCCCAGTGTCGGGTGTAAGTCACCAAGTCTCCTGGCAACAGGTCCCTCCCCGGGTGTCCTTCTGGGAGGTGAGCCTCCACGTCCCGCCGGTTCACAAAAACTTCTAAATAAAGTCCAGGCTCCTGGATGAAGCCCCAACCACCTTTCAATTTAAAGCTCCGTACTGCACCCTTACGCCGCGGCTCCCACAGGGTTCCTTTATCTTTTCTCATCCGGTCCTTATCTGCCCGGTCCTTCTCCAGGTTACGTTGCCGAAGCTTTTGGGTTTCTCGCTGCTCCCTTTGTCGCTCTGCTTCCCGCTCCCGACGTCTCCACTCTTTCTCCTGACGCCGGTTGTAATTCTCCTCCACCAGCTGCTCCATGTCTCCACCATCAAACTGCAGCTTACAGTGTCCGGTTTGCGGCAGCTCTCCTGGCGCCCCCCAGTCCTGGCGGCGCTCACCTGCGGAGGAAGCAGCGGCTCTGGAACAGATGACAGTAGGGGCTCCGGTACAGGCAGGTAGTGCTCTGGTGCCTGCGCAGCCTCCTCCATGAGGACGGGTGTCGCTTCTTCTGTCTCAGCGACGGGGGCAGACAGCGGGATCTGGGGTGCTGCCGGTGCAGAGTTTTTTGCACGAACGGGTGCCTCCACTGTGACAACGTAAACCCGGATCACATTGCAAGGGCTGGGATGCCCGCACGGACTCCTCTACTAGAACGGGTGCCTCACCTTCCGGTACAGACACTTCAGGTAAGAGGGATTGGCGCTGCTCCAAGTTTAGTTTTAGGGCACGCCAGCTGGCTTCCATCCTGGCGACCTCCTCCCGGTGCCGGGCCAGGCCTCTTAGGGTATCCTCCGCTTCTTGCAGCGTAGGACGGTTTCCAGGCCGGGTGCCCAACGGTGGTTCCATGGCGATCGGGTCGCTTCCGTGGGGGGAGAGCTCTGACTGCTCCATCACTTCACACTTCTGCTCGTGTTCATTAGCCATCTCTGCCAAGTCACATGTGTCATTAGCATCTGGAGAGGGCCCCTCTTTTGTAGGGAGGCGGGACCTTCGTGTTAGTTTCCGCACACTGAGGAGGATGAGGAGGCGGAACTGAAGAGCTGTGGGGCACGATCTTACATTGCAGTACCATTTACAGTGGTCGGCCATCGTTTTCACGCCACTGAGTGAGTGTACACCCACGAAGAGCACGCCCTTCTTCTTCACCAGTGCCTCGTCGTGACGCAGATATGGCTGAAAAATGGCAAATACATTCTCTGATGATTTTAGCAATTCTCAAGCACAAAACCAGTTCAATTCAGGCACACAGGACTCGCTTATAGCGAGCTACAGAATCCTGTTCGTGACGCCCAAGTTGAGTCGCACAGAGCCAGAGGTTTTGGGGGTACTCGGCACCGAGCCGTCGACTTCTATGGGGTATGTCACGGCTTTACCCGGCAATTGAATCAGAGTCTATTTTACTATGTTGAAGTGTATAAACTATAAATATATGTATATATATATATATGTCACAATGACATGTATATATATACATATGTATTCTATGTGTGTATATTTTGTGTTTACAACGAAAGAAAGGGTTTTTTTTGTTGCGATATTTTGTTCCCATAGACTTACATGGGACTTCCGGTATCAGAATCGGATATCGACGATACCATTTCGATACGATATTTTTAGATATCGAGCAGTATCGCTCAACACTACTTATTAGCCATATTAGCTTTTGTATTTTTCCCTTTACATTTGGTCATGCATTTTCCTATGTATAATCGATCTTTTGCCTATATATTTCTGGGGTAACTTGAGTGGATTCACCAATTGTTTTTAATTATAGTTTATCTCACTTGTTTGTTCATACAGTCATGGCCAAAAGTTTTGAGAATGACACAAATATTAATTTTTACAAAGTCTACTGCTTCATTTTTTCTAATGGCAATTTGCATATACTCCAGAATGTTATAAAGAGTGATCAGCTTAACAGCAGTTACTTGCAAAGTCAATATTTGGCTAGAAAATGAACTTTATCCCCCAAAACACATTTCAACATCATTGCAGCCCTGCCTTAAAAGGACCAGCTAACCTCTTTTCAGTGATTGCTCCATTAACACAGATGTGGGTGTTGATGAGGACATGGCTGGAGATCAATCTGTCATGATTAAGTAAGAATGACACCACTGGACACTTTAAAAGGAGGCTGGTGCTTGGCATCATTGTTTCTCTTCTGTTAGCCATGGTTATCTCTAAAAAAACACGTGCAGTCATCATTGCAATGCACAAAAATGGCCTAACAGGGAAGAGTATCGCAGCTAGAAAGATTGCACCTCAGTCAACAATCTATCACATCATCAAGAACTTCTGCTGAGGGATCGGGCTACCAGCAGTGCAGAGCTTGCTCAAGAATGGCAGCAGGCAGGTGTGAGTGCATCTGCATGCACTGTGAAGCGGAGACTCTTGGAGCAAGGCCTGGTCTCAAGGAGGGCAGCAAAGAAGCCACTTCTCTCCAGAAAAAACATCATAGACAGACTGATATTCTGCAAAAGGTACAGGCAGTGGACTGCTGAGGACTGGAGTAAAGTTATTTTCTCTGATGAATCACCTTTTCGATTGTTTGGGACATCAGGAAAACGCCTCATTCAGAGAAGACAAGGTGAGCGCTACCACCAGTCTTGTCTCATGCCAACTGTTAAGCATCCTGAAACCATTCATGTATGGGGTTGCTTCTCAGCCAAGGGAATCGGCTCTCTCACAGTCTTGCCTAAAAACACAGCCATGAATAAAGAATGGAACCAGAATGTCCTCCAAAAGCAACTTCTCCCAACCCTCCAAGAGCAGTTTGGCGATCAACAATGCCTTTTCCAGCATGATGGAGCACCTTGCCATAAAGCAAAGGTGAAAACTAAATGGCTCAGGGAACAAAACATAGAGATTTTGGGTCCATGGCCTGGAAACTCCCCAGATCTTAATCCCATTGAGAACTTGTGGTCAATCATCAAGAGACTGGTGGACAAACAAAAACCTAAAAATTCTGACAAAATGAAAGCATTGATTGTGCAAGAATGGACTGTTATCAGTCAGGATTTGGTCCAGAAGTTGATTGAGAGCATGCCAGGGAGAATTGCAGAGGTCCTGAAGAGGAAGGGTCAACACTGCAAATATTGACTTGCTGCATTAACTTATTCTGTCAATATAAGCTTTTGTTACTCATATGTTTGCAATTATTATATTTATGTCTGTGATAAAAACAACTGTCAAACACACATAAAAACCAGAGGGCAGCAGATCATGTGAAAATATAATAATTGTGTCATTCTCAAAACTTTTGGCCATGACTGTACACGCCAATAAAGTTTTTTTATATTTGTCATTTTGGTGTAGTGTGCAATTTTTGCAGTAGTGCATTCTTTTATCCTTCAATTGTAACTCGACCACTACGCAAAACTCAACGCCTAACTCTATCACGATTTTACGTACGCCATTATGCGGATTTAATCAGGCTTGCAAACCGCCCTGCGCAACATGATCTTGCTCTATTTCTGTTATAGACCTAATATGCTTTTTTAACGATATTTCCATTTTGTAATGTGTACTATAATGTTTATATCTAACTATTTCTTGTTCAATAAATAATTCAATCTATTTTGGTGTGTCTGTTAATACGACACACTCATGTCAATAGTTTGAGGAAAAAACTTGTCTAGATGAGCTTTCTAGATATAATCTGGTTAGACGACCCTTGAGCTATAGTTTGCTGAAAATCTTGCTTAGAGGAGCTTTCTAGATATTATCTGGTTAGACGATCCTGGAGCTATAAGGCGGTGGGTTCTAAAAAATAGTTTGCTGAAAAGCTTGTTTAGATGCACTTTCTAGCTAAAATCTGGTTGAACGACCATGAAGCTATAATATGAAAAGACTGTCACCAAGTGCTTGGTTAACTTTGTAAATATTAGCTTTGAAATGAATGTATTGTAACCTATATAGTTGCTTGTATAACGTTGTAATTTTAGATCTATTTACACCTTTTTCATTTCTTGATTTGTGTATACCTCTTCGTGAAGCTACAATAAATGTATTTTATTTTACACAATGCCCAGAGGTAAACATTGCTTTTTTTATTACGTAATTATTATGTACTACAGACTGCAGACATTAACCCTTGGGATCCTGGGACTGCCTTCTCTCACAAAACATGTCTTGACATGTTTTCTTACATACATTTTAACCTAAAGCCTTGGGGGAAGGGTATGATCACTTTCTAGCAGCTCGGCTTACACAAAGCTAGTGGGGACATGGCACGATCACCACCTATCAGCGACTGACACATGAGCCCACAAGATAGGAGGAGAATGGGCAGTCATGGGGGATGTAATAGAGGCTGAACGGGGATGCTTCCATGGCGGGGACGGAACTGACGTAACAAGTATTGACACACTGAGGGGCGGTGAGTGGGCAGAGAATGGGGAGGAGAGGGGAGGGATTTAGACCGGAAGTGGGGTGGGGTTAGTGGCAAAAATATGTCAAAAAGAGGCGGGACACCTGTCAAAAACCAGAAGTAGACATTTTGACAAAAGGTGGGTTCTCTTACTACTCACCAGTTATTGGAACGCAAGCGGAAATACCCAGCCAATGCCCCACAGGCCACAGTACTTAATTTGCACATTTCTGTTCTGCTTGTGCTCGAAATGTTGCCTTTTAGGTTTGTTGAGATGGAAGCTTTCCACAACCTGATGGCGGCGGCCGTCCCAAGGTACTAGGTCCCCAGTCACCACTATTTCTCCCATTGTGACGCACTGGCATTATACCAGCATGTGTCCCACTACATTTCCCGTGCCCTCAACAATGCTGTTACTGGGAAAGTCCACCTAACCCCGGACACGTGGACAAGTGCCTGTGGGCAGGGATGGTACATCTCACTGATGGCACACTGGGTTAACATAGTGGAAGCCAGGAACCAGTCGGGTTGAGGGCCCTACATCAATCAGGGTTGCCACCACAGTCTTCAGCTCCTTTACCTCCCCCTCCTCCTCCTCTTCTTCAGCTTGCATCTCTGAAAAAACACATCAGTCAAAAGCTGGAAGTACTGCAGCACTGCCTCAGCCAAGAGGCAACAGTCTGTGCTGAAGCTAATCTGCATAGGTGACAAACCGCACAATGCAGAAGATTTGTGAACCGCGCTGAAAGAGAAGTCAGATATTTTGATGACATCGATGAACCTACAGCCAGGCATGGTCATGTGTGAGAATGGCCAGAACCTGGTGATGGCTCTGTGGCAAGGTGAGCTCACACACGTACCTTGACTGGCCCATGTGCTTAAACTCGTGGTTCAACATTTTCTCAAAAGCTATACAGAGCTGCTAGTGAAAGTAGCATGTCCTCTGGGATTCCTTTGCACCTTTTAATTATTGGGTATTCAAGCTGGACTCGTGGCATGAACTGGCTCTCTACGCCTTGGAGGTCCTGGCCTGCCTTGCTGCTAGCATTCTGACAGAGCGGGTTTATAGTGCCGCTGGTGGAATTATAACAGATAAGCACATTCACCTGTCAACTGACAATGCTGACAGGCTGACTCTTATAAAAATGAGCAAGGGCTGGATTGGGCAAGACTTCTGTACACCACTGAATGAAAACAGCAAAACATAACCTCAAATACATTGTCTTGTTTGGGAGGTGTATTCTCATGCACCTCTTCACAACCACACATGGGTATCTGCTTCCTGATTTGGTCTGTTTAGTGTTATCCTCCTCCTTATCCTCATCCAAATCTTCCACAACCAGTAGAACACCAGGGTGAACGTATTCTGTGATGCAAAAATCACTCAATTTTTTGCAAGGGTGTTGCCTGTTACTAATTTGAAAAAAAAACAATTGTTACTCCTTCAGGGGAATCTCATAAAAATGTGATGTACCTATGGTTTGGGTTCAATTTCCCGCTGCTGCACAAGGGGAGTCTCAAACCCGTCCCGCTGCGGTCTCCCATTCTTCTCCAGCCACAGTGGAGCCTGCTCAGCAGAGACGTCGGTACAGGCGTCTTGCCCACTCCTCTATTGTGCAGTGACTTGCTGCTGCCTTTCCTGGATCTGCTATTATAGCCAGTGCTGGAGCAGTCGTCTTTGAGACAAAGTCCTGCGTTTTCCCATCTGAGCATGCCCAGAGTGAGATCTCTCATTGGAGATCAGGGGTCACATGTCCAGGTGCTGCAGCGGCTCCTATTGGTCGCCAGGAAGGTCATGTAGCTACGTTTTTTTTTGTAACAGCTTCTCATTGGTCCTTGTTCCTGGAAGGTCCTGTAGCTGTTGCTATAAAAGGGTAGCATGGCTGGGCCGCCATGCGCTAATATCAATCATTGTATGCTATGCGCCAGTGTGGTCATGTGTATGTGTGGATAGGGACCCGACTGAAATAAGCCACTAGAATACCGACTTAATCGGTGAGGAGTTTGGTATGGTAGCTGGTCAGGGTCGGTGTCCTAGATGCTCTAGATTACCGGCATAACCGGTGAGGAGTTTGATTGCCGTATTCAGGGCCTGGCGTTCAGACGCCATAGATTGCGGGTGACTCCCGCGAGGACATTAGTGCATGATCACGCTTTATGTGCGCTTAGCACTTAACTGTGTATCTGGGAGCCTTACAGGACACAGTGCTTTTTCTCAGCCGCCCTGTGACGTAACACGGTTCGCTTTCAACGCTAGTCAGCGCCCTAGTGTGTTTTCTCTGCCACTCAGTTGTGTCTAGTGAGTGTGCACACATCGCCATATAGCGTTGCGGCTCCTCTTCTAGCGGCTCTGTGGAGTAACAGAGCTCGCACTCATTGCCACAGCGCATTACGGCGTTTATGTTGGCAGCTCTGTGGGATAACAGAGTTTGCTTCTTGCGCCTTTTTGCCAGCAGCGGGCTTCGCCTGCACGGTGGACCCCGGGCTGCGAACGCACTTATTATTTATATTATTTTGTGCGTTCCGCCAGCCTTAACATAATATTAGCGCCATGGTCTGGCTGGTAAAATGGCGGACGACCAGCGTCTGCAGCGGTATATCCAGCAGCTGGAGGGTAGGTTGGCGACTCTAGAGCGCACAACCTCAGCGGTGGATGTTACCGCAGTCGCGGTTCAGGCTGCTAGTGTGGCCGCCGCCAGTTTGTCCTCTGTTACCCCTGCTCCGACTATATTCCGCCTCCCACTTCCAGACAAGTTTACCGGTGACAGTAAACAATGTCGGGGTTTCGTCAGTCAGTGCTCCATACATCTAAAGCTTCTGGCTGCACGTTATCCCACGGAGCGGGCGAAAGTGGGTTTTATCATATCCCTTTTGTCGAGCAGGGCGTTGGAGTGGGCAACGCCGTTATGGGAGCGCGATGATCGTGTGGTGCAGAGTGCTCCTCTCTTCTTGGACACTCTTAAACAGGTCTTTTTAGGACCTCATGTCACCCACGATACGGCTCTTCAATTGTTGGCTATCACTCAGGGTTCATCCATGGTCAGCCAGTTTGCCGTCCAATTTCGGACTCTGGTCTCTGAACTGGATTGGCCAGATAAAGTCCTTATACCCGTGTACTGGAGGGGACTGGCAGACCATGTGAAGGACGCCTTGTCCACCAGGGAGATTCCTGCCACACTGGAGGAGCTCATTACCATATCTACCCGCATCGACCTTCGTTTTAACGAGCGGAGGTTGGAGCGGGCCCAGTGTAGGCAGAGGTTCCGGCTGGCGCCCACCTTCGCCAGACCTCTGGAATCTTCCATTCAGGCGTCCGATTCCCCCGAGGCCATGGAGATTTCTCGAGTGAGACCTAAGTCTCGGGCTGCTCGAGTATCTGTGACCTGTAATGCCTGCCAACAAATAGGGCATTATGCTAACAAATGTCCACGGCGGTCGGGAAACGACCGCGTCTAGTAAACATTGGAGGGGGTTCACTAGACACAGCAGTACACGCCTCCAAGTTGTCCTTTAGGGGGACAATCAATTTTGGCTCATCCACTTTAACAGTCAAGCTTTGTGTGGATTCTGGAGCCGAAGGAAATTTCATGTCTTCTACCTTCGCTCTCCTCCACTCTATACCTTGGTGATGCTCGCCAAACCCGTGACTGTTCGAGTAGTGAATGGGTCGACACTGCCTTCACCAATCACACATCAGACCATCCCTTTCACGTTGTCAATGTCACCTTCCCATCAAGAGATTATCTCACTTTTAGTCATTCCCGAGGGAATAGACGAGATCTTGTTAGGGATGCCCTGGCTCCATTTCCATTCCCCACACATTGAGTGGAACTCTGGGAGGATATAGGGTTGGGGTGAGTCATGTAAAGGCAGATGTATGAGGGAATGCATTCAGGTGGCCACTACAGAGATGCCCGCAGATCTTACTTCTCTTCCTAATTACTATTGGTCATATGCAGACATATTCTCCAAAAAGGCTGCAGAAGTCCTTCCACCTCACCGTCCCTATGACTGTCCTATTGACCTCTTGCCTGGAGCAGAACCTCCTCGGGGACGGGTCTATCCCCTTTCTCTCCCGGAGACGGAGGCTATGTCCCAATATATCCAGGAGAACTTGGCAAGAGGATTCATTAGGAAGTCAGTGTCACCTGCAGGGGCGGGGTTCTTCTTCGTGCAGAAGAAGAACGGAGAGTTACGTCCATGCATCGATTACAGGGGTCTTAATGTCATCACCGTTAAGAATAAATACCCGTTGCCTCTAATTTCTGAGCTATTTGATAGGCTACGGGGGGCAAGGATATTTACGAAGTTAGAGCTGCGGGGTGCTTATAACCTGATACGCATCCGTGAGGGGGATGAATGGAAGACGGCTTTTAATACCAGGGACGGGCACTATGAATATCTGGTGATGCCCTTTGGGCTCTGTAATGCCCAGCCGTCTTCCAAGACTTTGTAAATGACATCTTCCGGGATATGCTCTCCACCTCAGTAGTAGTCTATCTGGATGATATTCTCATCTTTTCCCCAGCTATTGACTCCCACCGGAGAGATGTTTGCAGAGTCTTTGACCTCCTACGGGCAAATTCCCTCTACGCAAAGTTGGAGAAATGTGTGTTTGAGCAGGAGTCCTTACCTTTTCTGGGCTATATCATCTCCGCCCAGGGATTGGCTTTGGATCCTGACAAACTACAAGCGGTGATGGACTGGCAAGAACCCCATTCTCTAAAGGCGGTGCAGCGCTTTATGGGGTTCATTAATTACTACCGCCAGTTTATTCCTCACTTCTCAACTTTGGTAGCTCCCGTGGTTGCCCTCACCAAAAAGGGAGCTAATCCCAAATTGTGGTCTGAAGAGGTCTCCAAGGCCTTCACGTCTATTAAGTCCCATTTCGCTAGCGCTCCCATCCTACATCGCCCCGATGTTGATAAGCCATTTATATTGGAGGTGGATGACTCGTCCGTTGGTGCTGGAGCAGTCCTCTTCCAAAAGGATGCTCAAGGTCGGAAGCATCCATGCTTCTTTTTCTCCAAGACCTTCACACCAGCGGAGAGGAATTATTCCATCGGGGACAGGGAGTTGCTAGCAATGAAGTTGGCCTTCTCGGAGTGGAGACATCTGTTGGAGGGGGCTCGCTTTCCCTTCCAAGTCTTCACGGATCACAAAAATTTGGTATATCTTCAGACAGCCCAGCGGCTTAATTCTCGCCAGGCCAGATGGTCCTTGTTCTTCTCCCGGTTTCATTTCACACTGCATTTCCTCTCGGGAGAGAAGAACATTCGTGCCGACGCTCTCTCTCGCTCTGTGGTGTCCTCGGAGGAGGAGGTGGAGGAGCCTCGGCTTATCGTCCCTACAGAGAGCCTGAGAACAGTGGCCCCGGTTTCGCTAGAGTCTGTGCCCCCGGGCAAGACTTTTGTGCCTACCAATTTGCGACCGGAGGTACTCTCTTGGGCACATTCGTCCAGGGTGGGTGGACACTTTGGGACAAAGAGGACATCTGAATTGCTGGCGAGGACATACTGGTGGCTGCATATGGTCCGTGACGTTGGGGACTATGTTCGGGCGTGTGTCTCCTGCGTCAAGAATAAGTCTCCACGACAACGGCCAGCTGGGTTACTTTACCCTTTGCCGGTGGCAGACAGGCCCTGGGAGATGGTTGGGATGGACTTTGTGGTGGGCTTGCCCAAGTCTCGGGGTTGCACCATCATTTGGGTAATCACCGACCATTTTTCCAAAATGGTGCATTTGGTGCCGCTTCCACGGTTACCTTCTGCACGGGCTCTGGCAACGTTGTTCGTTAGGCACATCTTCCGTCTACACGGCATGCCGGACAAAATTGTCAGTGACCGAGGTCCCCAGTTTGCGTCTCGGTTCTGGAGAGAGCTTTGTCGTCTACTCAGTATTGAGTTAAATCTCTCTTCAGCGTATCATCCTGAGACGAATGGGTTGGTAGAGAGGGCCAACCAGACCTTGGTCACCTATCTACGACATTTTGTCTCTGCCAGGCAGGATGACTGGGCATCCTTGCTACCATGGGCTGAGTTTGCATTAAACAATGCTGTGGCTGACTCCACCGGACAGACTCCTTTCCTACTGAACTACGGTCAGCATCCGCGGGTTCCGGTGCCCATGCCTGTGTCTTCCGCCGACTCCAGGGTGGCAGACTGGGCTGTGGAGGCACGGGACATTTGGGACCGTACCCAGGATGCCATTCAGGCGTCCAAGGAGAGGATGAGGTCCTCCGCCGACGCACATCGGCGCCCCGCTCCAACATTTGCTCCTGGGGACTTGGTGTGGCTCTCCGCCCGTAACATCAGGCTGCGAGTTGAGTCCACTAAGTTGGCACCCCGCTACCTAGGTCCTTTCAATGTCCTCGAGCAGGTTAACCCTGTGGTATACCGTTTGGCTCTTCCACCACGCCTGGGTATCTCCGACACCTTTCATGTATCCCTCCTGAAACCCGTGCTCATGTCCCGGTTTTCTGAGTCATCTGCCGGGACATCGGGTTCATCTACGGATGACCATGAGGTGAACGCCATCGTAGGGTGTAAGGTGGTACGGGGCAAAAAGTTTTATTTGGTGGACTGGAGGGGCTATGGGCCTGAGGATAGGTCTTGGGAGCCTGCCGAGCATATTTACGCTCCGCAGCTCATCGCTGCCTTTGAGCGCAGCGAGGCCCAAAGAAGGGGGGGCCCTAGGAGGGGGGGGTAATGTTAGGGTTCGATTTCCTGCTGCTGCACAAGGGGAGTCTCGAACCTGTCCCGCTGCGGTCTCCCATTCATCTCCGGCCGCAGTGGAGCCTGCTCAGCAGAGACGTCGGTCCAGGCGTCTTGCCCACTCCTCTACTGTGCAGTGACTTGCTGCTGCCTTTCCTGGATCTGCTATTATAGCCAGTGCTGGAGCAGTCGTCTTTGAGACAAAGTCCTGCGTTTTCCCATCTGAGCATGCCCAGAGTGAGATCTCTCATTGGAGATCAGGGATCACATGTTCAGGTGCTGCAGCGGCTCCTATTGGTCCGCCAGGAAGGTCATGTATCTACGTTTGTTTGTAACAGCTTCTCATTGGTCCTTGTTCCTGGAAGGTCCTGTAGCTGTTGCTATAAAAGGGTAGCATGGCTGGGCCGCCATGCGCTAATATCAATCATTGTATGCTATGCGCCAGTGTGGTCATGTGTATGTGTGGATAGGGACCCGGCTGAAATAAGCCACTAGAATACCGACTTAATCGGTGAGGAGTTTGGTATGGTAGCTGGTCAGGGTCGGTGTCCTAGATGCCCTAGATTACCGGCATAACCGGTGAGGAGTTTGATTGCCGTATTCAGGGCCTGGCGTTCAGACGCCATAGATTGCGGGTGACTCCCGCGAGGACATTAGCGCATGATCACGGTTTATGTGCGCTTAGCACTTAACTGTGTATCTGGGAGCCTTACAGGACACAGTGCTTTTTCTCAGCGGCCCTGTGACGTAACAGGGTTCGCTTTCAACGCTAGTCAGCGCCCTAGCGTGTTTTCTTTGCCACTCAGTTATGTCTAGTGAGTGCGCACACATCGCCATATAGCGTTGCGGCTCCTCTTCTAGCGGCTCTGTGGAGTAACAGAGTTCGCACTCATTGCCACAGCGCATTACGTCGTTTATGTTGGCAGCTCTGCGGGATAACAGAGTTTGCTTCTTGCGCCTTTTTGTCAGCAGCGGGCTTCGCCTGCACGGTGGACCCGGGCTGCGAACGCACTTATCATTTATATTATTTTGTGCGTTCCGCCAGCCTTAACACCTATATTCTTCCCTTTTATTCATCCTAACATTTAACATTTAACATCCTATTATGACCTATTATGACCTAGTGCATACCTCTCCAATATAAAAATAGTGAAATACTATTATATTATATTTTCATTTATATCTCTGTCTCTGAGCTGTTGCTAGGGACTAATATATCCCATTGGAAACATTCTGGCTTCATATCTATGAACCTGTGTTCGCCCCTCCTTTTTGTTACTTTCTTTCATAGGTGGATTCACATTTTTTATTTATTTGTTTGATTTCAGTATGATTCATCATTATGTCTCCTCATTCTCCACCGCTAGATCATCAGAGTTAACGGGTTCTGTGCTGCTACAGCCAGTCCAGTTTTTGGCAAGGGTGTCTATGATGCCCATAAAATATTTTTAACAATTTTACTCCCCCAGGGGGAAATGTTTGTCAGCCCATGCACTTAGTGTAGAGGCATTACGAGTCTAGGAGACCCACTCCTTAAAATTGGGCACAGTTTTTAATCAGGCCTTCCTCCACGTCTCATCATCCACCACCACTAGATAACCAGCGTCAACTTGTTCCATGTTGCTACAGCCAGTGTCAAATTCCGAACAGGGGTGGGTGGTTTTTCTGGGTGTAAAATATTTGTTATGGAAAAGGTTGAGGTGTACCCACAAAGGGAAAATGTTTGATAGCCAACACACTTAGTGTATATGCATTCCAAGTCTAGGAGACCCGCTCCTTTAAATTGGGCATAGTTTTTAATCAAGCCTTCCTCCACGTCTCATCATCCACCACCACTAGATCACCAGGGTTAACGTGTTAATGTGTTAATGTGAAGTGGATTTTCATGTGCCCATACAGTATGTGGGTTCAAAGTCTTATTAAGGTGCATATGACTTGGTAGCAGGGCAGGCCTTGCTGTCAATGCATAAGTAAACAGAATGGCAATACAAAATGAATAATGTGAAGTAGATTTTCCTGTGTCCATCCAGTATGTGGGTTCAAAGTCTTATTGGGGTGCATATGACTTGATAGCAGGGCAGGCCTTGCAGTCAATGCAAAAAAAAAACAGGATGGGAGGACAAAATGAATAATGTGAAGGGGATTTTCCTGGACCCATCCAGTACTTGGGTTCAAAGGCTTATTGGGGTGAAGATGGCTTGGCAGCAGGGCAGGCCTTGCAGTCAATGCAAAAAAAACAGTATTGGAGGGCAAAATGAATAATGTGAAGTTGATTTTTCCTTGGCCCATCCAGTATATGATTTCAAAGGCTTATTGGGGTGAATATGACTTTGTAGCAGGGCAGGCCTTGCAGTCAATGCATATGAAAACAGAATGGGAGTACAAAATAAATAATATGAAGTTAATTTTTCTGTGCCCATCCAGTATGTGGGTTCAAAGTCTTATTGGGATGCATATGACTTGGTAGCAGGGCAGGCCTTGCAGTCAATGCATAAGGAAAGGGAATGGGAGTATAAAATGAATAATGTGAAGTGGATTTTCCTGTGCTCATCCAATATGTGGATTATTGGGCTTACTGGGGTGCATATGACTTGGTGGCAGGGCAGGCCTTGCAGTCAATGCATAAGAAAAGGGAATGGAAGTATAAAATAAATAATATGAAGTGTATTTTCCTGTGCCCATCCAGTATGTTGGTTCAAAGGCTTATTGGGGTGCATATGACTTGGTATCAGGGCAGGCCTTACAATCAATGCAAAAAAAAAACACAATGGGAGGACAAAATGAATAATGTGAAGTGGATTTTCCTGGGCCAATCCAGTACCTGGGTTCAAAGGCTTATTGGGGTGCATAGGACTTGGTAGCAGAGCAGGCATTGCATTCAATGCAACATTTTTTATGGATGCCATCCTGGACATCTCGTGAAAGGAGTATTGGGGTGCGTCGTAATTCATGATAGCCCATCCACTCACTGCAGAGGCTATAACAGTTTAGGAGACCCATTGTTTAATCATGGCCCTTTAATCAGATTAATGCAGCCTGATGACCTGTAGAAATAGGCTGTGTGACTTTAAGAGTCCCTCCTTCATAAATGAAACAAGACATGTCTGCTTATGTGTCACACACCACATGGCCAGCTAGGGTTGATAAATGTTACAATGACATTTCCCAGTGAATGCATTTGTTTTGGTTGAAAGCAATGTTAAAGTTGAAAAACGCTTCATAAACGCTTCGTCTGAACATAGCCCAACTGGTGGAGGAACATTTTGGTCTGCGGTTAATTATTTTGCCTTATATACAAGTCATTAACCTGGAAAGGATGTACCTTGAAATATTTCCCTGCAAAATCCGTTTTGGTTTCCTTTTGGTATGTTTTTTGGTGCACCGGTAAAAATGGCATGAAACTCTGACAACATTGTTTAAAGCTGTGAACTAAGAATCAGGAATGCTTCCAGGGGCGATCCCATGATGTTCCCGCGTCATTTGAGCAGCGTTTCCATCATTTTCAGATGCACTTAGACCTTAAAAGGACCACGGGGATCACAAAAAAATACTCTGGTCTCCCATATACTTACATTGGGCTCGTTCTTCTGTCCGAGTACCCGAGTATTCCAATTTGCTTGACCCGAGCAACGAGCACCCGAGCATTTTAGTGCTCGCCCATCACTAATAACAAGCACAGTTATACTAATCTAAAGCCCATTCCATTGAATCCCTCGTCTCTTAAACAAAAATAAAAAAAAAACATATCCCTCACATGTCCGAAGTTTTGTCTCATGCCGTAATTCATGTCTGGGGTTAAAGAGTTTTTAACCTGGATGGTGGCAAGGTGCGACCAACCAGGCTGAGAACTACTGATGAATGAGCTGCTGTGGGCGAAGCATCAGTGAGCAGCAGTGACTTAATACTTGCTGTGTCTTTATGTACAATACAACTATAGGATTAGTAATGGATAGGCGTCTTATAGATGCCTCTCCATTGCTAATTCACGGGCTTCATTTGATAGCATGGGAACCGTGACTGTCTGACCAGTGGTAATGATTTTACCTCCGATCAGAAGCAAGTTTTGCCACGCTGTCATGCCCAAATTCAAACTTTTTTTTAACTGTTCTCCCATAATTACCGGACCCGAACATCAAGGGGTCCTTCATTCTCTAACAGGAACTTCTCTGGACCTGGGTTTAAATCCTGTTCTTATAACTGTTATGAGGGAACTGGCTGAGCCTAGTCAAATGCAAGGTTACTTACCATATGAGGAAATAGTGGGTTTAATTTGGTCATCCCTGTGGAGAACATTGCAAACCTCTTGAAGGAAAGGGCTTCTCCATGGGTATTCTCCTGCAGGGGGTAGTTTCAGCCTTTTTTCCAGGAATGGGAGACAGGTGGGGGCCCATGAAGGATCTTTGCACACCACACAGGCATTTCCAGCTTTTGTTACCTCAGTTCTGAAGGTAATTTGCTGTATGTTGCTTTTAAATTTAAGTATATACCCTCAACGTTTTGTGACTTGACACTGTTTCCATGGTAAACTGTGTGTGAGGGACAATCTGAAGTACAGGAATTCCAAGAACAGGAATAATCATTAGGAGAGTCATGCTAACAAGCTGGAAAATATGGAGCACTTCCTGCTTCAGTGTCACTTGAATATAGAGGTTTACAAGAGGGTGGGTGCATCCATGGGCTGTCCTCAGCTGTCTTATCTCTCTTAGGCCAAGTGGGACAGAACCACTTTATTCTTAGGTAGCGTAATGGTTGTGCTTTTTGCTATTAATTCTCGGTGTCTAGTTTTGATGAGTAGCAAAATCCTCCCATTGGTAGAGGTCTGTAGTAACATGTTAAGTGACCTAGGGAAGGTTTGCTTTTTTTAACATTTGGGAGCACTGAAAGTCTCTGGGCTCTGAAGAGAGTTGTTCTTTAGGATGCCTTAGTCTTGTAAAACTCCAAGTCTTCCTGGTGGTGGGCTGATTCCTTTTCAAGACTATATTTTTATTTTTGTCTGGATAAGTAGTGGAAAGATTTTGTAAGCCCAAAACATGAGCAAGATTTGTTTGTAGGTTGGTTATAATGCAATGTATTAGGATACCACTATTGGGTTAGGTGTGTTAGGTGGGGAGGTGTGGGCAGGGTGTGGGGGTGGATTGTGTTTTAGGTGTTCTAAAGTCTGGTCTGGCCTGGCCCAGGCCCATCTAGGGAAAACTGTCAGGATCTGATCCATATCAGAAAACTGTCCTGAACTTAGTGGCGAGAGCTAGATCAGGGGTGGTGGGTTTAGGTAGAATAAGTTTAGGATAGGGTTGCTGTGTTATTAAAAAACAAAGTAAAAAACTTTGAAAAAAAATAAGAAACCAAAAAAAATGTGAAAACAATGTATGTCTATGATGTTTTTGTGCAATTTTTGTGTTGTGTGTTATGATTATGAATGAGTATCATGACAGTGGAACCATATGTGGTTGCCGGAGGAAAATTGTAAATAGTGTAAATAGTGTGGTTTTGTATATAATGTAAGAGTGGAGTTACAGGTATGGTACCTGTTAATTTTTGCTGGAGTTTTTGTTTGTGATAAAATGTTTTGGATTTATGCTGTATAATTGTAAGTTCCAGCTCCTGTAGCAAACACTAAAGTCTACCACGACTACAAGCGTACACACGGATTGTGCAGTCAAACTGCAAATAGGTATTCAATTAGCTAATTTCTGACAACAGATCATCATAAGTAGCATGAAACTATAAATGAGTGTATGGAAAAAAGCTATCAAGGTATGGACTGTGGAAGAGATGTATGTGAACATTATGAACACTCATTTCCAGCAGATGATACCGTTATGAGACAACAAAAAAGACAGCAAGATGGCAAAAAGCAAGAACTTGACCTGGCCTCTGAAAAATGTTGGGATGAATTTTAAAAGATTGTGAAGTGGATAAGATTTATAAAAGTTTGGAAGATAAGGCCCTCTACCATGACTACTGCTTACACACAAATGGCACAGTGAAACTATGAACGGTCATTCAATGAGTTATTTGCATGCTTTGATGAATTTCTGACTACAGATTACTATAAAAATCATGTATCTGTTAATGAGTGTATTCAAAAAAGCTATCAAGTTATGAATTGTGAAAGACATGTTTTACAAACATAATGCACCAGCCTGTATTACTGACAAGCTGCATCAGGTTGTATTACAGGTATGCTACACCAACCTGTATTATGTTCACACCGCAACTGGCTGTTTTAAGGGCATGCTACGCCAGTAGCATGACAACCAAGGCTACATCCCCTATTTGATGCTTTCCTCGTTTTTTTAAGTGTTTTTTAGGCCCAGTACTTCCACAGACATGGGTGCAGAGTAGAAAAAATTGGTTAGGCACACTACTCCCACGGACACGTGTACATAGCAGAAATAATTGCTTGTAGGCAAACTACTTTCACAGACATAGGCGCAGAGTACACAGAGAGTGGCTTTTTGGAAAGCTCCAAAGGCACAAAACACGGTCCCTCACTCTAGCTGTGTCCTGTCCCTATGATAGTATAAAAGTTGTGGGGGAATAAAAAGCGCACAAGACCATCGGGTGATAATCTTTTAGCTACAAAGGAAAGTAAAAGGAATGTGCTCACTTGAGCTGGTTGTGTGCAGACAAAACTCCTATGAACATCTAATGATATCAGCTGCTGCTGCCTTGTGGCTGGTGGATGATCTCCTCCAGGATAGTTGACCAGTTTGGACGATAACATCATATCAGGCTGCACTGCTGTAAAACTGAATCCTTGGGACCAAGATGAGTTGAATGGTTCCTCGCGTTTCATTGCTGGACTAGCATCTTTTTTAATTAAAAAAAACAGTTTGGGTTTAACATTCTGATCAGACTGTATGAAGCCCAATGCCACATCATGGCGAACCTCTCAGTGGGTCCTCAACTTTTTAGTTATTAGTAATTGCACTCAAATTATGGAATGACAAGGATTGGATGCTTTGCCCACAACAAATAGCATTGTAGGTTATATATAATCTAGCAATGGAGAATGTATAAATTGGGAGAAAGTTTGAACTTAATGGGCCAAAGTTTTTCTTTACCTATAAAATTTTACAATTATGGGTAACTACTAGTGTTGAGCGATACTGCTCGATATCTAAAAATATCGGATCGGAATGGTATCGCAGATATCACTAAATATCGGCGATATCCGATTCCGATACCGGAAGTCCCATGTAAGTCTATGGGAACAAAATATCGCAACTAAAAAAAACCTTTATTTCCTTGTAAACACTAAATATACACACATAGAATACATATATATTATATATATATATATATATATATATATACATGTCATTGTGACATATATATATATATATATACATATATGTATAGTTTATACACTTCTACATAGTAAAATATCCTCTGATTCAATTGCGGGTAAAGCCGGCTTCTGTGAAAAGACAGAAGCACCCGACATGAAATGACACTTGGTGTACATAGGGTTAACCATGTCTTTTCATGTCGTTTGCTATCTGATTTGCACAAACAATTACATCAGTCTATGTGTGCAAAATTTCACACCTGTAGGGGTTAATTAAAGGTGTAAATTTGTTGTAAAAAAACCTGACTGTTTTGCTACGAATTTACACCTTTAATTAACCCCTACAGGTGTGAAATTTTGCACACATAGACTGATGTAATTGTTTGTGCAAATCAGATAGCAAAGGACATGAAAAGACATGGTTAACCCTATGTACACCAAGTGTCATTTCATGTCAGGTTCTGCATTTTCACAAAAGCCGTCAATTGAATTAGCGGCTTTTATACTATGTAGAAGTGTATGAACTATAAATATATAATATATATATATATATATATATATATATATATATATATATATGTGTCACAAATTCAATGACATGTATATATATATATATATGAGGTGTAAAATTGTTTAAAAAAAATGCGTGGGCTCCCGCCCTATTTTCGCAACCAGACAGACAAAGCCAGCGAATGGGGGCAGATAATAATAGCCCAGAGAGGGACCATTATTTTTGGCCCCCCCTGGCTACTAACATCTGCCCCAGACACCCCAGAAAAGACAAATCTATAATTAGATTCGCCCTTTCTGGCACTTTGCCCGTCTATTCCGATTGCCCTGTAGCGGTGGCGAATGGGTTAATATGGGGTTAAAGCCACATTGCAATTGAAAGGTGACCTTAAGCCAGGTTAATAATTGAGAGCTGTCAATTAGACAACTATCAATTATTAATCCTATTGCATGAAATAAAAATAAAACACACACACTTTAATTAAAAATCATTTTAATGAAATAAAGACACATGTTTTTGACCATCTTTTATTTGACTGCAAAAACCATTTCCTGTAATAAAAATAAAATAAAAAAGCAAAATTATTCTTACCTATCCCATGCACAGTCAGGTCCCACGGTGTAATCCTTCAGAAAGGGTTAATGTTTACTGCAGGGACCGCAGCTAATGCTGCAGCCTCACAGTAAACCCCCAAATGAATGAGTTCCTCTCCTGGCTGACAGGAGAGGAAGTGGAAAGCTTAATTGATTGCTTTCCACTTTCACTTCAGGTCAGCCAGGGACACAATCAGTGACGTCAGAGGGAACTGATTAACAAAAATAGAGGTTCCCCTGTAAAAAAAAAATTGGCGTGGGGTCCCCCCTATTTTTGTTAACCAGCCAGATGAAGCAGACCGCTGAGGCCTGGATTTTCAGGCTGTTAAGGAGCCAAGATCCATGGACCTTGCCAGCCTGATAATACCAGGCCACAGCAGTCTGCATATCTTGGCTGATTAACAAAAATAGGGGATCCCCTCGAAAAAAATTGGCGTGAGGTCCCCCCTATTTTTGTTAACCAGCCAGATGAAGCAGACCGCTGAGGCCTGGTTTTTCAGGCTGGTAAGGATCCAATATCCATGGACCTTGCCAGCCTGATAATACCAGGCCACATCAGTCTGCTTAGCTTGGCTGGTTAACAAAAATAGGGGATCCCCTCGAAAAAAAAATGGCGTAGGGGTCCCCCTATTTTTGTTAACCAGCCAAGTAAAATGCAGACTGCTGCGGCCTGGTATTAAAAGACTGTCAAGGCCCATGGATTTTGGCCCTCAACAGCCTGATAATACCAGGCTACAGCAGCCCCACATTTGGCGCATCAAAAGATGTGCCAATTGTGGCACTTTACCCGGCTCTTCCCACTGCCCTGTAGCGGTGGCAAGTGGGGTAATAATGTGTTAATGTCACCGTTGATTGCACGGTGACAATAAGCCCGGTTAATAATGGAGAGGTGTCAATAAGACACCGATCCATTATTAATCCCAAAGTTATTAAATGTATAAAAAAAAGACAAAGCAAGAAAAAAGTCTTTTAATGAAATAAAAGAGACAACACAGTTTTCATTAATTTTATTACACTCTCATTCCTGCGACGCCATCGATCTCCTGTAAAAAAAGAAAAAAAACAAAACAACAGTATACCACCTGTCCGACGCAGTCCATAGTAACGACAGTCCCACGACGATCCAGCTCTGCTACATCGCAATGACAGGCAGAGCCTGTCATCGCGACGCAGCACAGCTGATTACCTGCTTCCCCGGCGGTGACGTCATCGGACTGACTGCTTTACGGCCGGGATTACCCAGCAGTCACTGCAGTTATCGCGAGAAACTGCATGTGATCGCCGGGGAAAGATGATGGCGGTGTCACGCTGTATAGCAGATATATATATGTGATGACAGTAATCTATATCAAAAGGGCAACATACAATATAACATGCGCATAGATATATGATAACATAATATTACCTGACAGAATGTCCAGTGGGTCAATACGGAATCCGTTATACGCTGTCTCCGGCTAGAGGGTGACCGGGGTCTATGCTGACCCTAAACTGGGGTCCTAACTAATCCCTCTACCTGGAGGTACTGTTAAAGGTACAGAGGTCCAGGCCACCAGCGTAAACCCTGTCTCCTATCAATCCCTGCCAACTGTATTCTAGTCCTAAGAAGGACCCTGAATACCACCAAAGGGAATGAACAGGTAACGGTTAATGAACAGAAAGACAAACAACAAAGACAAGAAATAAAGTAAATAAAGTCTTACATACAACACTCACACACAGTAGGAACACCTAAGGTCTCAGAGAAAAACTATAAGCTGTAAGAGTAAAAACAACTAAGGAGCTCTTAGCTTAAATATTCTCAGAACCGATCCAGTCTGCTAAACTACATGAATGCTTTCACCGGCGTCTAACACCCAGACTGGCAGAAATATAAAGGAAACTAATTAGAACATAATCAAAAGCAGCCGGGCGAGGCTGCACCTAGCCTTAGCAAAGAGCTAGGAAAAATTAACTCTCTCATTACCAAAAAACAAAGAAACAGCAGCTCAGCTGTGAGAAGTCAGAATGTGCAATCGCGACGATCTTCATGGCGATGCACCCATGACAGTACCCCCCCTTCTACGAGGGGCCTCCGGACCCTCATGACCAGGTCTGTCCGGGTGAGTTGTGTGAAAGGTCCGAACCAATCGATCTGCGTTAACATCAGACGCAGGGAACCACGTCCCCTCCTCAGGACAATACCCCCTCCACTGAACTAAGTACTGAAGGGATCGGCGACTGAGACGTGAGTCAATGATTTTCGACCCATGAATTTCCACGTTATCATTGACCACCACTGAAGGAGGTAGAGGTGACGGTATGACTGGTGCCACATACTTTTTAAGTAATGACTTGTGAAACACATTATGAATTTTAAACGTAGGAGGGAGGTCCAGACGAAATGCCACAGGATTAATTATGGAACTGATCCTGTACGGCCCGATGAATCTGGGACCCAACCTCCAGGAGGAAACTTTACGTTTTATATTCCTGGTAGACAACCAAACCAGATCGTTCACCTTCAGATCTAGACCAGAAACTCTCCTCCTATCAGCCATCCGTTTGTAACGGTTCCCCGTAACCTTCAGTCTTAAGCGATCTGGAACTATCAGTCTCCCTGGAAGTCCCACAGGGGCGTCCCCCTGAGCCCCCAATACCTCCCCCTCAAGCTCAGAGCATACAGCTGACACTACAACTCCCTCCTGAGGAATAGGAACCGGATCATCCGTCTTCCCGGCCCTTGGGAACGTACGAGATAAGGCATCAGGAAGCAACTTTATTGAGCAGTCATATGCGCGATAAGGAGGAAACTCTTTACACCCCTCCTCTGAGAACATCTCCCCAAAGTCCTCCAGAAAAGGAGACAAAGTCCTAGGCACAACCGCACCGATGACCGTGCTCATGCAGTTATTCTTGCAAAATTCACCCCACTGGCTTATCTTTCTGGATTGCCAATCAATCACTGGGTTATGTTTAGCCAACCAAGGAAGTCCCAACACAATAGGAGTAGGTAGACCCTCCAACACATAACAAGACAATTGCTCTTTATGTATTGCCCCTACTCGAAGATCTATGTTATGAACAGCTTGTACCAAGCTACCTTGACCAAGAGGTCTAGAATCAATAGAGAGTATAGGGACCGGTTTGGCCAATACACTCAGTTGCATACCATGCACCTGGGCAAACCGAGCGTCCACCAAATTAGCCCCGGACCCACTATCAAGAAAAACAGAAATCCTCTCAGTTCTAGTACCAATCACCACCTCCGCAGGCACGAGAAACTGAGAGGGATTTGGGGACGAAATACACACTCCCAGGTTAACTCCTTGGCTCAAAGAGGTCCGGGATGGACACCCCCCAACAAAATGTCCCTCTCTCCCGCAAAAGAAACACCTTCTAGTCTTGCGGCGCACCGCCGATTCCCTCCTACAAAATGATGTCCCTCCCAACTGCATGGGTTCCTCAGAACAGACCAGGGGAACCTCAGTATAAGGGACTTTAGTAGTAGGTGGAGTCATCATGGGGGGCGGAGTTACCTCGCGTCTTCCCCGAAGTCGTCTATCAATGCGAATAGCGAGGGCCATAGCAGCCTCCAGTGATGGAGGAGAATCATACTGAGCCAACACATCTTTTAATTTGTCAGACAACCCTTGACAAAACTGGCTCCTAAGAGCTGGGTCATTCCACTGAGTATCTGTTGCCCATCTACGGAACTCAGAAGAATATTCCTCCGCTGGACGATTTCCTTGCCGTATTTTACGTAACCTTGTTTCAGCAAGGGAAACTCGATCCGGATCATCATATACCAGACCCAGGGCAGTAAAAAATCGATCCACTGACTGGAGATCTGGGGAGCCTGGAGGAATAGAGAACGCCCAAGATTGAGGGTCCCCTTGTAAGAGCGAGATAACAATTCCCACTCTCTGCTCTTCACTCCCAGATGACCGAGGCCGCAGCCGAAAGTACAATTTACATGCCTCCCGGAAAGTAAAAAATTTGTCCCGCCCACCAGTGAACCTGTCCGGGAGAGCAACCTTAGGTTCAGATCTGGTTTGCTCCGGGAGGGACAAAACCTTGGACTTAATGTCTGCAAATTCCATGGACAACCCCTGCAACTGCCGGGCCAGCTGGGCTACTGGATCCATGACAGCTGGGGAGAATCTTTAGTTGGGCCGGTGAAAATGTCACGCTGTATAGCAGATATATATATGTGATGACAGTAATCTATATCAAAAGGGCAACATACAATATAACATGCGCATAGATATATGATAACATAATATTACCTGACAGAATGTCCAGTGGGTCAATACGGAATCCGTTATACGCTGTCTCCGGCTAGAGGGTGACCGGGGTCTATGCTGACCCTAAACTGGGGTCCTAACTAATCCCTCTACCTGGAGGTACTGTTAAAGGTACAGAGGTCCAGGCCACCAGCGTAAACCCTGTCTCCTATCAATCCCTGCCAACTGTATTCTAGTCCTAAGAAGGACCCTGAATACCACCAAAGGGAATGAACAGGTAACGGTTAATGAACAGAAAGACAAACAACAAAGACAAGAAATAAAGTAAATAAAGTCTTACATACAACACTCACACACAGTAGGAACACCTAAGGTCTCAGAGAAAAACTATAAGCTGTAAGAGTAAAAACAACTAAGGAGCTCTTAGCTTAAATATTCTCAGAACCGATCCAGTCTGCTAAACTACATGAATGCTTTCACCGGCGTCTAACACCCAGACTGGCAGAAATATAAAGGAAACTAATTAGAACATAATCAAAAGCAGCCGGGCGAGGCTGCACCTAGCCTTAGCAAAGAGCTAGGAAAAATTAACTCTCTCATTACCAAAAAACAAAGAAACAGCAGCTCAGCTGTGAGAAGTCAGAATGTGCAATCGCGACGATCTTCATGGCGATGCACCCATGACAGGCGGCAATGAAGCAGTCCAGCCCGTGACCGCCGGAGATCTTCTGCCAGGTAAGTGCCGCTGACTCCTGACAGACCCGACCGACGGACACTGACCCGCTGACTCCTGACAGACCCGACCGACGGACAGTGACAGTGACAATCCCGATTCCGGTATCCGATATGACGAAAATATCGGTACTCGGAATCGAAAGCCCGATACAGCTAATATCGGCCGATACCCGATATTTGCAGTATCGTATCGCTCAACACTAGTAACTACACTGCTCAAAAAAATAAAGGGAACACTTAAACAACAGAATATAACTCCAAGTAAATCAAACTTCTGTGAAATCAAACTGTCCACTTAGGAAGCAACACTGATTGACAATCAATTTCACATGCTGTTGTGCAAAGGGAATAAACAACAGATGGAATTTATTGGCAATTATCAAGACACTCTCAATAAAGGAGTGGTTCTACAGGTGGGGACCACAGACCACATCTCAGTACTAGTGTTGAGCATTCCGATACCGCAAGTATCGGGTATTGGCCGATATTCGCTTTATCGGAATTCCGATACTTAGTTCCGATATTTTTCCTATATCGTATACCGGAATCGGAAGTTCCCATAATTCTTTGAGAGGCACTGTGATTTTAGTCAGCCAATGAGGAATCCTACGAAGTGTGGGCACATCCTGTAATGCTGCAGTCATGTTAACTAATGGCATGGCTGTGATTGGCTGCTGAAATGATGTCAGAATTCACTATAAAAGGCGCCGCCGCCATTTTAGCGTCACTGTGCTGTGAATTCAGTTAGGGACAGAACGCTGCTCTGCTGACTCTGAGGGACAGTTTCAGATAGCGTTTTTGTGAATTGTTCTGTAGGCAGGCTATTTGAGAAACCGCTGTGTAAATCATCCTTTTTCCTTGCAGTGTTGTTTTCACAGCTCTGTGCAAGGTGTGTGTGTGAGTGCAGGTGATGCTGCATGTTTGCTCTGCATCCAACGCTGTTTGTAGTCATCTGCACGTGTCACTCACTGACTCTTTTTTTTTTTTATTTTGTGGAATTGGTGCTGCTCCATTCAATTGAAATTACCAGTGATCTATTAGTGTGACGTGCTTCCATCCGTATCCAACACATTGGTTGCAAACACTATAGAAGTACACAAAGGAGCCTTGTTCACTGTAGCCTGTGAGGTTTTGATTTTTTGAGTGCAGATCACGCTCCAGTTAGTTCTTCAACCACTGCTGGTTGTAGTCTGCTGAGCGTGTGTCACTGCCTCATCCTTGACATTTTCCTCTAATTGATGCTGCTCCATTCTATTTCAAATAACTCAAATCTATTAGTGTGACGCGCTTCCATCCGTATCCAATACATTGGTTGCAAACACTATAGAAGTACACAAAGGGGCCTTCACAGCTAGTGAACAGTTGTGTGCAGTGTTCACTGTAGTCTGTGAGGTTTTGATTTTTTGAGTGCAGATCACGCTCCAGTTAGTTCTTCAACCACTGCTGGTTGTAGTCTGCTGAGCGTGTGTCACTGCCTCATCCTTGACATTTTTCTCTAATTGGTGCTGCTCCATTCTATTTCGAATAACTCAAATCTATTAGTGTGACGCGCTTCCATCCGTATCCAATACATTGGTTGCAAACACTATAGAAGTACACAAAGGGGCCTTTCACACCTAGTGAACAGTTGTGTGCAGTGTTCACTGTAGTCTGTGAGGTTTTGATTTTTTGAGTGCAGATCACGCTCTAGTTAGTGCTTCAACCACTGCTGGTTGTAGTCTGCTGAGCGTGTGTCACTGCCTCATCCTTGACATTTTTCTCTAATTGGTGCTGCACCATTCTATTTCAAATAATTCTAATCTATTAGTGTGACGCGCTTCCATCCGTATCCAATACATTGGTTGCAAACACTATAGAAGTACACAAAGGGGCCTTTCAGAGCTAGTGAACAGTTGTGTGCAGTGTTCACTGTAGTCTGTGAGGTTTCGATTTTTTGAGTGCAGATCACGCTCCAGTTAGTTCTTCAACCACTGCTGGTTGTAGTCTGCTGAGCGTGTGTCACTGCCTCATCCTTGACATTTTTCTCTAATTGGTGCTGCTCCATTCTATTTCAAATAACTCTAATCTATTAGTGTGACGCGCTTCCATCCGTATCCAATACATTGGTTGTAAACACCATAGAAGTACACAAAGGGGCCTTTCACACCTAGTGAACAGTTGTGTGCAGTGTTCACAGTAGTCTGAGGTTTATATTTTTTGAGTGCAGATGACGCTACAGTTACTTCTTCAACCACTGCTGGTTGTAGTCTGCTGAGCGTGTGTCCCTGCCTCATCCTTGACATTTTTCTCTAATTGGTGCTGCTCCATTCTATTTCAAATAACTCAAATCTATTAGTGTGACGCGCTTCCTTCCGTATACAATACATTGTTTGCAAACACTATAGAAGTACACAAAGGGGCCTTTCATACCTAGTGAACATGGGTTGTTAAATTTGTAATTAAATATGTAGTTTTTCAAATGACACAAATATAAGTAATGTTGAAGAGGACTAGTCCTACATCCATTGTTTGCACAATATTACAGGTGTACATCACGTCCCTTAATCAACAATGGATTATTATTTTACTTGTATGCTTTTATTTAAAAGCCAAGAACACTGAACGATAACCTTCGCACTGCAGCTGTTGTCAAAGTTCAACCCACATTATGCACTTCCAACATTGCAGCATTTGAGGCATGATGTGAGTTGGATTTGTCAAAGTTATGGAGTGACAAGGTTCACCATCAGTACCCTATAGCATAAGTATGCTTTTGTGTTAGCATTTGTGTTAGACATGTGGATATCTGCAATAATATGTCACAATTATTTTGTTACAGATTTGTTACCAAGACTAATCATTTAATGGTTTTAAAGGTGACGTTTCACTTGTTTACAGCTTAGAAATAAGGGTGTAGCCTGATATCTATGTGTAGCACTAGCCACTTTAACATGTCATGTTTTTTTCAACATGTGTAGCTAGGTAGCAGTAATTTTTGCCAGACACACAGCAGGGGAACAGCAGGCGTTACTGAACCCCACAAACACATCAGCGATTGTTTTGATCTGTGCATCCAACACTTCTGAGCCCAGGGTCAAGGAGGGTGTAGGCAGAGGCCTAGTATGAGAAGTTTGAACTTTAATTTGAACTTTAATTTGGAGTTAGCAGCATTAATTTTTGCCAGACACACAGCAGGGGAACAGCAGGCGTTACTGAACCCCACTAACACTATAGCTTGTGTATTGGTCTGTGGACACGACACTTCTGAGCAGCAACTGGCAGTGTTGTAGCCCAGGGAGTAGAGTTCAGGTGGTAGAAAGATGAACATAACAGGAGACATGGATAACGTTGCCAACCAGTTATTTAATCGGAAACCGGACAGGCAAATTCAGGCGAGATCCATGCCTTGTTCATTTTCAGAAAAGTAAGCCGTTCTACATTATCGGAGGATAGTCGCATGCAACGGTCTGTTAGTACACCACCTGCAGCAGTAAAGACGCGCTCCGATAATACACTGGCAGCAGGGCAAGCCAGCACCTCCAATGCATACTGGCTAAGCTCTGGCCATGTATCCAGCTTAGAGACCCAAAACTTGAATGGGGAAGAGCCATCTGGGAGTACACTGAGAGGGCAAGACATGTAGTCTGTCACCATCTTACGGAAACGTTTCCTCCTGCTGACTGGAGCCGTCTCGGATGGTGTAGACATTGGTGGCGCTGCCACAAAACTTTGCCACATTTGGAACATACTGGTCTTGCCCTGTGCAGAGGCGCTGCTTTTGCTCCCTCTTGTTGCAGAGCTGTCTCCACTGCCTCGACGCACAGAGCTGCTTTGTAAAGCATTAACAGCAGCAGTGCTCTCTGCTGGAATGGAGAACATTATGGATTGCACCAGTGTGTCTTGGTACTCCCGCATTTTACGCTCCCGGTTCAACGGTGTGATGAGGCTTTGTAAGTTGTCCCGGTAGCGAGGGTCTAGGAGGGTGTACACCCAATAATCAGACGTGGTGAGAATGTGGGCGATGCGGCGGTCGTTTCTCAGGCACTGCAGCATGAAATCAACCATGTGCTGCAGACTCCCAACTGGCCAAGAAACGCTGTCCCCTGCAAGAGGCGTCATCTCTGCCTGCTCTGCATCACCCCACTCTCGCTCTACATACTGACTAGAGCATTGTGTACCTCCCTCTGGAGCGATGTCTTCCTCCTCCATTGACTCCTACTCATCCTCCTCACAAAGTCCTTCAAATACATACATTTTTATCATAATTCTGTAACATCAGTTTATGGAAACACAATAGCATTACAAAAGGATAGACAAAAACTGTACATTATGTGCTTTGCAAATACATTAAAAGTTTGCATGGTTATGAAAATATAGACAGCGACTCTGGAGGTTCAATTGTTGATACAGCATGGTACTTTGAAAGTCCTCCAGCCCTTTGTGAGGAACCACGTTGCGCTGACTGTCCAGAAGGTGATGGAATTTGTGACTCCTCATCCTCCACCTCTTCAAAACCTCATCCCTTAGTGCTTGCAGTGTTTTTTGAAGCAGGCAGATAAGGGGGACAGTCAGGCTGACTAGTGCATCATCTGCACTCGCCATCCACGTTGACTCATCAAACACACGCAAAACGTGGCAGATGTCCTTCATAGAGTCCTTCTCCAGTCCTTACACTGGCTGCCCATTCATTATAGGATCCAATTCAAAGTACTGGTTCTCACCCACAAAGCTCTCCACAGTGCAGCACCCCCTACATCTCCTCCCTCATTTCTATCTATCGGCCTAACCGACTGCTGCGCTCTGCAAACGACCTTCGACTAACCTCTGCACTAATCCGTACCTCCCACTCCCGACTCCAAGACTTCTCCCGCGCTGCGCCAATCCTCTGGAATGCTCTACCCAAAGAAATTAGGACTATCCGCAATTTGCATGGTTTCAGGCGCTCCCTCAAAACACATTTTTTCAGAGCGGCCTATCACATTCACTAATCAAAGTCATTCTATGTGTAAGTCTTGTGTGTAGCCCATTCACTATCTCCATCCATCCCTCACTCCCTCAAAATGGCTGGAACCCTCATTGGAAATACAACATTGTATATAACACCTGTACTTTGTATCTCCCCCACCTCATTGTAGATTGTAAGCTCTCACGAGCAGGGGCGGCTTATATTGCTTTAATTATTGTATTGTTAACGTTGTTACTTATGACTTGTGTTCTGAAACTGTTAAACTGTAAAGCGCTGCGGAATATGTTGGCGCTATATAAAGATTATTATTATTATTATTATTATAGAGGCCCACTCAGTAGTGGTGAAGTGTGAACGGCGCAAATTGCGAGTTGATTGCGCCTGATGCAGCTGATACTCCATTACTGCTGCCTGCTGCTCACACAACCGCTCCAACATATGTAACGTGGAATTCCACCTGGTGGGTACGTCACACATGATGCGATGTTCAGGAAGGCGAAATCTGCGTTGCAGAGCTGCAATGCGCGATCTGGCCATGCTGGAACGTCGCAAGTGAGCGCACTATAGGAGGACATTGTGCAGCAGTGCATCAAGATCCGGATAGTCCCCAAAAAAAATCCGCATGACCAAGTTGAGCACATGTGCCAGACATGGTATGTGAGTGAGGTTGCCAAGGCCCAGAGCTTCCACCAGATTTCGGCCATTGTCACACACTACCAAACCTGGCTGGAGATTCGCTGGCAAAAACCACACTTCGCTCTCCTGCTTGATGGCATTCCAGAGCTCCTTCGATTCCCCATGGAAATTAACTTCAGGACGGCCTGTTGACGTTTGGCCACGGCTGTGCTCATATCGGTCGCAACATCTAAGCGTTCACGGGTCCATGTGGAGGTAGACCGTGACGGCTCCTGCAGCGATGATTCTGAGGAACTGGAGTAGGAGGAGGAGTCAATGTGTACAGACTTGATTCCTGCAATCCTTGGAGTTGGCAGAACACGTACAGCGCCACTCGCAAGATCAGTACCCGGCTCCACAACATTGACCCAATGGGCAGTGAGGGAAAGGTATCGTCCCTGGCCATGGGTACTGGTCCACGCATCGGTGGTCAGGTGGACCTTGCTACTGACGGCGTTTAGTAGCGCATGGTTAATTTTTCCCTCAACATGCTTTTGCAGACCAGGGACGGCTTGCCTGCTGAAATGAAATCGGCTTGGCACATTGTATTGTGGGACTGCCAATGATATTAAGTTACGGAAACTGTCAGTCTCCACCAGCCTGAATGACAGCATTTCAAGGGACAGGAGTTTTGCAATGCCAGCATTCAGAGCCTGTGCTCGGGGATGGTTTGCCGAGTATGGCCGTCTTTTATCCCATGCCTGTGCTACCGATGGCTGTTTTGTGGCCTGGGAGTGTGAGGATGACAGGGAACTTGCTGCTGTGGGTGGAATAACACTTTGTCTCTGGACAACAGTGACCGAGGTTCTTCTCTAGGCCTCTCACAGCTTTCAACCTCTGAGACACACAAGGATGGTAACACCCTTGACCTGGTCTTTGTCCGCCTCTGTTCAATCTCCCACCTAAATATCTCACCGCTTCCACTGTCTGACCACAACATTCTCTCCTTCACGCTCACAAATCCTCGACCACCACAGCGCACTCCTACCTACCACACATTCAGAAATCTACAAGCCATTAACCCTCAGACACTTTCAGACTCCCTACACTCATCGCTGTCCCCACTCTCCTCTTTTTCTTGTACTAATCTGGCTGTTCATCACTACAATGACACTCTTAGAAGCACCCTTGACCAAGTAGCACCGCTCACCCTCAGAACTTCCAAACACACAGTAAAACAGCCCTGGCTCACATTACAAACTCAACTTCTTCAGCGATGCTCTAGGAGTGCTGAACGCCTTTGGAGAAAAACCCGCACACCAGAAGACTTCATCCACTTTAAATTCATGTTAAGAACTTATAATGCTGCCCTTCACCTCGCCAAACAGACCTACTTCACCACCCTGATCTCCTCAATAGCCAACAACCCCAAGAAAATTTTTGACACTTTTCACTCCCTCCTCAGGCCAAAAGCACAAGCCCCGATCGCAGACATTTGTGCTGACGACCTGGCCTCCCATTTTATAGAAAAAATAGATACTATCCGTCAGGAAATCTGCTCTCAACCACCAAGGGCTGTGACTCCCATCCCACCCTGCTGTTCCCCTGGCTCACTTTCCACATTTGATTCCATCACAGAAGAAGACGTCTCCAGACTCCTCTCTTCCTCTCGTCCGACTACATGCACTACCGACCCCATTCCCTCACATCTCCTCCAGTCTCTCTCTCCAGTTATCACAACTCACCTAACTAAAATCTTTAATCCCTCACTCTCCTCTGGCATTTTCCCATCCTCCTTCAAACACTCCATCATTACTCCACTACTAAAGAAACCCGCTCTCGACCCTTCCTGCACAAACAACTACAGACCGGTCTCCAATCTCCCCTTCATCTCTAAACTCTTGGAGCGCCTAGTCTACTCCCGCCTCACCCGTTACTTCTCCACTTACTCCTTTGTAGACCCTTCACAGTCCGGCTTCCGCCCCCTACATTCGACTGAAACTGCACTCATCAAAGTGACCAATGACCTTCTTACAGCAAAACGTAACGGTGAACACTCTCTGCTCATTCTTCTCGACCTTTCTGCAGCTTTCGACACGGTTGACCACCGTCTCCTACTGTCTAGGCTCCACTCACTAGGTATTAAGGACACTGTTCTCTCCTGGTTCTCCTCCTATCTTTCTGACCGCTCCTTCAGTGTTTCGTTCTCTGGCTCTACGTCATCTCCTCTTCCTCTCACTGTCGGTGTACCCCAGGGCTCAGTCCTTGGCCCCCTTCTCTTCTCTCTCTACACGGCCCCAATTGGACAGACCATCAGCAGATTTGGCTTTCAGTACCATCTTTATGCTGATGAAACACAACTATACACGTCATCCCCCGACCTTACCCCCGCTGTACTACAGAACGCCACTGACTGTCTGTCCGCAGTCTCCAACATCATGTCCGCTCTCTTTATGAAACTTAACCTCTCAAAACTGAACTTCTTCTGCTCCCGCCGTCTACTAACCTCCCTAAATTTGACATATCCCTCTCCGTGGGCGGCACCATAATAACACCCTGGCAGCAGGCTCGCTGTCTGGGGGTTATGTTTGACACCAATCTCTCCTTCACCTCCCATATACAATCTCTTGTGTGCTCTTGCCGCCTACACCTAAAGAACATCTCTAGAATCCGCCCTTTTCTCTCCATGGAAACAAAAAAAACCCTCACTGTCGCATTGATCCACTCCCGCCTGGACTACTGCAACGTTCTATTACTTGGCCTCCCCATTACTCGACTATCCCCTCTCCAGTCCATCCTTAATGCAGCAGCCAGGGTAATCCATCTGGCTAATCGGTACTCGGACGTTTCCGCTCTTCGCCAGTCCTTACACTGGCTGCCCATTCATTATAGGATCCAATTCAAAGTACTGGTTCTCACCCACAAAGCTCTCCACAGTGCAGCACCCCCCTACATCTTCTCCCTCATTTCTATCTATCGGCCTAACCGACTGCTGCGCTCTGCAAACGACCTTCGACTAACCTCTGCACTAATCCTTACCTCCCACTCCCGACTCCAAGACTTCTCCCGCGCTGCGCCAATCCTCTGGAATGCTCTACCCCAAGAAATTAGGACTATCCACAATTTGCATGGTTTCAGGCGCTCCCTCAAAACACATTTGTTCAGAGCGGCCTATCACATTCACTAATCAAAGTCATTCTATGTGTAAGTCTGTGTGTGTAGCCCATTCACTATCTCCATCCATCCCTCACTCCCTCAAAATGGCTGGACCATCATTGTAAATACAAAATTGTATATAAACACCTGTACTTTGTATCTCCCCCACCTCATTGTAGATTGTAAGCTCTCACGAGCAGGGGCGGCTTATATTGCTTTAATTATTGTATTGTTAACGTTGTTACTTATGACTTGTGTTCTGAAACTGTTAAACTGTAAAGCGCTGCGGAATATGTTGGCGCTATATAAATAAAGATTATTATTATTATTATTATTATTCCATGGCGATCCTGTGAGGAAGCCGAACCAGCTGTGTGTGAGCTGGAGGAAGAGGCTCCAACACGACCTGAAGATGTAGGTGCTGCTGTAGGTTGGCCTACATCTCCAGTGTGTCTTTGTAACTCAAGTACGTGCTTTGTCCGCACGTTTCCACATATTAGTGGTATTGAGGTTACTGACACTTTGTACCTCTTTTTACTTTTTGATTACACAGCTTGCATTTGACATAGCAAATATCATCTGCAACTGTGTCAAAAAAGGACCACGCAGTGCAAGTCCTGGGAGCGCCCGTTTTGACTTTTGGAAGAGAACTGCTCCGAACAGGTGCCAAACTGGAGTCTACAGGCAACCGAGTCTGCAGCCTAAGTCTCCCTCCTGTTTGTACCGTTGGGGCAATCTCTTCCTCAGAGCTGCTCCCACCACCTTCCAGTTCCTCACGCCATGTTGGGTCTTGGACCTCATCATCTCCACTACCCTCTTCCAACACCAGCTGCTGTTGGGTGGTCTGACCAGCACCATGCTCAACAGAAACTGGCACCTGAGTCTCATCATCATCAGATGCGTTCTGCGGTGTGCTGACCAACGGCACTGGCTCACCCGCCTCTTCAGATTCAGAGAGACACAGCTGTTGCGCATCACTGCATACTCCCTCTTCTTCACATTCCAGAATGCTGCTTGGCTGGGCCCCTTTTTGCAAGTCAACAGATTCTGAGTACAGAAGCAAAGACTCAGCTGGCTCCTGTACAGAACTCTCTGACTGCCTGGGCAATTTGGCAGGCGGTGAAGAGACAGATGGTTGCTCAACAGTGCTGTGGTCCTGAGAGGAGGTGGAAGCAATTGAAGTTGATGCATTGGCTGCCATCCAACCAACAACGGCTTCAATTTGTTATTCACGCAGCAGGGGGGGTACGCCGAGCTCCTACAAAAGTGCGCATAAAGGAACGCTCACGGGGAAAACTGGTGGATGCTGTGTCACTGGGGGCGGCAGCAGCCACAGAATCCCACGTCCTCTCCCTGCTGAAACTCCACGGCCACGACCATGTGCCTTACTCCCTGCCTTCTTCATCTTGGTAGATTGATAAAGAAAGTCAGAAAAGTTATAAGGCCTAAGTGTGGTTATTCCGCAGAGACTGCAGTGAACACTGCACACAACTGTTCACTAGGTGTGAAAGGCCCCTTTGTGTACTTCTATAGTGTTTGCAACCAATGTATTGTATACGGATGGAAGCGCGTCACACTAATAGATTTGAGTTATTTGAAATAGAATGGAGCAGCAACAATTAGAGAAAAATGTCAAGGATGAGGCAGTGACACACGCTCAGCAGACTACAACCAGCAGTGGTTGAAGAACTAACTGGAGCGTGATCTGCACTCCAAAAATGAAAACCTCAGACTACAGTGAACACTGTACACAACTGTTCACTACCCAACGCGTCACAGCAGGAAGGCAGTCTGTGCGTCCAAACAAAGGCGCAAGCATACATGCACGTACCCTGTTTATAAAGCTATATAAAAAAATTTATGTAGTAGTGATGCACACTTTATTGAGGTACAGTATTACATCGCCATTCACCATCTGTGGCTATGCAGTCTCATCTATATATACCTTATCTATCCGTTGTCATGCTTGCAAGTCGACAGTCAGGCATAAATAGCAATTTTTACTATGCACTCTGCACTTTTTAAAGGTTATGTTTGTTAATAAAAATGATTATTGGCACATATTATGAGTATTACATGATGGAAATTGTATAATTTTTATAAACTGTTTAGTGACATTATTCAGCAAATGTAACATTTTATGAATGTCACAGATAACTTGTAATGCTGATGATGTTTTGAAGTCAGACATTCATTGTCTAAACAATAAAAATGGTGTACATACTGTTACTTATCCATCATTAATGTATTCTGATATGTACTTGTATGCTTTTATTTACAACCGTATAGCAGATTCCTTAACCAATTTATTTTGTGGTTTGCATTGCTGTTCAACATGTTAATGTATGCGTTTATGTTTGTCAATTCTTTATCTAGATTTTTTTAAAGTGAAATCATCATCTTATGGTAGTAAAGGTTATCTTTCTCTTGTTTGGAGTATAGACATTTTTCATTGACACGTAACAAGGAAAATACTTGATGTAGTATTTAAACATCCTCCTTGACCCTGGGCTCCAACACCGCCAGTTGTTGCCTGGAAGTGCTGTTAGCACAGTCAACACTTGCTCCTGTGTTACTGGGGTTCAGTAATGTCAGCTGTTCCCCTGCTGTGTGTACGGCAAAAAGTCCTGCTGCCTCCACCCTGTTCTCTTCTCATCCCTGGGCTCCAACACCGCCAGTTGTTGCTCGGAAGTGCTGTTAGCACAGTCAACACTTGCTCCTGTGTTACTGGGGTTCAGTAATGTCAGCTGTTCCCCTGCTGTGTGTACGGCAAAAAGTCCTGCTGCCTCCACCCTGTTCTCTTCTCATCCCTGGGCTCCAACACCGCCAGTTGTTGCTCGGAAGTGCTGTTAGCACAGTCAACACTTGCTCCTGTGTTACTGGGGTTCAGTAATGTCAGCTGTTCCCTGCTGTGTGTACGGCAAAAGTCCTGCTGCCTCCACCCTGTTCTCTTCTCATCCCTGGGCTCCAACACCGCCAGTTGTTGCTCGGAAGTGCTGTTAGCACAGTCAACACTTGCTCCTGTGTTACTGGGGTTCAGTAATGTCAGCTGTTCCCCTGCTGTGTGTACGGCAAAAGTCCTGCTGCCTCCACCCTGTTCTTTCTCATCCCTGGGCTCCAACACCGCCAGTTGTTGCTCGGAAGTGCTGTTAGCACAGTCAACACTTGCTCCTGTGTTACTGGGGTTCAGTAATGTCAGCTGTTCCCCTGCTGTGTGTAGGCAAAAAGTCCTGCTGCCTCCACCCTGTTCTCTTCTCATCCCTGGGCTCCAACACCGCCAGTTGTTGCTCGGAAGTGCTGTTAGCACAGTCAACACTTGCTCCTGTGTTACTGGGTTCAGTAATGTCAGCTGTTCCCTGCTGTGTGTACGGCAAAAAGTCCTGCTGCCTCACCCTGTTCTTTCTCATCCCTGGGCTCCAAACCGCCAGTTGTTGCTCGGAAGTGCTGTTAGCACAGTCAACACTTGCTCCTGTGTTACTGGGGTTCAGTAATGTCAGCTGTTCCCTGCTGTGTGTATGGCAAAAGTCCTGCTGCCTCCACCCTGTTCTCTTCTCATCCCTGGGCTCCAACACCGCCAGTTGTTGCTCGGAAGTGCTGTTAGCACAGTCAACACTTGCTCCTGTGTTACTGGGGTTCAGTAATGTCAGCTGTTCCCCTGCTGTGTGTACGGCAAAAAGTCCTGCTGCCTCCACCCTGTTCTCTTCTCATCCCTGGGCTCCAACACCGCCAGTTGTTGCTCGGAAGTGCTGTTAGCACAGTCAACACTTGCTCCTGTGTTACTGGGGTTCAGTAATGTCAGCTGTTCCCCTGCTGTGTGTACGGCAAAAGTCCTGCTGCCTCCACCCTGTTCTCTTCTCATCCCTGGGCTCCAACACCGCCAGTTGTTGCTCGGAAGTGCTGTTAGCACAGTCAACACTTGCTCCTGTGTTACTGGGGTTCAGTAATGTCAGCTGTTCCCCTGCTGTGTGTACGGCAAAAAGTCCTGCTGCCTCCACCCTGTTCTCTTCTCATCCCTGGGCTCCAACACCGCCAGTTGTTGCTCGGAAGTGCTGTTAGCACAGTCAACACTTGCTCCTGTGTTACTGGGGTTCAGTAATGTCAGCTGTTCCCCTGCTGTGTGTACGGCAAAAGTCCTGCTGCCTCCACCCTGTTCTCTTCTCATCCCTGGGCTCCAACACCGCCAGTTGTTGCTCGGAAGTGCTGTTAGCACAGACAACACTTGCTCCTGTGTTACTGGGGTTCAGTAATGTCAGCTGTTCCCCTGCTGTGTGTACGGCAAAAAGTCCTGCTGCCTCCACCCTGTTCTCTTCTCATCCCTGGGCTCCAACACCGCCTGTTGTTGCTCGGAAGTGCTGTTAGCACAGTCAACACTTGCTCCTGTGTTACTGGGGTTCAGTAATGTCAGCTGTTCCCCTGCTGTGTGTACGGCAAAAAGTCCTGCTGCCTCCACCCTGTTCTCTTCTCATCCCTGGGCTCCAACACCGCCAGTTGTTGCTCGGAAGTGCTGTTAGCACAGTCTACACTTGCTCCTGTGTTACTGGGGTTCAGTAATGTCAGCTGTTCCCCTGCTGTGTGTACGGCAAAAAGTCCTGCTGCCTCCACCCTGTTCTCTTCTCATCCCTGGGCTCCAACAACGCCAGTTGTTGCTCGGAAGTACTTGGCACGGGTACTGACTCCTGCCCAGCCTGGTTACAGCACGACAGCTGTTTCCTGGCAGTGTCAACGTCAATTAGCCTCCAATAAGTTGTCCTGTCGTGTTGCATTCGGGTTAGCCGACTCTATGGTGCCTGCAGTTTAGGTGATTCCTATGTGTGCTGTGGGATATGTAAATAAAGGCTGTTTCAGTTTTGACAATAGGACAAGCACCCACTGTAGGACTGTGTGATTCGGTAACTGCGGACGGCTTGCGGCCTGTCAACTTACATTTTCATGGGTGCCTTATGGTACCCGTCCGGGTTCCAGTACCGTCAGCTGGTTTCCGCAGTGCCTTTGGCCTAGATGCCTCCATCTCGGTATCCGAGTTCCAGCAACGTCTGCTGGTCCTTGGTAGTGCTTTGGAGCACAGGTACCTCCTGCTTAGTAACCGTGTCCCAGTAACGTCAGCTGGTCCTCGGTTGTGCCATTGGCTCTTTTCCTTCTGCTGCCCCTCCGGGTTCCAGCACAGTCAGCTGGTCCTCGTTACTTGCATCGGCTCTTGTACCTTCTGCTACCCGTCCGGGTTCCAGTACCGTCAACTGGTTCTCCGCAGTGCCTTTGGCCTAGGTGCCTCCATCTCGGTATCCGAGTTCCAGCAACGTCTGCTGGTCCTTGGTAGTGCTTTGGAGCACAAGTACCTCCTGCTTAGTAACCGTGTCCCAGTAACGTCAGCTGGTCCTCGGTTGGGCCATTGGCTCTTTTCCTTCTGCTGCCCCTCCAGGTTCCAGCACAGTCAGCTGGTCCTTGTTACTTGCATTGGCTATTGTACCTTCTGCTACCCGTCCGGGTTCCAGTACCGTCAACTGGTTCTCCGCAGTGCCTTTGACCTAGGTGCCTCCATCTCGGTATCCGAGTTCCAGCAATGTCTGCTGGTCCTTGGTAGTGCTTTGTAGCACAGGTACCTCCTGCTTAGTAACCGTGTCCCAGTAACGTCAGCTGGTCCTCGGTTGTGCCATTGGCTCTTTTCGTTCTGCTGCCCCTCCGGGTTCCAGCACAGTCAGCTTGTCCTCGTTACTTCCATTGTCTCTTGTACCATCTGATACCCGTCCGGGTTCCAGTAACGTCAGCTGGTTCTCGGAAGTTAGTCAGCCTTCTTGTACCTTCAGCTACATTTACAAATTGAAGATTTTTTAAATGTTTTTTTGGGTAATCACTCTGGATCTCCAACAATGAAGACGAAGACCCTGATGACCACCCCGTAGAAGATGACGACCACAAGGACGACGAGCATCAAGCCAACCAGCCTGAACACCATCACAAAGAAGAAATAAAAGATTACCCAGAAGAAGATCACCAACAGGACAAAGAAAGTTAAGACAAACTACAAGAGACAGAAAAAGAGACAGAAGAACAATAAGCAGAAGATCAAAAAGCAGAAGAACATGAAGTATAAGACCAAAATGAAGAGCAAAATATATACTCTAAATTATAAGCAGAAGAAGACTAAGCAGTGTATGGGGGTGAGTCCGTTCCTCCTCGTGGTGCCCCTGGAAAATGCCTGCTGCTGCAGGCTAAACTGAACACGGACAAATACTGTTGTAATTTAAATCTTTTGTGACAGCAAGAACGGAAGGATGAAAAATTCATACTTTTACAGATTACAAGTACAGGAATCTCTGTCACAAATAAGAATATGATGAAGAAGATGAAGAGGAAGAAGATGAAGAAGTAGAATATGAAGAAGAATAATAGTTTAATAAGAACAATATGAGTAATGTTAACAAAAACATGAATAGCAAGAAGTTTAAGAAGAAGATAAAGAAGGTGAAGATGAAGAATAATTTGATGAAAAAGATGATGCTGCTGAAGATTATGAAGGAGAAAGTGTGGCAAAAGTTAAAAAGGTGAAAAGCATGGAAGTTGTGAAACATACATATTTGCCAAAATATAAAAAAGGTTAACAACATTGTCAATTTCTTCGTCAATCCGAACGTCTTTAAAAAAAAAATATTAATGCTATTCCATTTGATTAGGTTAAACATCTATGCCTTTAATGTCTCCTCAACCTCCCCAATACATTCTACATTACTCTTTGTTGTTTTCCTTCATGTACAATTAACCAACAGGGTTTTTTTTAATTCCGATATTTTGTTCCCATAGACTTACATTGGATTTCCGGTATCGGTATCTGGAATCGCCGATACTTTTTGGGTATCGGCGATACCCATTCCGATCCGATACTTATTGATATCGGAAAGTATCGCTCAACTCTACTCAGTACCAATGCTTTCTGGCTGATGTTTTGAATGCTGGTTGTGTTTTCACACTCGTGGTAGCATGAGATGGACTCTACAACCCACACAAGTGGCTCAGGTAGTGCAGCTCATCCAGGATGACACATCAATGCGAGCTGTGGCAAGAAGGTTCGCTATGTCCGTCAATGTAGTGTCCAGAGGCTGGAGGCACTACAAGGAGACAGGCCATTACACCAGGAGATGTGGAGGGGGCCGTAAGAGGGCAACAAACCAGCAGCAGGACCGTTACCTCCGCCTTTGTGCAAGGAGGAACAGGAGGAGCTCTGCCAGAGCACTGCAGAATGACCTCCAGCAGGCCACAAATCTGCATCTGTCTGCACAAATGGTTAGAAACCAACTCCATGAGGATGGATTGAGTGCCCGATGTTCACAGATTGGGTTGTGCTCACAACCCAACACTGTGCAGGACGCTTGGCATTTGCCACAGAACACCAGGATTGGCAAATTCACCACTGGCGCCCTGTGCTCTTCAAAGATGAAGGCAGGTTCACACTGAGCACATGTGACATATGTGACAGAGTCTGGAGATGCCGTGGAGAGCAATCTGCTGCCTGAAACATCTTTCAGCATGACCAGTTTGGCAGAGGGTCAGTAATGGTGTGGGGTGGAATTTCTTTGGAGGGCCGTACAGCTCTCCATCTGCTCACCAGAGGTAGCCTGACTGCCATTAGGTACCTAGATAATATCCTCAGACCCCTTGTGAGACTATGTGCTGGTGTGGTTGGTCCTTGGTTCCTCCTAATGCAGGACAATGCCAGACCTCATGTGGATGGATTGTGTTAACAGTATCTGCAAGATGAAGGAATTAAGCTATAGACTGGCCCGCCCGTTCCCCAGACATGAATCCGATTGAGCATATTCGGGACATCATGTCTCGCTCCATCCACCAACGTCACGTTGCACCACAGATTGTCCAGGAGTTGGCGGATGCTTTAGTCCAGGTCTGGGAGGAGATCCCTTAGGAAACCATCTGTTGCCTCATCAGGAGCATGCCCAGGCGTTGTAGGGCGGTCATACAGGCACGTGGAGGCCACACACACTACTGAGCATCATTTTGACTTGTTTTAAGGACGTTTCTTTCCACTTTAATTTTGTGTGTGACTCCAAATCTAAGCCTTCATTGGTTAATACATTTTTTATAATTTTAAAAACTTTAAAAAAAGGTTAATTTATTTTTTAGCATCTTCAAGTTTCTTGAACCTCTGACATTTGACTTCTTATGCTTTATACTGTAAAACCATGGTATGGCAACACAAAGTGTAATTTATGACCTCTTGTCCTATTACTGAGGTTCACAGGTGTGCCATGATGGTAGCATGGGTGTTTTTCAGCAGATCCCCAGCTGCCATAGTGACTCATTGGTGCCACATGATCACATTGCACTCACTGGCAGCTACGTCTTATAAATGCTGCTATTAGAGATTAGCAACAGCATTTCAATAGTTAACAGCACCAACTGGAGAACAGATATGACTGCTTTTGTTAGGCCGGGGTCACACTTGTGAGTGTGATGCAATAAACTCACACATCAATACCCAGCACTGTCGCTGGTACTCGGACCGGATTGTGTGGCTGCATGTATTTCTATGCAGCCGCACACTTCGGTCTGAGTGCTGGCTGCAGTGCCGGGTATTGATGCGAGAGACTCGCGCAAGTTTCTTGCATTGCACATGCGAGTGTGACCCTGGCCTAAGAGACAGACTCCAGCTATTTAACATAGATGTTATCTGTAGTGTGTGTAAGGGAACTCAGCTCCTGAGCACCCTCCACATGCACAATCCAGTATTGAGATAAATGAACATCAATCTGTATGTTGCAAGACTCAAAGCTGATAGGTCTCTTGAGGGATTGATTGGGCTGCTTGTGTTTATCCATGTGAGATACACACCTTCCCTCTTTTCTCTTGTGGTTCCTAATCTAGATTTGGGCAGTTTTGTTTCATACAGAACTGCCTTTATGTGCCCAAATTCAATTGTTTTTTTTAACTCCTACTCTTTTTATTCCATTTCCAACCAAAGATATCCCCTTTGTCATATAGTACTTATCTTCATGTTTAGTTTATCTGCAGTCAAACAATTCTTTCTGTCATTTTGCCATACATTTTTTTTAGCATTATAGCCATCATGTATAATTGCCTTTTGCTTATATTCTATCTGGTACCTAGGCCATCACAGATCAGAGGTTCCCAGTAGAGCCCAGTTTGCACAGTAGAGTCATTTACCATCTCCAGAGTCACTAGGTAAGTCTCTCTTCTGTGGAGTGCAAGCTCTTATGGTCAGTGGGGTCCTCTCTCTTTTCTGTAAAGTATACATTTTTACGGTTAGGGGGGTCCTCTCTCTCCTGTTGAGTTTAGTCTCTTATGGATATGTTCTTATGGTCTGCAAAGTGCTGTCTCTCTCACATCCTCATGTATATTTTATGAACAATTACATCCAGCACAACATTGAAATTTGAGCAATTTATTTTGCTGCAAATCAACTTTTTTTGGGAAGGTCGATATTCAAAAGATCCACTTATCTCTACAATTTCATTCATTTTTATCACATATTTTCCTTATTGATTTTTTTGTATGTCAATTGGATTTGAATGCAGTTTTATCAAGTCAATGTTTATAGCTTTATTACACAATGACTGAATAATTTATTTTGTATGATTATGTTAATATAATGTATCTATACAAATCAGTTAAACCATTATTTGAGCTGAAACAATGACATCTATAAATTACCCATTTTTTTGCATGAAATCTGGTGTGAAGAGCTGGCTTTTTTTCTCTATCTCTGTAATACAGGTTGTCTTGTTACAACTTGTTGGCTGGAACCAAAGACACTGCTTGTGCGGCTTCACTTTTTGTTTTTGTTTCGATAGACAGAGATGAGAATTCTAATGTACAGATGAGTGGATCAAACCATGGATGATTGAGTTTAAGTCAAATTTCCTGAAATGTGCGGTTTCAAACAAATTCGAACATTTTGAGATTGAATTTGCTGTTCGCAAAAAAAAAATACATGTTATGCACCATACTCCTGCATGCCCATCATTAAGACAGGTGTGCAAAATGCCAGTTTTAATTAATCAGACCCAATATATTTTTATTTTTTAAGCTAAACTTAGAAAATTACTATAGCTGCCTATAAAAACAAATTAATAGCGATTGTGGTTTGTAAATTTTAATTTGTATTTGATAGTGCTGCTTATTTTTACAATAAAATACTTTGGACGTAAAACATATGTATTGATTTGGCAGTTTAAATGAGAAATATCAAATGATAACCCCAATTCTTATAGCAATACAGAGCTTCTTAATATTTATGACAAGAAACTTAAGCAAAGAATTGCCAAGTCCCTTGATGGAAACATTCAAAGAATTTATAGAATGAGAATGGAAAGAAGCATTGTAGAAAATGATCTTTTGCATTAAAATGAACATACGCTTTTCCATTAACTTCCATATCACAAAATGCATATTGACATAAAAGTTAGATACCGACAATCAAATTTCAGGCACTCATAAATCTAAAGTAAAGTTCTGAGCTGTCAATAACTTTTTGTTAAGCTGGCGTGCTGTGCAGAGCTTGGCTTGGCATCTAACATACATAGCTTACCAATATATCATGCTTCATTTTATTCTTTTTACTATGGAAATAATTGTGAAACTAAAAATGCACAAGGGAATGAACATGAAAAAATTGTTTTATCGTTTCCACATTCAATGTGATATTTTAAGTACTTGGAGAAATGATAATAATGAGTGTCACATTTTAAAATGTTAACAAAATTTTCCATTGAGACTAGAGCTTTAAAATAGGAGAAACGTGAAGTGAAGTTACATTTGCTTTATTGTTTCATCAAAGTAATATTATCCATTTGTGACATTATAATAGTATGTCTAGTTAATAATTCTGTTTTCACCTTCCATTAAGTGAGTGTAAATATACCAGTGACATTAGTCAGTAACTTATGGAAGTACAAGAAAACAAATGTTAAAATACCATTAACCTCACTTTTTAATGATTGAATAAAATATTCACAGCATTCCAAGAAATTTAAGATTTTTTTTTGCTTAGTTTAAAACCCAGCTTGGTCTCCATATTCAAGGATAATATGCCAAAATATAGACAAAAATATTGGGACACCCCTCTTAATAATTTGGATTTTTTTTAATTCAGTTCTGTTGTCACAGATGTATATAATCAAGTACTTTGGCCATGTATCTTCTAGACTAATGTTTAAAAATCCTAATTTAAATAGTTAATAGCATCATATAGGAAAAGCAGAGCACATGTATCAGGGGATTCTTACTAAACCATTTATAATGTCTCCAAATTAAATAGTCCTTTTAAGGTGCTGGATATTAGGTAACTAATAAAAAGTAAAGTTTGGACTAAATGAAAAGTGGAAACAAAATTAGGTTATTAATAGAGTTGAGCGATACTTTCCGATATCCAAAAGTATCGGAATCGGAATGGTATCGCCGATACCCAAAAAATATCGGTGATACCCGATACCGATACCGGAAATCCAATGTAAGTCTATGGGAACAAAATATCAGAATTACAAAAAGCCCATTCTTGCCTTGTTGGTTAATTGTACATGAAGGAAAACAACAAAGAGTAATGTAGAATGTATTGGGGGAGGTTGAGGAGACATTAAAGGCATAGATGTTTAACCCAATCCAATGGAATAGCATTAATATTTTTTTTTTTAAAGACGTTCGGATTGACGAAGAAATTGACAATGTTGTTAACGTTTTTTCTATTTTGGCAAATATTTATGTTTCACAACTTCCATGCTCTTGACCTTTTTAACTTTTGCCACACTTTCACCTTCATAATCTTCAGCATCATCATCTTTGTCATCTAATTATTCTTCATCTTCACCTTCTTTATCTTCTTCTTAAACTTCTTGTTATTCATCTTTTTGTTAACATTACTCATATTGTTCTCATTAAACTATTATTCTTCTTCATATTCTACTTCTTAATCTTCTTCCTCTTCATCTTCTTCATCATATTCTTATTTGTAACAGAGATTCCTGTACTTGTAACCTGTCAAAGTATGAATTTTTCATCCTTTCGTTCTTGCTGTCACAAAAGATTTAAATTACAACAGTATTTGTCCGTGTTCAGTTTAGCCTGCAGCAGCAGGCATTTTCCAGGGGCACCACGAGGAGGAACGGACTCACACCCATACACTGCTTAGTCTTCTTCTGCTTATAATTTAGAGCATATATTTTGCTCTTCATTTTGGTCTTATACTTCATATTCTTCTGCTTTTTGATCTTCTGCTTATTGTTCTTCTGTCTCTTGTTCTGTATCTTGTAGTTTGTCGTAACCTTCTTTTTCCTGTTGGTGATCTTCTTCTGGGTAATCTTATATTTCTTTGTGATGGTGTTCAGGCTGGTTGGCTTGATGCTCGTTGTCCTTGGGGTCGTCATCTTCTTCGGGGTGGTCTTTAGGGTCGTCTAACTTCCGAGAACCAGTTGACGTTACTGGAACCCGGACGGGTAGCAGAAGGTACAAGAGCCAATGCAAGTAACGAGGACCAGCTGACTGTGCTGGAACCCGGAGGGGCAGCAGAAGGAAAAGAGCCAATGGCACAACCGAGGACCAGCTGACGTTACTGGGACACGGTTACTAAGCAGGAGGTACCTGTGCTCCAAAGCACTACCAAGGACTAGCAGACGTTGCTGGAACTCGGATACCGAGATGGAGGCACCTAGGCCAAAGGCACTGCGGAGAACCAGTTGATGTTACTGGAACCCGGACGGGTAGCAGAAGGTACAAGAGCCAATGCAAGTAACGAGGACCAGCTGACTGTGCTGGAACCCGGAGGGGCAGCAGAAGGAAAAGAGCCAATGACACAACCGAGGACCAGCTGACGTTACTGGGACACGGTTACTAAGCAGGAGGTACCTGTGCTCCAAAGCACTACCAAGGACCAGCAGACGTTGCTGGAACTCGGATACCGAGATGGAGGCACCTAGGCCAAAGGCACTGCGGAGAGCCTGTTGACGGTACTGGAACCCGGACGGGTAGCAGAAGGTACCCATGGAAATTTAAGTTGACAGTCCGCGAGCCGGCCGCAGTTACCGAATCCCACAGTAATACAGTGGGTGATTGTCCTATTATCACAACGGAAACAGCCTTTATTTTCATATCCCGCAGCACACATAGGAAGCACCTAAACTCCAGGCACCATAGAGTCGGCTAACCCGACCGCAACACGACAGGACAACTTATTGCAGGCTAAGTGACGTTTACACTGACAGGAAACAGATGGCGGCTGAACCAGTCTGGGCAGGAGTGAGTACCCGTGCAATGACATTCGAGCAACAACTGTCGGTGTGGAGCCCGGGATGAGAAGGAACAGGTTGGAGCAGCAGGACTTTTTGCCGTTCACACAGCAGGGAATTGACTGGACATTACTGAACCAGTAACACAGGAGCAAGTGGTTGACTTTTTGCCCTAACAGCAACTTCCGCAGCAACAACTGGCGTTGTTGAAGCCCAGGGATGAGAACAGAACAGGGTGGAGGCAGCAGGACTTTTTGCCGTTCACACATCAGGGGAACAGCTGACATTACTGAACCCCAGTAACACAGGAGCAAGTGTTGACTGTGCTAACAGCACTTCCGAGCAACAACTGGCGTTGTTGAAGCCCAGGGATGAGAAGAGAACAGGGTGGAGGCAGCAGGACTTTTTGCCGTTCACACAGCAGGGGAACAGCTGACATTACTGAACCCCAGTAACACAGGAGCAAGTGTTGACTGTGCTAACAGCACTTCCGAGCAACAACTGGCGTTGTTGAAGCCCAGGGATGAGAAGAGAACAGGGTGGAGGCAGCAGGACTTTTTGCCGTTCACACAGCAGGGGAACAGCTGACATTACTGAACCCCAGTAACACAGGAGCAAGTGTTGACTGTGCTAACAGCACTTCCGAGCAACAACTGGCGTTGTTGAAGGCCAGGGATGAGAACAGAACAGGGTGGAGGCAGCAGGACTTTTTGCCGTTCACACAGCAGGGGAACAGCTGACATTACTGAACCCCAGTAACACAGGAGCAAGTGTTGACTGTGCTAACAGCACTTCCGAGCAACAACTGGCGTTGTTGGAGCCCAGGGGCAAGGATGATGTTTAAATACTAGATCAAGTATTTTCCTTGTTACGTGTCAATTAAAAATGTCTATACTCCAAACAAGAGAAATATAAACTTTAGTACCATAAGATGATGATTTTACTTTAAAAAATATATGTAAATTAATAATTGACAAACATAAACGCATACATTAACATGTTGAAAAGCAATGCAAACCACAATAAAAATAGGTTAAATAATCTGCTATACGGTTTTAAATAAAAGCATACAAGTACATATCAGAATCCATTAATGATGGATAAGTAACAGTATGTACAACATTTTTATTGTATAGACAATGAATGGCTGACTTAAAAACATAATCAACATTACAAGTTATCTTTGACATTCATAAAACTTTACATTTGCAGAATAATATCACTAAAAAGTATTTAAAAATATCTAAAATTTCAATCATGTAATACTGATAATATGTGCCAATCATTTATATTAACAAACAAAACCTTTAAAAAGTGCATAGTGCATAGTCAAAACAGCTATTTATGCCTGATTGTGGACTTGCAAGCATGACAACGGATAGATAAGGTATATATAGATGAGACTGCATAGCCACAGATGGTGAATGGCGATGTAATACTGTACCTCAATAAAGTGTGCCTTACTACTACATCCTTTATTTTATATAGCTTTATAAAAGGGAACGTGCATGTATGCTTGCGCCTTTGTTTGGACGCACAGACTGGCTTCCTGCTGTGACGCGTTGGGTATTGGAGCGTCTGTGCGTCTTATGACGCAGACTAACATTCACGGTGCGCATCGTTCATCATCACAAGCGTACCGACAACACAAAGGCGTTGTCATGACTGCTTTACTCAGTAAACATGCACCTATGATGAAACATACACGCATGTGCCCTATTACATAAAAAGCTACAAGAAAAACGCGTGTGAGGTGTGACACAGCTGTTTTGTTAAGGTACAGTATTATATCGACATTGTACAGGTGTCGCTATTCAGTCAAATAAATAGATATCATTCACCTATTCTATCAGTTTTCCTTCTTTCAGCACCACTTACAGGTATATATTTTGCTATTGTGACTATGCACTATTGACTTTAACAAGGTAATGCATGACTTTTGTTACCGATTATCATGTTTACATGAAGGACCTTTATGATATGGGCTGTTAACTTTCTAATTAAATATGTATTTTGTAAAATGACACAAATATAAGTAATGTTGAAGAGGACTATTCCTACATGCATTGTTTGCACAATATTACACTTGTACATCACGTCCCTTAATCAACATTGGATTCTTATATTTACTTGTATGCTTTTATTTAAAAGCCAAGAACACTGAAGTCTAACCTTCGCACTGCAGCTGTTGTCAAAGTTCAACCCACATTATGCACTTCCAACATTGCAGCATTTGAGTCATGATGTGAGTTGGATTTGTGTAAGCTATGGAGTGACAAGGTTGAACATCAGTATCCTATAGCATAAGTAGGCTTTTGTGTTAGCATTTGTTTTCGACATATGCATATCTGAAATAATATGTCACAATTATTTTGTTACAGATTTGTGACAAAGACTAATCATTTTATGGTTTTAAAGCTGACGTTTCAATTGTTTACAGCTTAGAAATCAGGGTGTAGCCTCATATCTATGTGTAGCACTAAACACTTTGACATGTCATGTTTTTTTCAACAGGTGTAGGTAGCTAGCAGTAATTTTTGCCGGACACACAGCAGGGGAACAGCAGGCGTTACTGAACCCACAAACACATCAGCGATTGTTTTCATCTGTGCATCTAACACTTCTGAGCAGCAACTGGCGGTGTTGAAGCCCAGGGTCAAGGAGGGTGTAGGCATAAAATATTCAATTATTGCATTGTTACGTGGCCATTGCAAATGTATGTACTTCAAACAAGAATAAATGAAGTTTTACTAGGACAATAAAATGATGAATTTCAATTCCAAGAATATAAAAATATTTATACTTGAGAGTCCTCAGTGGTTGATACCTTTAATGGCTAACTGAAAAGATGGTAACAAATTCCAAGCTTTCGAGACTACTCAGGTCTCTTCATCAGGCTAAGACTAAAACAAAAAATGAGGAATCACATATTTCTACACACAACAGGACACAGGAATAGGTAAGACAAGTGAGGGAGGGACAAGTGAAGGGAGACCGGCCAAAAAATGAGAACAAGGATGAATTATTAGCGCCACACAATAAGAGAAAAAATAATGGATTTTCCTGTCGCAAAACACTTTTGTATGCCCGGTCATAGCATGATGGATATGGAATTACTGTTATTAAAATATAACTTCAAATCTGAGAAAGATACAAAAGTTTCAGAATATAAGCTCATCATGACCTTTGACACTCTTAGCGATGGAATGAATAGATCACACGGATTTATGTCATTCTATATCAATTAAGGAATCTGCGTCTCTGCCCTTCCAGGGGCATGAAAACACAAAACCAGACCCCAATCAGAGGGCAATAAAACTTTCTATCCTTATCTAGGAACTGTTCCAATATTTATGTTCATCCCTCTGTCATAATGACAGTTCTGCTACACGTCACTTCTCTTACCTATTGAACTATTCCTGTGTCCTGTTGTGTATAGAAATATGTGATGCTTCATTTTTTGTTTTAGTCTTTGCCTGATGAAGAGACGTGAGTAGCCTCGAAAGCTTGCAATTTGTTACCATCTTTTCAGTTATCCATTAAAAGGTATCAACCACTGCGGACTCTCAAGTCTAAATATTTTTCTATCTACTGGCTAACACGGTATGAAGATACACATGTTTCCTAACTTCAAGAATAAAAATAAAGACCCTGGAAAAAAGCTATATACTGCACAGAATGCAACACACACCCAAAAAATGGTACAAAACTAGGCTAAATTGAGACAAAATTTAGTTTTGTAAATTTACAACTAAGTCCATTTTTATTTATAATAATGTTAGGAAAGCTATGACTTCAATCCATAATAGTGAAGACCATTCATAAATATCAACCATTCACATATGCAATTACTTATGTGAAGTCACAGACCATTGCAATTATTTAGTAACAAAATGGTACTTGTAGTCATGTGACAGTCCAGCATGATCATCATGTTGCAATAAGTACAGTAGACAAACCTTTAAAAAGATTATGCATGTACACAATTAAGTGTGCGCAATGACAAATGTGTACGTTTAGCAAAGTATAGTCATGGTCTAAGGGATCAAATGGCAGCCTCTGATGGTATGGCGATGTTATACTGTACGTCAATAAAGTTGCGCTGCAATCATCATTTTTTGCTGACAGTGTTGAAAGGTAAAAGCATGTCTGTTGCGCAAGCTTTATCGTCAACTACTTCCCATGTCACGCTAGGTAGGGTAGCGTGTGTCTATTAGATGACTCTCTATAAAATGTGACCTTACGCAGCGTTATACTGCCCTAGGGATGCCTAAAAAACGACAGCAGTAATCATTTACTGTCTAATACTCCACCTATGACCAACCAAAAAAACACGTTCCCTCTTTAACAATCTAGAAGACTAACAAGCATAATGGTTGACGCTGACTTTATTGAGGTACAGTATTACATCGACATTGTCCATGAGTAACTATGCACTGTGATACCTATATACCATTATTAATTTATATCTGTTGTGGTTGTTTCAACAGCACTTGCAGGTATAACTACCTATTGTCAGTATGCATGATGCACTTTCTAGATGTAATAATTTATTATTGCACATTATTACCAGGTTTAGATGCTGGCCATTTCATATATAGTGTGTGAAGTTACAGTTGGCATCAGTATGTGTATTTTATAATGTCTGTCATAAATAAACTCGTGATGATGATGATGAGGATGTTTATGATTCGTACATCCATTGACTGCATTATCTTACAGGTACAGATAAAGTTCCTTAAAAAGCATTAATTGATAAGTATGAAATGTACTTTTATGCATTAATTTCAAAAAGTGAACACTATGTTTTAGTTTTTGTTACCATTTCTAATAGACATGTGCAGATATGCGCTGTGATGACAAATTATTATTTGTCCATATTTGTTATAAAAATTTATCATTCTATGGCTGTAAAACTTCACAATTTCCTGTTTTAAGCATAACAATCAGGGTGACGGCTCTTCCCTATTTGGAGCATGTTCGACATGGGTTTTTGTCTGTGCATGTGTAGGGAACAGGAGACTTCTTGCCGGACACACAGCAGGGGAACAGCTGGCGTTACTGAACTCCACTAACACTATAGCTTGTGTATTGGTCTGTGGACACGACACTTCTGAGCAGCAACTGGCAGTGTTGTAGCCCAGGGAGTAGAGTTCAGGTGGTAGAAAGATGAACATAACAGGAGACATGGATAACGTTGCGAACCAGTTATTTAATCTGAAAACGGACAGACAAATTCCGGCGAGATCCATGCCTTGTTCATTTTCAGAAAAGTAAGCCGGTCTACATTATCGGAGGATAGTCGCATGCGACGGTCTGTTAGTACACCACCTGCAGCACTAAAGACGCGCTCCGATAATACACTGGCAGCAGGGCAAGCCAGCACCTCCAATGCATACTGGCTAAGCTCTGGCCATGTATCCAGCTTAGAGACCCAAAACTTGAATGGGGAAGAGCCATCTGGGAGTACACTGAGAGGGAAAGACATGTAGTCTGTCACCATCTTACGGAAACGTTGCCTCCTGCTGACTGGAGCCGTCTCGGATGGTGTAGACATTTGTGGCGCTGACACAAAACTTCGCCACATTTGGAACATACTGGTCTTGCCCTGTGCAGAGGCGCTGCTTGTGCTCCCTCTTGTTGCAGAGCTGTCTCCACTGCCTCGACGCACAGAGCTGCTTTGTAAAGCAGTAGCAGCAGCAGTGCTCTCGGCTGGAATGGAGAACATTATGGATTGCACCAGTGTGTCTTGGTACTCCCGCATTTTACGCTCCCGGTTCAACGGTGTGATGAGGCTTTGTAAGTTGTCCCGGTAGCGAGGGTCTAGGAGGGTGTACACCCAATAATCAGACGTGGTGAGAATGTGGGCGATGCGGCGGTCGTTTCTCAGGCACTGCAGCATGAAATCAACCATGTACTGCAGACTCCCAACTGGCCAAGAAACGCTGTCCCCTGCAAGAGGCGTCATCTCTGCCTGCTCTGCATCACCCCACCCTCGCTCTACATACTAACTAGAGCGTTGTGTACCTCCCTCTGGAGCCATGTCTTCCTCCTCCATTGACTCCTCCTCATCCTCCTCACAAAGTGAGCCCTGCCCAGCCCTTTGTGAGGAACCACGTTGCGCTGACTGTCGAGAAGGTGATGGAATTTGTGACTCCTCATCCTCCACCTCTTCCAAAACCTCATCCCTTAGTGCTTGCAGTGTTTTTTGAAGCAGGCAGATAAGGGGGACAGTCAGGCTGACTAGTGCATCATCTGCACTCGAAATCCACATAGACTCATCAAATGCACGCAAAACGTGGCAGATGTCCTTCATAGAGGCCCACTCAGTAGTGGTGAAGTGTGAACGGTGCAAATTGCGAGTTGATTGCGCCTGATGCAGCTGATACTCCATAACTGCTGGCTGCTGCTCACACAACCGCTCCAACATATGTAACGTGGAATTCCACCTGGTGGGTACGTCACATATGATGCGATGTTCAGGAAGGCGAAATCTGCATTGCAGAGCTGCAATGCGCGATCTGGCCATGCTGGAACGTCGCAAGTGAGCGCACTCTAGGCGGACCTTGTGCAGCAGTGCATCAAGATCCGGATAGTCCCTCAAAAAACTCTGCACGACCAAGTTGAGCACATGTGCCAGACATGGTATGTGAGTGAGGTTGCCAAGGCCCAGAGCTGCCACCAGATTTCGGCAATTGTCACACACTACCAAGCCTGGCTGGAGATTCGCTGACAAAAACCACACGTCGCTCTCCTGCTTGATGGCATCCCAGAGCTGCTGCGCTGTGTGGCTTCGATTCCCCATGGAAATTAATTTCAGGACGGCCTGTTGACGTTTGGCCACGGCTGTGCTCATATCGGTCGCAACAGCTAAGCGTTCACGGGTCCATGTGGAGGTAGACCGTGACGGCTCCTGCAGCGATGATTCTGAGGAACTGGAGTAGGAGGAGGAGTCAATGTGGACAGACTTGATTCCTGCAATCCTTGGAGTTGGCAGAACACGTACAGCGCCACTCGCAAGATCTGTACCCGGCTCCACAACATTGACCCAATGGGCAGTGAGGGAAAGGTATCGTCCCTGGCCATGGGTACTGGTCCACGCATCGGTGGTCAGGTGGACCTTGCTACTGATGGCGTTTAGTAGCGCATGTTTAATTTTTCCCTCAACATGCTTTTGCAGACCAGGGACGGTTTGCCTGCTGAAATAAAATCGGCTGGGCACATTGTATTGTGGGACTGCCAATGCCATTAAATTACGGAAACTGTCAGTCTCCACCAGCCTGAATGACAGAATTTCAAGGGACAGGAATTTTGCAATGCCAGCATTCAGAGCCTGTGCTCGTGGATGGTTTGCCGAGTATGGCCGTCTTTTATCCCATGCCTGTGCTACCGATGGCTGTTTTGTGGCCTGGGAGTGTGAGGATGACAGGGAACTTGCAGCTGTGGGTGGAATAACACTGGGTCTCTGGACAACAGTGACAGACGTTCTTCCATGGCGATCCTGTGAGGAAGCCGAACCAGCTGTGTGTGAGCTGGAGGAAGAGGCTCCAACACGAGCTGAAGATGTAGGTGCTGCTGTAAGTTGGCCTACATCTCCAATGTGTCTTTGTAACTCAACCACGTGCATTGACCGCACATGTTTCCACATATTTGTGGTATTAAGGTTACTGACACTTTTACCTCTTTTTACTTTTTGATTACACAGCTTGCATTTGACATAGCAAATATCATCTGCAAGTGTGTCAAAAAAGGACCACGCAGTGCAAGTCCTGGGAGCGCCCGTTTTGGCTGTTGGAAGAGAACTGCTACAAACGGGTGCCAAACTGGAGGCTACAGGCAACCGAGTCTGCAGCCTACCTCTCCCTACTGTTTGGACCGTTGGGGCAATCTCTTCCTCAGAGCTGCTACCACCACCTTCCTGTTCCTCACGCCATGTTGGGTCTTGGACCTCATCATCTCCACTACCCTCTTCCAACACCTGTTGCTGTTGGGTGGTCTGGCCAGCACCATGCTCAACAGAAACTGGCACCTGAGTCTCATCATCATCAGATGCGTTCTGCGGTGTGCTGACCATCGGCACTGGCTCACCCGTCTCTTCAGATTCAGAGAGACACAGCTGTTGCTCATCACTGCATACTGCCTCTTCTTCACATTCCAGAATGCTGCTTGGCTGGGCCCCTGTTTGCAAGCCAACAGATTCTGAGAACAGAAGCAGAGACTCAGCTGGCTCCTTTACAGAGCTCTCTGACTGCCTGGGCAATTTGGCAGGCGGTGAAGAGACAGATGGTTGTTCAACAGTGCTGTGGTCCTGAGAGGAGGTGGAAGCAATTGAAGTCGATGCATTGGCTGCCATCCAACCAACAACGGCTTCAATTTGTTCTTCCCGCAGCAGGGGTTACACCGAGCTCCTACAAAACTGCGCATAAAGGAACGCTCACGGGGTAAACTGGTGGATGCTGTGTCACTGGGTGCGGCAGCAGGCACAGAATCCCCATGTCCTCTCCCTGCTGAAACTCCACGGCCACGACCACGTGCCTTACTCCCTGCCTTCTTCATCTTGGTAGATTGATAAAGAAAGTCAGAAAAGTTATAAGGCCTAAGTGTGGTTATTCCTCAGAGACTGCAGTGAACACTGCAGACAACTGTTCAGTAGCTGTGAAAGGCCCCTTTGTGTACTTCTATAGTGTTTGCAACCAATGTATTGTATACGGATGGAAGCGCGTCACACTAATAGATTAGATTTTTTTTAAATATAATGGAGCAGCACCAATTAGAGAAAAATTTGAAGGATGAGGCAGTGACACACGCTCAGCAGACTACAACCAGCAGTGGTTGAAGAACTAACTGGAGCGTAATCTGCACTCAAAAAATGAAAAGCTCACAGACTACAGTGAACACTGAAACACAACTGTTCAGTAGCTGTGAAAGGCCCCTTTGTGTACTTCTATAGTGTTTGCAACCAATGTATTGTATACGGATGGAAGCGCGTAACACTAATAGATTAGATTTTTTTAAAATATAATGGAGCAGCACCAATTAGAGAAAAATTTGAAGGATGAGGCAGTGACACACGCTCAGCAGACTACAACCAGCAGTGGTTGAAGAACTAACTGGAGCGTAATCTGCACTCAAAAAATGAAAAGCTCACAGACTACAGTGAACACTGAAACACAACTGTTCAGTAGCTGTGAAAGGCCCCTTTGTGTACTTCTATAGTGTTTGCAACCAATGTATTGTATACGGATGGAAGCGCGTCACACTAATAGATTAGATTTTTTTAAAATATAATGGAGCAGCACCAATTAGAGAAAAATTTGAGGGATGAGGCAGTGACACACGCTCAGCACACTACAACCAGCAGTGGTTGAAGAACTAACTGGAGCGTAATCTGCACTCAAAAAATGAAAAGCTCACAGACTACAGTGAACACTGAAACACAACTGTTCAGTAGCTGTGAAAGGCCCCTTTGTGTACTTCTATAGTGTTTGCATCCAATGTATTGTATACGGATGGAAGCGCGTCACACTAATAGATTAGATTTTTTTAAAATATAATGGAGCAGCACCAATTAGAGAAAAATTTGAAGGATGAGGCAGTGACACACGCTCAGCAGACTACAACCAGCAGTGGTTGAAGAACTAACTGGAGCGTAATCTGCACTCAAAAAATGAAAAGCTCACAGACTACAGTGAACACTGAAACACAACAGTTCAGTAGCTGTGAAAGGCCCCTTTGTGTACTTCTACAGTGTTTGCAACCAATGTATTGTATACGGATGGAAGCGCGTCACACTAATAGATCACTGTTAATTTCAATTGAATGGAGCTGCACCAATTCCACAAAATAAAAAAAAAAAAGAGTCAGTGAGTGACACGTGCAGATGCTTACAAACAGCGGTGGATGCAGAGCAAACTGCAGCGTCACCTGCACTCTCACACACACACCTTGCACAGCGCTGTTAAAACAACACTGCAAGGCAAAAGGAAGCTTTACACAGCAGTTGGTAAACTAGCCTGCCTAAAGCACAGTACACAAAATCGCAATCTCTAACTGTCCCTCAGAGTCAACAGAGCAGCGTTCTGTCCCTAACTGAGTTCACAGCACAGTGACGCTAAAATCGCGGCGGCACCTTTTATAGTGCATTCTGACATCATTTCAGCAGCCAATCACAGCCATGCCATTAGTTAAGATGACCGCAGCAGTACAGGATGTGCCCACACTTCTTAGGATTCCTCATTGGCTGACTATAATCACATTGCCTCTCAAAGAATTATGGGAACTTCCGATTCCGGTATACGATATATGAAAAATATCGGAACTAAGTATCGGAATTCCGATACAGCTAATATCGGCCGATACCCGATACTTGCGGTATCGGAATGCTCAACACTAGTTATTAACCAAGGAATAACTTGGACACATATGAATACATATACATACAAAATTGGAAGAATATATATATATGTATATGTATATATTATATATATATATATATACATATACATATATATAATATATGTATATATATATATATATATGTATATATATGTATAATAAATACATACATACATAAAAATACAAACACACAAAAACCATATCATTGATATTTTTGTTAATGTCAGTACTTTTAATAAGTGATACCAGATAGTCCAGATCAGAATTAGGTCTATAGTAGAGATGAGCGAATATGTTCTGAAAATGATCGCCAAATATAAATGTCCTACAAGTGTGTTGTACACTGCTTCTATAGTGCTCCATGCACGCGTATAACATTCTAAATAATATTATTTCAGTCGCTAAATGTGAAAAAGCTGCTGCATCCCACATTGTAGCTAGATAGATAGATGGTTGCATATCAGTCAGATAGTGTAGCTAGTGTCCAGTGTGGCTGTAAAATTTACCTTTTTTGAAGGGGGCCATTTCTGAGGTTCTCAGACAAAGGCAGCTGGGCACATGTTCTACAAGTGTGTTGTGCACTGCTTCTACTGTGCTCCATGCACAAGTATAGCATATTACATAATATGTTATCAATAGCTAAATGTGAAAAAGACTGCTTTATCCCACATTGTCATTTATTGCTGTTGTGAAAGGAACCTGTCTGCAGATCTAACATACATTGAAAAAAATTAAAAAATGTTCTGTTGCTGAATGTGAAACAGTCCGCCGTATCACACATTGGCATGTTATGGTCGTGATATGAACCTGCTTCAGACCTAACGCGCATTAAATTAAAACAAAACATCTTTCTGCTGCTGAATGTGATACAGCCCGCCATATCACACATTGTAATGTTATGGCGGTGATATGAATCTGACTGCAGAGCTAACGCGCATAAAGAAAAAAAAATTCTGTTGATAAATGTGATACAGTCTGCTATATCAAAGCTTTTAATTTAGTGCCGTTGAAATTCTTCTGTTTACAGAGCTGCTGCACATTTATATATATTGTAACATTTCCAGGGGATATAGCTCTAGGATCGCTGTCTGGGTAGACAGAATGGCACGAAAACAGTTAATTCAGACAGCAGTTCTGGTGTAAAACTGGCCGCAACCAGCTTTATTAAAGTCCACAGCAAACAGATAAAAATAAAGCATAAACAGAAAACCTAGGCTTGTCTAGCCACTAATTACACATAGATCGATTTCCCTATTTATCCGGGTCCAGACTCTACCAGTCTGTGCCCAAAACAACACATATGATATATGTTACCAGTATGGAGTTTCACAGATACTCCTCCTTGTGTCTGAAGGCCCCTTCAGCGTCCAGACTTGAGAGAGATCCACTCCTATTCAGCCGCTATTCGCATGGATTCTCACTGAGACTACTCCTGTGTCCGGGGTACTTCCTGCACCCAGACTGAGATAGCTCAAACTCCTGGAGACGCTTCTTGTGCCGGGACACCTTCCTGTGTCCAGACTGAGCGTGCTCCCACTCCTGGAGACTGCTTCTTGTGCCGGGACACCTTCCTGTGTCCAGACTAAGCCAGCTCCCTGAATGTGTTTGCAGACACCTACTTCTGGTCTCCTAATTAACAGCTGAACGGTTTCAGGCTTGAGCTGCAAGTGTGTGCTGAATGTGAGGTGTAGTGACCTTTCTCTACCACTAGGTTTACAAAGCCACACATTTCCCTTATACCATACAGCACAGTACCTAGGTGAAATGTACACCCCATTCAACACATATTCCTTCACTGTCTCACATATCCCCTCCCTCTTCTCCAGACCGGAGGGCTGGTCATCCAGACCGGAGGGCTGGTCAACAACCCAACAGAGACAGTGAACTCTGGACCAGTCATGGCCCTCATCAGCTTTCTCTTCATCCGAAGCATCCGCACTACCCTGTACCCTCCCAGGCCTATGCTCTTTGTGGGCCTCGGGTATCCTGCACGGTTTCATCTTGACCTTAGGGCCGGACTCAGTTTCGATATAGTGCCTGGCCAGAGAAGCACGACCCGGCACATCAGAACACTTCTGCTGACTCTTCCTCAGAAACTCACGTACCTCCTGTGCTACCATGCCTTCCTCATTTGCACAGGTTGCTTTATGGTCATCAGAGGATTCACTATCACTATCACTATCCCTGTCTGACCCCTTTTTCTCAGCCACATCTGGCTCACTGTCAGGGCTATACACTTCATTTTCATTCACATCCTGCTCACTGTCAGGGTTATATAATTCATTTTCATTCACATCCTGATCTGGAACCTTAGTTAACATGTCATCCACAACATTAACTTCACCATCTGGTCCCTCAAGTATGTGACTATGTGACAACCCCAGCACTATACTTCTATATAGCTCAGGTACTAGGAGCTGACTCACGACCTCTCCTGGACTTCAGTGTCCCTATACAATAGGCTATTGTCCATGGCAGCATGAGGAAACCTCTCCTCAGAGCCAGGCTCCTGGGAAACCTCATTCAGAACAACCATATTTTCCTGTGCCGTCCCAAGAGTGGGGTCTCGCCACTGCTCCCTCTCAAAATTGTCACAGGACACAGGCCAGTCAGGGACACTCGGTTCCCGAGAACCACCATCCTCGTCTCCCAACATCACCTGCAAAGGAATTTCATCACTATCACAGTCATCATTATTATCAACATCATTATCATGACTACGATCAGTATCATCATCACTATCATGATCATCATCATTATCGTTATCAGCATCAGCATCATTATCATGGTCATCATTATCATCATCAGCATCATTATCATGGTCATCATTATCATATAAGTTTAACGGCCCACTAGCATTGTGTTCCGCCCCTCGGGACTGCGCACCCTCAATAGGAGCTTCATCACACTGTCCATCAGAAACATTTTTCCCCCAGAGATCCTTAGACTGGGGAAAGTCATTACCCAATATGACGGGTTGCACCAGGTTCTTCACTACCCACACTTCACATGAAACCTCCCCGCATTTGGGGATCAAGTCCACGACAGTCTCTGGGTAGACTTTGGTGTCTCCATGGACGCACACCACACTCAGGTGCTTATCAGGGATGAAGTCCCTATCAATCAGGCTGTCACATATGGAAGTCACTGGACTCTCTGAGTCCAAGAGGGCCTGTGCTGGGCAGTCATTTACAACCACCGGGGACCCCTGTGGTCCAGTCTCTCCAGCTGAGGTGGACACACACACAGGTTCTGCGCATGGAGAGAGGGACCTGCCAACATCACGGCACATAGGCTCCCCCTGTAGTGAACAGCCGGCAGCAATTTCACGACATCTCCAACACTGTCCACCACAATCACCCTCCCATATGTCCCCTCGGGCCTGAACCCGCTTATCAGCATACCCCATGTCCCCAACAGCTGGAACGCTCTTCCAGGGAGAGTTTGGCGTCCGGGAACTCTGAAGTGACGACCTCTCAGACGGCTGTACCTCAGGAGGACATGCTTGGGTGTAGTGGTCCACTATCACCTCTTCAACTCCATGACCAGGTTTGCTGACGGCAGACTCGCACTCCTTCTTTCCTGTAGGCAACGCAGGTGCCTTTACAACATTACTCGGGGACAAGGCGCTTAGAGGTTTTTCTAGTGCTGCAATCTCCTCAAGAAACAACCGGTTAGCCTCCTGCTGCTACTGCCGCCAGCTCTGCATGCTCTGCCGGACCTGCTGCAGGCTCTGCAGGTGTTTCTTAACAAGCTCCTCCATACTGCCGGACTTATCTGTCTCAACCACGGCAGTCTTATGTTGCACATTAACTTGCGCCATTTGTTCAAACAGCGCCTCCATGCTGTTTATCCATGCTGTCAGACTTCTCTGTCTTAACAACGGCAATCTTCACTCAAGACATACACACTCTACAGTCTTTTCCATAGAAAAAAATTCAGCTCTGCTGTGCAGACACTTTTTTTTTTTTTTCTTTGCAAAGTCTATTAGGGCTCCTGTCTCTTTAAGACTGCTCCAAACAGACGTTTCTGCTGACACACTTTTTTTTTTTTTTCTCTGCTGCTATTTCAACAGACTTCACCTTTATTGCTGTCTCTAAGCCACTGTGCTGCATGCACACTCTAGCACTAACTGTATCAGCCACTGCGCTGCCCCAGCATTCTCCACCAATTGTAACATTTCCAGGGGATATAGCTCTAGGATCGCTGTCTGGGTAGACAGAATGGCACGAAAACAGTTAATTCAGACAGCAGTTCTGGTGTAAAACTGGCCGCAACCAGCTTTATTAAAGTCCACAGCAAACAGATAAAAATAAAGCATAAACAGAAAACCTAGGCTTGTCTAGCCACTAATTACACATAGATCGATTTCCCTATTTATCCGGGTCCAGACTCTACCAGTCTGTGCCCAAAACAACACATATGATATATGTTACCAGTATGGAGTTTCACAGATACTCCTCCTTGTGTCTGAAGGCCCCTTCAGCGTCCAGACTTGAGAGAGATCCACTCCTATTTAGCCGCTATTCGCACGGATTCTCACTGAGACTACTCCTGTGTCCGGGGTACTTCCTGCACCCAGACTGAGATAGCTCAAACTCCCGGAGACGCTTCTTGTGCCGGGACACCTTCCTGTGTCCAGACTGAGCGTGCTCCCACTCCTGGAGACTGCTTCTTGTGCCGGGACACCTTCCTGTGTCCAGACTAAGCCAGCTCCCTGAATGTGTTTGCAGACACCTACTTCTGGTCTCCTAATTAACAGCTGAACGGTTTCAGGCTTGAGCTGCAAGTGTGTGCTGAATGTGAGGTGTAGTGACCTTTCTCTACCACTAGGTTTACAAAGCCACACATTTCCCTTATACCATACAGCACAGTACCTAGGTGAAATGTACATCCCATTCAACACATATTCCTTCACTGTCTCACAATATATATATATATATATATATATATATATATATATATATATATATATATTTCTACAAACGTGATACATCAGGTGAAATCTGAGTTTGAAATGGTTTTGAGCCTATCTTCTAGATTATGTGCTTTTTTGCTATCTATTTTTTCACGGGCATCTTTTATACATAGCTTGAGAAACGCATCTGTTACACCTATCTTCTGACAAGCATCAAACACTCTCTGTTAATTGGTGTTGGGTAGATGAGTAAAAGTTGTAGTCTGGATCCTGGACCTTGTACTTCCCATAGCTGCCCTGTTACTGGTCCTGTTGTACATTACAATTCATGCCCAAAAAAATTGTTCTGTTACTAACGTCATACAGTAGGGGACATGTGACTTTTAAACTGTTTCTAGCATCCACTCAATCTTATAAAGGCCTTATCAACAGGCCCCCCAAAAATTCTTCTGTTAGTAATGTCAACTAGTAGGGGACATGTGACTTTGAAATTGTTTGGAGAATCTGCTCAATCTTATACAGGCCCCAAAAAATTCTTCTGTTACTAAAGTTAACTAGCAGGAGGCATGTCATTTTTAAACTGTTTCTAGCATCCACTCGATCTTATACAGGCCTTATCGACAGGCCCCCCAAAATTTTTCATTTACTAATGTCAAACAGTAGAAGACATGTTACTTTTAATTTGTTGTAGGCTGTCTTCTAGATTATGTGCATCTTTTGCATCCAATTTCTCATGGGCATCTTTTATACCTAGCTTGAGACAGGCATCTATTACATCTATCTTCTGATGAGCTTCAAATGGTCTCTGGTAATTGGTGTTGGGTAGATGAGTAATAGTTGCAGGCTGGATCCTGGAGCTTGTACTTCCCATAGTTATCCTGTTATTGATCCTGTTGTACGTTGCCATTCCGGCCCCCAAAAATTATTGTTACCAACGTCATACAGTAGAGATCTCATTTTTAAATTTATTGTCATACAGGCCTCATCCACACATAAAAATGTTGTTTTGCTCTCACTTACTCGATTCAGCACGTCATATTTCACTGTCTCATTTAGTGCCTGTGAAATTAAACTGTGCAGAATTGGTGCAGAGTAAAAAATCTAATTGTTATTTGCTAATTCTGTGTTCATAGCACACTATGTGAGCAACATGACTGTGAAAAGTGAGATCTTTGTGGAATGGAGATTACACCGGTAGAACTTTAAAATAGAATAAACGTGAAGTGAAGTTACATTTGCTTTATTGTTTTATCAAAGTAATATTATCCATTTGTGACATTATAATAGTCTGTCTAGTTAATAATTCTGTTTTCACCTTCCATTAAGTGAGTGTAAATATACTAGTGGCATTAGTCAGTAACTTATGAAAGTGGCTCCAGGTCTAATTGGGGTAGGTGGTAAAATTGATGCCAATATTTGGTTGCCTGGCACTCATTTTTGGAACTGTGTGCACTCTTGGTTGGGTGTCCATTTGCTGGGTTAGCTGTTGTGGAAGATGCTTTAGTCCCTATTATAGTATTCCTACTCTATTGAAATTTATACCACTTTGTTGTTGCCTACAACAAATTTTTGGAAATGTGTGCACTCGTGATTGGGTGTACATCTGCTGGGTTGACTGCAGTGGAAGATTTTTCGGTCCCTATTATAATATTTCTACTGTCGTAAAATTGATGTCACTTTCTTGATGTCTGTCAATACATTTTTGGAAATATGTAGACTCCTGGTTGAGCCTCCTTCATGTGTGTTGCCTGCAGCAGTAGGCCATCGAGACTGGCAGTCCTCCACTGTCATTGAGTCAACTACCCATGTTACTATTCTTAATTTTTTCTAACAATATAAATCAACAAAACTAATCTTTGTGCCATCTGAGTGTGGCTGAGCATCAATTTCAAATGTTTTTTTATCAGTTATATAGCGCCAATAAATCAACATTCGCTTTACAGACATTCACAGACATTACTGCTACCGTCCCCATTGAAATTCACAATCAAAATTTAATATCTGTATGTCTTTGTAGTGTGTGTTGAAAAATAGGTACTGGGAGGAAAACCTTGCAATCATTGTCAGAACATATAAACTCTTTGCAGATGCTGTCCTTGGTAGGGTTGGAACAAAGGACTCCAGCGCTGCAAGGCTGATGATGTTTATTCTGTAATGAAAACTGTGTGGGTCACTGCTATCTTTGGGAAAACCACTGTCAAGATTGTCTTCAAACATATATTGCAACTGCAGAATGAGCTCATCCCTTTTTCAGGTGGGGAGGCAACTGTCAATAAGTTCTTTTGTATCGTTGATAGACCACAGCACTATTTTGAATAATAACTATACAGGGAATAATCATGTTGCAGATAGTGCTGCAAGAAGGTGCACATGGGTCGGTCACTTTCTTGAGGTCCAACTCCACAGTGTGTTGGTGGCAGAATAAAACTCAAGCTTTCCTCGTCCATCCCCTTGTGGAAACCATGGAAAACAGAGAGGGAATCATTATGCTCTTCATCTACTAACTGGTGCACGTCCATCACCTCTTCCTTCTCGTACTTTTATATTCTATATTTGCTCCTCCTCCATTTGTTCCTCCTATGCCAACCACTTGTGAGACGATAGACTTGAACTTAGAGATATGGTTGACCCTAAAGGCATCTTCCTCTGCTTCCTCTTTTTCCCCCGGGATCTCCAGCACCTCCTCATCCAGACTATTTAAAGTGGGGTTCAGCATTTAGATGACATTAATAGTGATGCAGATTATGGCATCGTCACCGTTAACCATCTTATCAGTCAATTGAGAAAACATGCTGATGAGTTCAGAGGTCATTCATCTGTGTCCGCTATGCAAGTGTGAATTGCAACACATCCATTCTGCACTGTGCCAGCCTATGCAAAATGTCATACTGTACCAGTTCTCTGCGCTACTGCCACAGTCGCTGCAACATGTGCAGATTTGAATTCCATGGTGTGGTCACTTTGCATATCAATTGGTTTAATGGTAGTCCAAAAGATCTCTATACCCACTTATGTGGAATTGTGAAAGTGAACACACAATGACAGTGTTTTCTTCAGCAGCGCATCCATGCTGGGACAGCGGTGTAGGAATTACTGTACCACCGGTTTAAGGATGTGATCCATAAAAGGCATGTCTGCAAGGTTTGTGCCGCCATAGGGCCACCACCAGGTTTGCACCGTTTTAGCACACAACCTTCTCTGGCTAAAGATTGAGTGTAGGCAGCCATTTGTCAATCTCGGCCTGGATAGCTGTCCACAACTGTTGATCTGTATGACTGTGTTCTCCAAGGCATATTAATTTTAAAGCGGCCTGATTGTGGTGAGCCATGACTGCGCAGTACACAGCTGGGGGGATTCCCTCAGCAGTGTTGCAACATTGGTTTCATTAAGGCAGATGGTTGAGGCCACAGCTGGAGGCACTAAACAAGGTGGAGGAGGCAGAAGCACTGAAGGAAGTATTACAGAGGTTTGTTCCACAAGCCGTGGGGATTCTAAGACTTGGTGTCTAGTGACACCTTGCTATCTAGTGCTTAAAGTCTCCTTCCCCTAGTGTGTAGTAGTTTACTTTTACAAGTGAAGGTGTTTAGTAGTTTAGTTCTCCATGTTCTCTTGTGTATTTGTTTAGTTCTTCAATCATAGTTGTTTATTAGTTTAGTACTCCAACCAGGGCCGCCATCAGGGCATTACTTCCCTTACTGATGTATGGGGCCCGGTGAACAGCAGTACAGAAGGGGAGCCCGCAGGTCAGGGACCCCACTCCTGTGCTTCTAGACATCGGGCCCCAAGTGCTGTGCGTGATCGGGCCCCAAGTGTTGTGCCTGTGCGCTGTGTTGTTGTCCGGCAATGGTGTGGCGGTATTTGTTTCTTGTATGTGCTATTATTTGGTCACCACGTGGTGGTAATATGTGGTCTGGTCATGGTGCCGTGGTATTTGTCCCTAGTATGTGATATTATTCGGTCACTGTGGTGGTAGTATGTCGACTGGTCATGGTGTGGTGGTATTTGTCCCTTGTATGTGGTATTATAGGTTACTATGTGGTGGTAATACGTGATCTGTCATGGTGCGGTGGTATTTGTTCCTTGTATGTGATATTATTGGTCTTTTTAAAATTGCAAAATAAATAAAATATACCTAAATTGTATTGCCTATTTTAACAAATGATTAATAGGATAGAGTAGAGTAGAGCTCGAACAAAAGAGTCTACCTTGTTGTGGTGGTGGCTTAAAAATTATTCTGGCCAATATAAAAGCTGCAGGCTGTATGTGTGATCTGGTGATGGGAACTGTTAATGTGTGATTGGTGAGAAGTGGAGTTTTTCCGAGAGAAAGCGGTGGTACTGTGGACAGTTCAAGGGGTGGAGGCGGGACTTGGGTGGAGCCTGGGCAGAATCTCAAGGGGGCCCCGAAAATGTTGCCAGTATGGGGCCCCAAAACTCCTAGTGGCAGACCTGACTCCAACCCTTGTTGTCTATTAGTTTAATTATGCATCATATGTTGTGTAGTGGTTTAGTTCTACTACCCTGGGTGTTTAGTAGTTTAGTTCTCCAACCCCTGTTGTCTAGTAGTTTAGTTCTCCATGTTCTGTTGTGTATTTGTTTAGTTCAGCAATCATAGCTGTTTAGTAGTTAAGTTCTCCAACCCTATTGTCCAGTAGTTTAGTTATTCATTTTATGGTGTGTAGTGGTTTAGTTTTCCATCAACAAGCGCCCTGCAAGCCTTGTGTATTGCAAAACTTGCGGAGCAGACCCTTCCACGAATGCCCCTACAGCCACCGGAGTCAGCCAGTGCCCAGTCATGTAGTTGTAATTCCCCTGTCCATGCTTGCTCATCGGGGTGTCATTGTTTCAATGCACCCTGGCAGACATAGATTTTTTCAGGGAATGGGTGATTTCGTCTGCGATTTGTTCCTATAACGCAGGCACTAATGTTGAGCATTCCGATACTGCAAATATCGGGTATCGGCCGATATTTGCTGCATCGGAATTCCGATTCTGAGTTCCGATATTTTTGTCATATCGGATACCGGAATCGGAAATTTCCGAGAAAGTCTATGGGAGTTCCTGTGTCACAGAACAAAGTACATGACACAGGAACTTCCCGAAACTGTCACTGTCAGTGTCGGTCGGGTCTGTCAGGTGTCAGGACTCAGCAGAGTCTGCACTTACCTGGCAGAAGATCCCCTTCCCCGGTGGTCACGTCCTCCTGGATGGCCGCCATTACCCTGTCCCTGGCGGTCAAGTGCAGAATCTCGCGATAACTGCAGTGACTGCCGGGTACTGGGTAATCTCGGCCAGCTGTACTCTCGCGACAGCTGGCCGTAAACAAGTCCGGATTACGTCACCGCCGGGGACGCAGCTCAGGTAAGCAGCTCTGCTCTATGTGGATGTCAGGCTCAGCCTGTCATCCAGATGTAGCAGAGCTGGACTCGTCGTGGGACTCTCGTGATTTTGGACTTCGTCGGACAGGGAGTATTTGTGTTGGTTTATTATTTTTGTTTTTTTCCAGGAGATTGATGACGTCGCAGGATGAGCGTGAAATAAAATTAATGAAAACTGTGTGGTATTTTATTTCATTAAAATACTTTTTTCTTGCTGTGTCTTTTTTTTTTAAATTTTCAAACTATAATTAATAATGGATCGGTGTCTTATTGAAGCCTCTCCATTATTAACCGGGCTTATTGTCAGCGGTAATACCCCGCTTGCCTCCGCTACAGGGCAAGTGGGAAGAGCCGGGTAAAGTGCCACAATTGGCGCATCTTTGGATGCGCCAAATGTGGGGCTGCTGCAGACTGGTATTTTTAGGCTGTTGAGGGCCAAAATCCATGGGCCTTGACAGTCTTTTAATACCAGGCCGCAACAGTCTGCATTTTACTTGGCTGGTTAACAAAAATAGGGGATCCCCACGCCATTTTTTTTTCGAGAGGATCCCCTGTTTTTGTTAACCAGCCAAGCTAAGCAGACTGCTGTGGCCTGGTATTATCAGGCTTGCAAGGTCCATGGATATTGGATCCTTACCAGCCTGAAAAACCAGGCCTCAGCAGTCTGCTTCATCTGAATAGTTAACAAAAATAGGGGGGACCCCAAGCCATTTTTTTTCAAGAGAATCCCCTATTTTTGTTAACCAGCCAAGATAAGCAGACTGCTGTGGCCTGGTATTATCAGGCTTGCAAGGTCCATGGATATTGGCTCCTTAACAGCCTGAAAAACCAGGCCTCAGTAGTCTGCTTTATCAGGCTGGTTAACAAAAATAGGGGGGACCGCACGCCATTTTTTTTTGAGGGGATCCCCTATTTTTGTTAATCAGTTCACTTCAGGTCAGCCGGGATTCCCTCTGACTTCACTGATGCTGTGGGTGTCCCTGGCTGACCTGAAGTGAAAGTGGAAAGCAATCAATTATGCTAACCACTTCCTCTCCTGTCAGCCAGGAGAGGAGATGATTCAGCATTAGCTGCAGTCTCTGCAGTAAACATTAACCCTTTCAGAAGGATTACATCGGGGGACCTGACTGAACATCGGATAGGTAAGAATAATGTTGCTTTATTATTTTATTTTTATTACAGGTGAACAAGGGCTTCACAAGGAATGGCAGTAAAATAAAATATTGTCAAAAACTGTGTGTTTATTTCATTAAAATGATTTTTAATTAAAGTGTGTGTGTTTTATTTTTATTTCATACAATAGGATTAATAATTGATAGTTGTCTAATTGACAGCTCTCAATTATTAACCTGGCTTAAAGTCACCTTTCAATAGCAAGGTGGCTTTAACCCCTTATTAAACCATTCGCCACCGCTACAGGGCAATGGGAATAGACGGGAAAAGTGCCAGAAAGGGCGAATCTAATTATAGATTTGACTTTTCTGGGGTGTCTGGGGGCAGATGTTAGTAGCCTGGGGGGCCAAAAATAATGGTCCCTCTCTGGGCTATTATTATCTGCCCCCACTCGCTGGCTTTGTCTGTCTGGTTCAGAAAATAGGGCGGGAGCCCACGCATTTTTTTTCAACAATTTTACACCTCAAATATATATATATATAATACATGTCATTGAATTTGTGACATATATATATATATATATATATATATATATATATATATATTTATAGTTCATACACTTCTACATAGTATAATAGCCGCTAATTCAATTGCCGGCTTTTGTGAAAATACAGAAGTCGACATGAAATGACACATGGTTTACATAGAGTTAACCATGTCATTTCATGTTGTTTGATATATTGTTTTCACTAACAATTACATGAGTGTATGTGTGCAAAATTTGACACATGTAGGGGTTAATTAAAGGTGTAAATTCGTAGTAAAAAAATCCGATTTTTTTACAACTAATTTACACCTGGCGTTGCAGAATGGCAAATCTATGGATTACCACAGTTATTTGGGTGCTTGGAGAGTTGTGATATGGGGGAGAAATGGTTCATTGAGGTGCCACCACTGAGGACTGTACTGTGTGTAATGTTAAGGTGCAGGAAGATGAGCAGTGGCCACTTGATGCAGCACTTGACATCTACTGGAGCACATGTTCTTTCTGGTCCTCATCTACAAAGCTTACTAATGTACGGCTGCCAAAGAAAGGGAGTGGAGTTGCCCGTCCAGTAACAGAAGTTGTAAAATTGCTGCGTAAATTGCTGATTGAAGCAAAAAAAAACAACTTCTCATTCCTCATATCATACCTGTCTCACAACCCTAAACAGCTATTCAGTACTTTCAATTGTTTACTGATTTCACCAGTTCCCCTTCTCTCATCTGAATACTTAGCCTCACCACCTGTGAACATGACACAGTAATGTCCTGCATCATTCCAAACTTTACCACATTCTTCTTCACAAGCATAACCCACCTCTTCAACCTGTCTCTAACAACTGGTTTCTTCCATCCTGATTGAAACATTCCTCGATCACACCCATCCTAAGAAAGGCCACCCTTGACCCATCTTCTGTGTCTACCTATTGCCCCATATCATTTTCTCCCCTATGCCCCCAAACTACTGGAACTACACGTCCATTTTGAACTATACTCCCACCGCTTCTCTTGCTCCCTCTTTGACCGTTTACAATCTAGCTTCAGACCGCACAATTCCACTGAAACTGCCCTGACTATAGTAACCAATGACCTACTACCCACCAAATGAAAGAGACGCGAGTTTGTCCTCCTCCTTCTTGAACTGGGATCTTCCTTTGACACAGTGGACCATTACCTCTTACTTCAGACTTTCTGATCTGTTGACTTTACAGACTTGGCCCTTTGTTGGATCGCCTTGTAGCTAAAAGATAGGACATTCAGTTTCTCCCACTCACACACCACCTCCTCATCTTACCCCCTATGTGTCGGTGTCCACCAAGGTTCAGTTGTAGGACCTGGAACTATGCTTAGACTGTGTACTCGAGTGCTCTCTCCCTCTTAAAGGGACCACACGCATCAACCTAAGGTATTCCCAACCTATAGCTGTGCGACACCTTCTAATTAAGGCTGCTCCTCCAATATGGAGGTGCCTGAGCTAAGTTGCTAGTTTTCCTTGCATGCTTGGTAGCTGCCAGATTCTCCAGGTCTGTCAGTCTGCTTGTCTACCCTGTACAAGTCTGCTCTTACCTGTCTGTGCCAGTCTGCTTGTACCTGTCTGTGCTCTTATGTCCATCAGCCGGTCCAGATCGCAACTGCCAGCACCCATCTGTCCTAACATCTGGTCCAGCCTGCACCTGCCAGTGCTTTTCTGTTCCTCACCTGGTCCCATCTGCACCCATGGATCTATAGTCCTTACAGTGCCTGCCTGCAATTTTCATCCCTCCTTTAGGCCTTAGCAGCTTACCCACTGTAGGGGGTCAGTTGCCACATTATGTAGGTCAGCCATGGAGTAGCACCTGGTGCAACCTTTTTGTACCTCCTTGGTCACAGTTTTCACCTGCTGCCACTTGTTCGAGTGGGGATTTGGTGGGCCACCTAATTACACCCCTTCCAGGCTTTCAGAGGGATACAGAACAGTAATTCCAACAACTTGCCTGCTACAGTCTCCATCTGCTGGATTTGGTTTAGTGGAAGACCTATTGATCTCTATTTCACTATTTCTACTGTGGTGAAATTGATGGCACTTCTGTGGGGGAAGGCCGTCAATTCTTTAGACATGAATAGTCCTTGTTGAGTGTTCATCTGCTGGTTTGGGTGTTGTGAAAGACCTGTCAGTCTTGATTCTACCATTTCGACTGTGGTGAAATTGATGCCACTTTGGTGGTGTCTGCGAAAATTTTTTGTAAATGTGAACACTCCTGGTTAGGTCTCCATCATTTGTGTTGCCTTTAGCAGTAGGCCTTCGAGAACGTCAGGACTCCACTTCCTTGCACTCAACTACCCGTGTTACTAACCTTAAATTTTTCTGACAATGGTAGTCTAGAAAACTTATATTTGTGCCAACTGAGTATGGCTATGCATGAAAGCAGGTAGAGGTGTTGCATGTGGTATCAGGGCTCCCAGCAAAGGGGCCCTACACCGATCCCTCACCCACCTCGTCTTACTGTGACGTTCATTGGAAAGCTGTAAATGCTGTCCCAGTCCCCAATACCTCATGCCTGGCTGATTGCTGCAGTTCCATGCTGCAATTTGTACTGTGGGTGATGTCCCTCATTTGATGTGTTTTGGTAGCATTTGGGGCCGTTCTAGGGAGTTGTGCATACATTTGTTTTTGCTTTCCATTGGCTATAGTGGCATTCGGTAATGTTTGACGAATATTCGATGAATTAATCAGCGAATATTGCAAATTCGGCGAACGTTATTCAAATCGAATATTGAAATATTTGCTCATCTATAGACTATAGGTCTTGGTTCTATATTGGCAAATCAGTTCATATTTTTTAGATAGGCAATTATAGTAGAATCAAATTTGAAGATTGCTTTATGACCAGTTATAACCATTAGATTGTGGCTGCTCAATGATGTAGACAGAAATCTGTCAGCGATCATCATAGGCAACTGTAGATGGCACTCATCAAGCATGATTCCTAGCATTATTTTTTGTCTGTAGAAGATGCAGGTAATAAAAAAAATAAAGCATACAGAATAGGCTCTCACCATATAAACTTGTGAGCCACCCATTTCTAACTCTTTCATAGTTTTGAGCAATCACTTATTTTTTGAATGATGGCAGCTTCACTACAGAGTGGGATAGTTATGCAAATAAATACTCTTGTTTTTTTGAGTAAGCTGTAAAGCAAACAAGACAACTATGCTATTGACTTTAAATAAAAAAATATCTGAATGCCTTTTCGAATTGAGCAAATACCAACAATATACAAAGTTTTTAATACTAGAAAGCTAACATGCAGCCAGGATTATCAACATTTAAATATAAACACTTGAAAAGAAACAATAAAATTGCAAAGAAATAAAATTGAATATGATACTCATAATATTAAATATTGTCTCAATTACAAAGTGGATTTGAAAGGAGATACTAAAATGAAATAAAAAATACAGCCTAACCATACCAAAACTCACCAGCATTCATGACCAAGTATTATTAAACCAAGTAAACCTAGACAACTCTTATTTACTTTATAATATCAAACTAAAGGGAACAACACTACTCATGATAGGAACAAATCCAGCTCTAATTATGTTTCTGGTCATCATTTTCCAGTCACTACACACTCTTTTAAGAAATCATCCAGTGCCTCGGCCTTGAAAACACTTTATTACTCCACTGATTTTGTGCACTACAAGCTAGGGAATTCATCACTGACCCTACCTTTTACCTTTTTTGTCATTTTAGGAGATCCAAATCCAAATAACCCAATGATTCCTTTGGTGATGTCTAGTCCCAGTTGCTGAATGCATAACTTTCTCTTGCCACTCACACTACTACTCATAGTCAATTTAAAATGACAGCTCAGACCTTAACTTCCACATCTATCAATAGTGTACTCAATCATGCTACCTTGTCGTTTTTAGAGGTCCATACCCAGTTCACTCAGAGAGCCACATATCAAACTTTTTGTATACCAGTACCATGAAATCTTTACATTTTTCAAAAAGAAAAATTTGAAAGCTAAATATACGGGATGCATAAGCTTAAGATGAAAAAGAAGTCAAGAATACTTTCATAACATAGCCAATCATGGAAAATATTTAATCTCTCTAAATAGTCACATAAACAACATGAGTTTAGTCTCTTGACCACAGATCTTTCCTTTTGCCAGAATGGACCAGTCAATGAATCTACTTGATATGTAGATTTCAACTTGTCATAAAATTTACTCTTTCCCAACACTATTCAGTTGTTTATAGAAGATTGACACCATCTACTATCACGTACATTAGTTCAGGTATGCTGTAGAAGGAATACCAGTGTGAGGTCCTTCACTGCACTTTACCAGTGTTAAGCCTAAATCTATCTTTTACTAGACATAAAAAATTGAAATTCTAAATCACTGAGTTTGACAAATTTCCCCTCACAAATTGATTTGTGGCGAATAAATTCATACAAATTGCATAATAAGAAAACCTGTAAATGCCAGGAAATTATAGCCAAAAACATATTCAACAACAAACTGCAGTATCAGATTTTTCAGGTTGCCTAAAATATATAAAGGTACATGAATGAAGAAATGGAGCAAAAGATCCAAAGTAAAGTGAAAAAGATAATTTATTTAAGTCAATACAATACATATAAGGCAACACAAAATTAAGGATCATATCATTGACAGAGCCATTTAAAGCAAAAGTCAGTTGCAAAGAGAGTAGCATGATACGACACCACCTTTATAGTGTAGTCATGGAGAGCCTAGTGAAAGAATCTATAAATATATCTAAAGTGACAGTGCACCAAATTCATTCAAAGAACTCTGAAAGACACATGTGGCTGCATCAGTGAAAGTGAGTTGAAAATACATAAACCACCATAGCGAACGTAATAACACTGATTGCAGCAGCACAAATCCTACATAAAGTGGCTTACCTATATCTGACTCTGTGGTGTCACACACGTTGCCCCAATGCTCGTTTCACAATGGGCTTCCTCAGGAGACTGTGGTGGTGTAGAGTGTCTCCAGTGCCCAATAATAATCCTTCTGCCAGGTGTTGGCCTTATCACTAATCACGGCGCATATGACCGATCGCGAGCACTGGATGTTGAATAGCATCGGGTGCCATCATGGCAGTTCGTGTCACGGGACCTCCCGATGACTTCAATGACCCGCAAACATCATTGACTGGCACGGGAAGCGAGGCTCCAGCAGAGACTCGAGTTGGAGACATGCGCACTAGTGAAGGTCCGCATCACTGGCTGATTGAGAGCCCCACCTATTTCTCATCTGAGTGTACCATGTCACATTCATGCAACTTAAGGGCAAAAAGATACCGCAGTGTATCTGTATAAATGGGCATGCAAAAAACCACAGTGTTTAAAATCTATGCAGATGAATCAAGCAATTGCAATGTACTATGTGCATAATACAGGCTCTATCTTTAAGGTGATAAAAATACAACAGTTACAATACACAGTGCAAGTCTGAAGTATCCAGAGGAAATTCCTAAATGTGCAATTTCATTCTCCCTGCATAATACAGAGAATATGCTTATATAGACAAATGCATATTATATTAACATAGTCAGAGAGCTGCAGTTCCCACAGTGTCAAAAAACAGCTTGAGCGCGCAGCTGTGATCGGAGGTATAAAGTTTTCCATCCGGTCGCTGGTGACACCTGTTGGGACCACTGCTCCCATCAACTTACACCTGCTGCAGCTAATAACAGTGAGAGGAGGAGCAACTGATGGGATTATTCATCAGCTGGAACCTGTGCTGTAAATAAATAATATAAAAAAATTGTTTAGGCTCCTCTGTATTTTTGATAACCAGCCAGGCAAAACTCACAGCTGGGGGCTGCAAACCTCAGCTGTCAGCTTCACTAAGGCTGGTTATCAAGAATTCAGGGATCCCCATGTCATATTATTTAATCAGTTATATAAATAATTAAAAATAAAACGGCATGTGGCCGCCCCATTTTTGACAACCAGCCAAGTTGATGCAGATGGCTGGAGGCTGGTATTCATGGATATTGGCCCCCACTGCCTAAAAATAGCAGCCCTTAACCGCCCATAAAAGAATCATTTATTAGATTATCAATTCTGGTACTTTGTCTGGCTTTTCCCATTTGCCCTGTTGCGGTGGCAAGTGGGGTTCATATTTGTGGGGTTGATGTCACCTATGCATTGTCTGGTGAAATCAAGCCCACGGCTTAATCTATGAGACACCCATCCATTACTAATGCTATAGATATATGGTAAATTAAGATGCAGTAAGAATAAAGTATTTTATCACCTGTTTGTCGTTCTGTCCTATGTCATAATCCATGTCTGGGATAATCAGTTTTCAATTTGGATGGTGCAAAGATGTTACCGTCCAGGCTGAGAACCACTGATGAATGAGCTACTGCTAATGCAGCCTCAGTGACTAGTCGTGATGTAATCGAAGTTACTGCCGGTCACTGAGGTTGTGGAAAGATCCCCGCTAGCACAGTGAGAAAATCTCCCACAAATATAAACCCCACTTGCCACCCCCTCAGGGCAAAAGGGAAGAACTGGGCAAAGGGTTAGAATTGGCACATCTAATAGATGTGCCATTTCTGGGCAGCTGCCAGCTGCTCTTTTTAGGCTGAGGGGGCTATATACACGACCCCTTACCAGCCTGTGAATACCAGCCCCTAGTTGTTTGCTTTAGCTTGGCTGGTGTTCAAAAATGGGGGCACCCCATGCCATTTTTAAAAATGTATTTAAATAATTAAAAAATACTGCATGGGGACCCCTCTATTCTTGATAACCAACCTTGTTGAAGCTGACATCTGAGGGTTGAAGCCTGCATCTGTCAGTTTTGCCTAGCTAGTTATCAATACAGGAGAACCCCAATTCATTTTTTGAGGGGGGTCTCCATTTTAATAACCAGGAAAGGCTAAATATACAGTTGTAATATGATATTAATAGCATGGGAGTCTTTATGAATATTGTTTCTTTCTCAGAATATTAACTTCAACCCTCTGCCGTCGGCTTTCCCTCAGCTGTTTATGGCCCCACTCCTTGTTTTTTCATTTATTTTCTTTTTATTAACAAGTAAAGTAACATACACACTCAAGGTAACCCTACTTTGCAGCCTTCATTTGTTCAGCAGCTGGAAGCTTCAGTAACCTTAAAATGTCCCTCAAAGTTCCATATGAGGTTTTTGGGCCTCACAGCTGCTTGGAGTACCGGTGGCTTTAAACTTTAATTCAAGACACGGGGTGTTAGGGTTTGAGTTCCTGCTGCTGCACAAGGGGAGTCTCGAACCAGTCCCGCTGCGGTTCCCCATTCATCTCCGTCCGCAGTGGAGCCTGCTCAGCTTAGACGTCGGTCCCAGAGTCTCGCCCAGTCTAACAGTGTGGAGAGGATTACTGCTGCTCCTCCAGGCTCTGCTATTGTGGCCTGTACTGGTTAGCGGCGAGCAGACGTCTTTAGGACAAAGTCCTTGTTTTCCCCTTCTGAGCATGCCCAGAGTGAGAGCTCTCATTGGAGATCAGGGGTCACATGCTCAGATACTGCAGCAGCTCCTATTGGTCGCCAGGAAGGTCCTGTGACTACTGGTGTTCTGGAACAAGTTTCATTGGTCCTTGTTTCTGGCAGGTCCTGTAGCTGTTACTATAAAAGGGTAGCATGGCTGGGCCGCCATGCGCTAGTATCAATGATCATATACTTTGCGCCAGTGTGGTCATGCGTGTGTGTGGTTAGGGCCCAGCTGAAATAAGCCCTAGAATACCGACTTAATCGGTGAGGAGTTTGGTATGCTAGCTAGTCAGGGTCGGTGTCCTAGATGCCCTAGATTACCCGCATAACCAGTGAGGAGTTTGATTGCCATATTCAGGGCCTGGCGTTCAGACGCTATAGATTGCGGGTGTCTCCTGCGAGGACATTAGCGCATGATCACATTCTATGTTCGCTTAGCAGTCAACTGTGTACCTGGGTGCCTGACAGGACACAGAAGTTTGTCTCAGCGGCTCTGTGACGTAACAGGGTTCGCTTTCAATGCTAGACAGCGCCCTAGCGTGTTTATTTTGCGACTCAGTGGTGTTAAGTGAGTTCGCACTCATCGCCATATAGCGCTGCGGCACTCCTTCTAGCTTCTCTGTGGAATAACAGAGTTCGCACATATTGCCACAGCGCGTTATGGCGTTTATTTTGGCGACTCTGCGGGATAACAGAGTTCGCTTCTTGCGCCATTTTACTAGCAGCAGTCTCCGCCTGCATGGTGGACCCCGGGCTGCGAACGCACCTTTTTACATCATATATTTGGTGCGTTCCGCAGACTCTAACATAACACTAGCGCCAGGGTCTGGCTAGTAAAATGGCCGATGACCAGCGTTTACTGCAGTACATCCAGCAGCTGGAGGGTAGGTTGGCGGCTCTTGAGCGCACAACCTCAGCTGTGGATGTTACCGCAGTCGCTGTTCAGGCTGCTAGCGTGGCTGCAGCCAGTTTGTCCTCTGCCACCTCTGCCCCTACATTATCCCACCTCCCACTTCCTGACAAGTATGCCGGTGACAGCAAGCAATGTCGGGGATTCGTGAGTCAGTGCTCTATACAGCTTGAGCTTCTGGCTGCACATTTCCCCAAGGATCGGGCACAAGTGGGTTTTGTACTGTCTCTACTCTCAGGCAGAGCGCTGGAGTGGGCAACACCGCTATGGGAGCACGACGATCATGTGGTGCAGAGTGCTCCTCGGTTTTTGGAGGCTCTGAAAAAGGTCTTTTTAGGACCTCAGGTCACGCACGATATGGCACTCCAACTGCTGGCAATGTCACAGGGCTTGTCCATGGTCAGCCAGTTCTCAGTCCAATTTCTGACTTTGGCCTCTGAATTAGAGTGGCTAGATAAAGTTCTTATTCCAGTGTTCTGGAGAGGACTGGCAGACCATGTGAAGGACGCTTTGGCTACCAGGGAGATTCCTGCCACACTGGAGAAACTCATTTCCATATCTACCCGCATCGACCTCCATTTTCACGAGCGTAGTTTAGAGCGGACCGAGAGTAGGCAGAGGTTTCGGCTGGCACCCACCTTTGCCAAACCTCTGGAATTTCCCGTTCGGGCGTCCGACTCCCCAGAGACCGTGGAGACTACTCGAGTTGGATCTAAGTCTCAGACCACTCGAGTATCCGTGGTCTGTAGAGTGTGTCAGCAGCCAGGACATTTTGCCAACCGATGTCCCCAGCGAATGAGTAAACGGTCATGTTCCGTGACCATGGGTGCAGGGTCATTAGACGCGAGGGATTTTGCTCCGAAAGTGCTCCTTAAAGGGTTAATCTCTCTAGGTTCATCCACTCTTCCCGCCAAGCTTTGTGTGGACTCTGGGGCAGAGGGGAATTTTATGTCCTCCTCCTTTGCCTCTCTCCATTCCAAACCGCTGGTGACATTCGCCGAGCCAATGTCGGTGAGAGTGTTGAATGGAGCAATCCTGCCCTCACAAATCACCCACCAGACTGTCTCTCTAACTCTGTCTATGTCTCCTTCACATCAGGAGAATATATCCCTTTTTGTTATTCCTGAGGGAATAGATGAGGTTGTGTTGGGATTACCCTGGCTTCGCCACCACTCTCCCCATATTGAGTGGTCCTCTGGGAGAATACTGGGTTGGGTGATCATTGCAGAGACAGATGTCTCAGAGAGGACGTTCAGGTTTCCACAACGGAGATACCCATAGATCTTGGTTCTCTTCCCAAGGTTTATCGGTCATACGCGGACGTTTTCTCCAAAAAGGCAGCGGAGACTCTTCCGCATCATCGCCCCTATGACTGTTCTATAGACCTCTTGCCTGGAACGGAGCCCCCTCGGGGAAGAGTGTATCCTCTCTCTCTTCCTGAGATGGAGGCCATGTCACAATACTTCCAGGAAAATCTGGCAAGAAGGTTTATTAGGAAGTCAGTGTCACCAGAAGGGGCAGGATTTTTCTTCGTGCAGAAGAAGAATGGAGAATTACGACCATGTATAGACTATAGGGGTCTCAACGCCATTACCGTTAAGAACAAATATCCTTTGCCCCTAATATCTGAGCTCTTTGATAGGCTCCGGGGAGCAAGGGTATTTACTAAGCTGGATCTTCGTGGTGCCTATAACCTGATCCGCATCCGTGAGGGGGACGAGTGGAAGACGGCGTTCAATACTAGAAATGGACATTCAGAATATCTTGTGATGCCCTTCGGGCTCTGTAATGCTCCAGCTGTCTTCCAAGATTTCATAAATGACATCTTCCGGGACATGCTTGCCACCTCTGTGGTAGTCTATCTGGATGACATTCTCATCTTTTCTCCAGATATGGACACCCACCGGAGAGATGTTTGCAGGGTCTTCGACCTCTTGCGGGCAAATTCCTTATATGTTAAGTTGGAGAAGTGTGTGTTTGAGCAGGAGTCTTTGCCATTCCTGGGCTATATCATCTCCACTCAGGGATTGGCTATGGATCCTGCCAAACTACAGGCTGTAATGGATTGGCAAGAACCCCACTCTCTTAAAGCGGTGCAGCGCTTTATGGGGTTCATTAATTACTATCACCAATTCATTCCCCACTTCTCTACTTTGGTTGCTCCCTTGGTAGCCCTCACCAAGAAAGGAGCCAATCCCAAATTGTGGTCAGAGGAGGTCTCCAAGGCCTTTACTTCAATCAAGTCCCATTTTGCTAGCGCTCCTATCTTACATCATCCCGAGGTTGATAAGCCTTTTATATTGGAGGTAGATGCCTCGTCCGTTGGTGCTGGAGCAGTCCTTTTTCAAAAGGATGCTCAAGGTCGTAAACATCCTTGCTTCTTCTCCAAGACCTTCACACCAGCAGAGAGGAATTATTCCATTGGGGATAGGGAGTTGCTAGCCTTGAAGTTGGCCTTTTCCGAGTGGAGACATCTCCTGGTGGGGACTCGCTTTCCCTTCCAAGTGTTCACTGACCACAAAAATTTGGTCTATTTACAAACCGCCCAGCGGCTAAATTCCCGTCAGGCCAGATGGTCCCTGTTCTTCTCCCGGTTCCATTTCACCCTCCATTTTCTCTCAGGGGAGAAGAACATTCGTGCCTATGCTCTGTCTCACTCCGTGGTGTCCTCTGAGGAGGTGGAGGAAGAACCTCGGCTGATTGTCCCCACAATGAGCCTAAGAACTGTGGCCACGGTTTCGCTTGAGTCTGTGCCTCCGGGCAAGACTTTTTTGCCCATCAATTTGAGACCCGGAGGTACTCTCTTGGGCACACTCGTCCAAGGTAGGAGGACATTTTGGGGCAAAGAGAACATCTGAGTTGCTGGCAAGGACATACTGGTGGCCACATATGGTCCGTGATGTCAGGGAATACGTTCAGGCGTGCGTCTCCTGCGCCAAGAATAAGTCCCTCGACAATGGCCAGCTGGGTTACTCTTTTCTTTACCGGTGGCAGACAGGCCCTGGGAGATGTCGGGATGGATTTTGTGGTAGGCTTACCCAAGTCTCGGGGTTGCACCATTATCTGGGTGATAACCGACCACTTCTCCAAATTGGTGCACTTGGTGCCGTTACCACGGTTACCGTCTGCACGGGCCTTGGCAGCATTATTTATTAGGCATATTTTCCACCTACACGGTATGCCAGACAAAATTGTCAGTGATCGAGGTCCCCAGTTTGCGTCTCGGTTCTGGAGAGAGCTATGTTGTTTACTCAGCATTGAGTTGAATCTCTCCTCTGCATACCATCCCGAGACGAATGGGTTGGTAGAGAGGGCAAACCAGACCTTGGTCACATACTTGCGACATTTTGTCTCTGCCAGGCAGGATGACTGGGCATCCTTGCTACCGTGGGATGAGTTCGCTCTAAATAATGCTGTGGCTGACTCCACCAGACAGACCCATTCCTCCTGAACTACGGTCAGCATTCACGGGTACCAGTGCCCATGCCCGTGTCTTCCGCCGATTCCAGAGTGGCAGACTGGGCTGTGGAGGCATGGAACATTTGGGACCGCACCCAGGATGCCATTCAGGCCTCCAAAGAGAGGATGAGGTCTTCTGCCGATGCCCATCGGCGCCCCCTCCTACATTTGCGCCAGGTGACCTAGTGTGGCTCTCTGCCAGAAACATCAGGCTACGTGTAGAGTCCACCAAGTTGGCACCTCGCTTTTTGGGTCCCTTTAAAGTTCTTGAGCAGGTGAACCCGGTGGTTTACCGCCTAGCCTTTCCGCCTCGCCTTGGTATCACTGACACCTTTCATGTGTTCCTTCTGAAACCCATGGCCATTTCCTAGTTTTCTGAGTCATCTGCCAGGACGTCGGATTCATCTACCGATGATCATGAGGTGAATGCCATTGTTGGGTGCAAGGTGGTACGAGGCAAAAAATTTTATTTGGTGGATTGGAGGGGTTATGGGCCTGAGGATAGGTCCTGGGAGCCTGCCGAGCATGTTCACGCTCCGCAGCTCGTCGCTGCCTTTGAGCACAGTGAGGCCCAAAGAAGGGGGCCCTAGGAGGTGGGTAATGTTAGGGTTCAAGCTCCTGCACAAGGGGAGTCTTGAACCAGTCCCGCTGTGGCCCCACATTCATCTCCGTCCGCAGTGGAACCTGCTCAGCTTAGATGTCGGTCCCAGCGTCTCGCCCAGTCTAACAGTGTCAGAGGATTACTGCTGCTCCTCCAGGCTCTGCTATTGTGGCCAGTACTGGTTAGCGGCGAGCAGACGTCTTTAGGACAAAGTCCTTGTTTTCCCCTTCTGAGCATGCCCAGAGTGAGAGTTCTCATTGGAGATCAGGGGTCACATGCTCAGTTACTGCAGCAGCTCCTATTGGTCGCCAGGAAGGTCCTGTGACTACTGGTGTTCTGGAACAAGTTTCATTGGTCCTTGTTTCTGGCAGGTCCTGTAGCTGTTACTATAAAAGGGTAGCATGGCTGGGCCGCCATGCGCTAGTATCAATCGTCATATGCTTTGTTTCAGTGTGGTCATGCATGTGTGTGGTTAGGGCCGGCTGAAATAAGCCCCTAGAATACCGACTTAATCGGTGAGGAGTTTGGTATGGTTGATGGTCAGGGTCGGTGTCCTAGATGCCCTAGATTACCGGCATAACCGGTGAGGATTTTGATTGCCGTATTCAGGGCCTGGCGTTCAGACGCCATAGATTGTGGGTGTCTTCCGCGAGGACATTAGCTCATGATCACGTTCTATGTTCGCTTAGCAGTCAACTGTGTACCTGGGTGCCTGACAGGACACAGAAGTTTGTCTCAGCGGCTCTGTGATGTAACAGGGTTCGCTTTCAACGCTAGACAGCGCCCTACTGTGTTTATTTTGCGACTCAGTGGTGTTAAGTGAGTTCGCACACATCGCCATATAGCGCTGCGGCACTCCTTCTAGCGGCTCTGTGGAATAACAGAGTTCGGACATTTTGCCACAGCGCGTTAAGGCGTTTATTTTGGCGACTCTGCGGGATAACAGAGTTTGCTTCTTGCGCCATTTTACTAGCAGCAGGCTCCGCCTACATGGTGGACCCCGGGCTGCGAACACACCTTTTTACATAATATATTTGGTGCGTTCCGCAGACCCTAACACGGGGTCTCACTGCAGTTTCAATGCTGGACAGTTGAATGCTGGAGTGCCGAGTGCTTCACTTGCGGACGTTCATCAGTCTGGCACTGGCACTTGCAAAGCAAGAGAAATAGCTGCTATGAACTCAGGTGACCTTGATGTTCCTGTTGACAATAAAAAAGTATTTGAAAAAGCGTGAGTGTCCCCCATAATTTTCATATTCAACAGAGGGAAGGCCAACGGCTGGGAGCTGATGTTAATATTATGGGAAGGAGACAATATTCAAAAAAGCTCCCAGGCTATTAATATCAGCTCACAGCTCTATACTTTCTTGGTTAATAAAATGTGGGACCCCCTATAATAATGACATAGGGTCTCCAAATATTTAATAACAGCAAAGGCAAGGCATATTAATGCTATTGATATTAATAGCCTAGGAAGGGGTCATACTAAAAACTTCAGCTCTCAGCCTCCCTAGAAATGGCACTTAGCCTCTCTTTTCCCACTTGCCCTGGTGCGATGACAAGTGGAGTGATAGTTGAGGGTTTGATATTACCTTTGTATTGTCAGGTGACATCAAGCCCAGGGGTTAGTAATGGAGAGCCATCTATAAGACATCCCATTACTAACCCCATAGTCATATTGTACAAAAAAGCACACCCAGAATAAAGTCCTTTAATTGAAAGAATGACACAGAATCCTTTAATGAATCTAAATTAAACCATGCACAGAAGCCAATGCCTACTGTAACAGAATTAAAATAATAAGCAACAATGTCTCACCTGTCTGCCAAGATGATTCATTTTTCCCTCGACGGGTTTAGCTCTTCTACATCTAGATGATAAGCTGCATTGTTGCATGATGTGACTATACAGATGATATTAACCCCACAAATATGAACCCTACTTACCACCACAGGGCAAGTAGAAAGAGCTGGGAAAAGCACCAGAATTGGCACATCTAAAGATATGCCTTTTTTGGGGCAGCTGCGGGCTGCTATATTTAGGCTGTGGACACAATATTTATGGCTCCCTATCAGCCTGAAAATACCAGCCCCAGCTGCTTTAGCTTGGCTGGTTGTCAAAAATGTGGGGGAACCCACACTGTTTTTTGATTGTTTATTTAAATTATTTAAAATTATGGCTTGGGGATTAATCTACAGGGGTTCGACATAATAATGGAAACACCTGGAAACATCAACAAAAGTTAGTTTAATATGTTGTAGGTCCACCTTTTGCGGCGATTACAGCCTCAATTCTCCGAGGTATGGATCCATACAAGGTGTGAACCCCCAGTTCTTTGAGCGACGATGGTGGTGGAAATCGACGTCTTACTTGAATCTCTAAAATCGACCAAAAATGCTCAATAATGTTGAGGTCTGGGGATTATGGGGGCCAGATAAGATGCTCAACTTCATTAGAATGTTCTTCGTGCCATGCTTTAACGATTCTAGCTGTATGAATTGGTTCATTATCATCCTGAAAGATTGCGTTCCCTCTGGGAACAGTGCTTGAACCATAGGATGCACTTGGTCACCCAAAATGCCTAAATAATCACGGCTGTTAATTCTTCCATGAAGGGATATCATTGGCCCGGCGGATCTCCATGAAATAGCACTCCAGATCATCACATAACCTCCGCCATGTTTTACGGTTGGGAGAAGGCAGTCTGGATGGAATGCTTCTTTCGGTTGTCTCCAAACGTACATGCGGCCGGAGGTCAGAAATAGGGTAAACGATGATTCGTCTGAGAATATCACATGTTTCCACTGCTCGAGGGACCAATTCTGGAGGGTTCTTCACCACTCTAAACGCTTGGAAACATTTGTTATTGAGAGCAGCGGTTTTCGAATTGCAGCTCTTCCGTGGAATCCAGATTTGTTCAGCTCCCGACGAACAGTTTTTGTGGAAACTGTGTACTGTAGCTGTTCATTGAGCTCAGCAGTGATTTTCGGAGCCGTGGTCTTGCGATCCTCTCTCACAATTCGCTTTAGAGTCTGACGGTCTCTTTCAGTAAACTTCGACTTTCGGCCGGACCTGTGCTTTGCTGCGGACGTTTTTCCCTCTCTTTCAAACACAGTCATTACTTTAGAGACAGTACCTCTTTAAACGCCAAGCATTCGGGCACTTTCGGTTAAACTAGCGCCTGCCATACCAGCACCAACAATTTGGCCTCTTTGAAAATCCGAGAGGTCTGCCATTGATATCAGGTTCTCATCAATGTTCTTACAATTATGCAAAACAAACAGTTAATTTACATACACATATCACCTAAGACAAATAATCAAGTACAAAACATTATCATATGTCACGGTTTGCATGTTTAAAACATGTTCGAAGATTGTGATGCCAAAATGTTAGTTGTTTTCATAGAGATGAGCGACTTTCCCGTTTTTCTGGTCGAGTCGGGTTTCGGGAAACCCGACTTTCTCAAAAGTCGAGTCGAACGAAGTCGGCCGACTAACGGAAATGGTCGAGTCGGAGTCGAAAATCCGACCCCAATCCAAGTCAATGGGTAATAAAAGGGGGAATATAATATATATAATATAATAATATAATATAATTGTCCACTTATCACACTCAGGCAGCCTACTAATCAGATGTGATGCTCCACACAAGCAATTTGTACACTATTACTGGCAGGCAGCTCTGCTATTCCACCAAATTAATTGCCCCCTTATCACAGGCAGGCAGCCTACTAATCAAATCTGATGCTCCACACAAGCAATTTCTACAGCGTCTCTGGCAGGCAGGCAGCCTAAGAACCAGCGTTGCTGCACACAGCAAAATCCTCCCCTCTCATGGCACAGTCACTGTACAGCTAAACGCTATCAGCAGAAAGTAATTTTTTTTTTTAGGCCCTGCCTAACGCTCTCCCTGCTCAAATGCACCGCCAGCAACCTTCCCCTACACTGAGTTCGGCAGATGTAAAATGGTGGTCGGCGCTGAGGGATTTTATATGCACTGTAACGCCACTGAAAGCCAGGCAATCGCTGCAATGCCCTTCTCTAAGATGGTGCTGGCCGCTGGCTATGTCATCACGTTGTTAGGGTCTGCGGAACGCACCAAATATATGAGATAGAGAGGTGCGTTCGCAGCCCGGGGTCCACCGTGCAGGCAGAACCTGCTGCTAGTAAAATGGAGCAAGACGCGAACTCTGTTATCCCGCAGAGTCGCCAAAATAAACACCGCAATGCGCTGTGGCAATATGTGCGAACTCTGTTATTTCACAGAGCCGCTAGAAGGAGTGCCGCAGCGCTATATGGCGATGTGTGCGAACTCACTAAACACAACTGAGTCGCAAAATAAACACGCTAGGGCGCTGTCTAGCGTTGAAAGCGAACCCTGTTACGTCACAGGGCCGCTGAGAAAAAGTTCTGTGTCCTGTCAGGCACCCAGGTACACAGTTAAGTGCTAAGCGAACATAGAACGTGATCATGCGCTAATGTCCTCGCGGGAGTCACCCGCAATCTATGGCGTCTGAACGCCAGGCCCTGAATACGGCAATCAAACTCCTCACCGTTTATGCCGGTAATCTAGGGCATCTAGGACACCGACCCTGACCAGCTAGCATACCAAACTCCTCCCCGATTAAGTCGGTATTCTAGGGGCTTATTTCAGCCGGGTCCTAACCACACACACGCATGACCACACTGGCGCAAAGCATATAATGGTTGATATTAGCGCATGGCGGCCCAGCCATGCTACCCTTTTATAGTAACAGCTACAGGACCTACCAGATACAAGGACCAATGAAACTTGTTCCAGAACAACAGTAGTCACAGGACCTTCCTGGCAGACCAATAGGAGCTGCTGCAGTACCTGAGCATGTGACCCCTGATCTCCAATGAGAGATCTCACTATGGGCATGCTCAGAAGGGGAAAACAAGGACTTTGTCCTAAAGACGTCTGCTCCCCGCTAACCAGTATTGGTCACAATAGCAGAGCCTGGAGGAACAGCAGTAATCCTCTGCCAACTGTTAGACTGGGTGAGACGCTGGGACCGACGTCTAAGCTGAGCAGGCTCCACTGCGGACGGAGATGAATGGGGGACCGCAGCGGGACTGGTTCGAGACTCCCCTTGAGCAACAGCAGGAACTCGAACCCTAACATTACCCCCCTCCTAGGCGCCTCGCTGCGCTCAAAGGCAGCGATGAGCGTGAACAGGCTCCCAGGACCTATCCTCAGGCCCATAACCCTCCAATCCACCAAATAAAATTTTTTGCCTCGTACCACCTTGCACCCAAGAATGGCGTTCACCTCATGATCGTCAGTAGATGAACCCGACGTCCCGGCAGATGACTCGGAAAACCGGGAAATGGCCACGGGTTTCAGGAGGGACACGTGAAAGGTGTCGGTGATACCAAGGCGAGGCGGAAGGGCTAGGCGGTAAACCACCGGGTTCACCTGCTCAAGAACTTTAAAGGGGCCCAAATGCGAGGTGCCAACTTGGTGGACTCTACACGTAGCCTGATGTTTTGGGCAGAAAGCCACACTAGGTCACCCGGAGCAAATGTAGGAGCGGGGCGCCGATGGGCATCGGCAGAAGACCTCATCCTCTCTTTGGAGGCCTGAATGGCATCCTAGGTGCGGTCCCAAATGTCCCGTGCCTCCACAGCCCAGTCTGCCACCCTGGAATCGGCGGAAGACACGGGCATGGGCACTGGTACCCGCGGATGCTGACCGTAGTTCAGGAGGAATGGGGTCTGTCCGGTGGAGTAAGCCACAGCATTATTTAGAGCGAACTCAGCCCACGGTAGCAAGGATGCCCAGTCATCCTGCCTTGCAGAGACAAAATGTCGCAAGTATGTGACCAAGGTCTGGTTGGCCCTCTCTACCAACCCATTCATCTCGGGATGGTATGCAGAGGAGAGATTCAACTCAATGCTGAGTAAATGACACAGCTCTCTCCAGAACCGAGACGCAAACTGGGGACCTCGATCACTGATAATTTTGTCTGGCATACCGTGTAGGCGGAAAATATGCCTAATGAACAATGCTGCCAAGGCCCGTGCAGACGGTAACCGTGGTAATGGCACTAAGTGCACCATTTTGGAGAAGTGGTCGGTTATCACCCAGATGATGATGCAGCCCCGAGACTTGGGTAAGCCCACCACAAAATCCATCCCGACCATCTCCCAAGGCCTGTCTGCCACCGGTAAAGGGAAAAGTAGCCCAGCTGGCCGTTGTCGAGGGGACTTATTCTTGGCGCAGGAGACGCATGCCTGAACGTATTCCCTGACGTCACGCACCATATGTGGCCACCAGTATGTCCTCGCCAGCAACTCAGATGTCCTTTTTGCCCCAAAATGTCCACCCACCCAGGACGAATGTGCCCAAGAGAGTACCTCCAGTCGCAAATTGGTGGGCACTAAAGTCTTGCCCGAAGGCACAGACTCAAGCGAAATCGGGGCCACAGTTCTTAGGCTCTCTGTGGGGACAATCTACCGAGGCTCCTCCTCCACCTCCTCAGAGGACACCACGGAGCGAGAAAGCGCATCGGCTCGAATGTTCTTCTCACCAGAGAGGAAATGGAGGGTGAAATGAAACCGGGAGAAGAACAGGGACCATCTGGCCTGACGAGAATTTAGCCGCTGGGAGGTCTGTAAATAGACCAAATTTTTGTGGTCAGTGAAAACTTGAAAGGGAAAGCGAGCACCCTCCAGGAGATGTCTCCATTCTGAAAAGGCCAACTTCATGGCTAGCAACTCCCTATCCCCAATGGAATAATTCCTCTCCGCTGGTGTGAAGGTCTTGGAAAAGAAGAAACAAGGATGTTTCCGACCTTGAGCATCCTTTTGAAAAAGGACTGCTCCAGCACCAACGGACGAGGCATCGACCTCCAATAAAAAAGGCTTATCAACCTCGGGGCGATGTAAGATGGGAGCGCTAGCAAAATGGGACTTAATTGAAGTAAAGGCCTTGGAGACCTCCTCTGACCACAATTTGGGATTGGCTCCCTTCTTGGTGAGGGCTACCAAGGGAGCTACCAAAGTGGAGAAGTGGGGAATGAATTGGCGATAGTAATTAACGAACCCCATAAAGCGCTGCACCGCTTTAAGAGAATGGGGTTCTTGCCAATTCATGACAGCCTGTAGTTTGGCAGGATCCATAGCCAATCCCTGGGCGGAGATTATATAGCCCAGGAAAGGTAAAGACTCCTGCTCAAACATGCATTTCTCCAACTTTGCATAGAGGGAGTTTGCCCGTAACAGGTCGAAGACTTTGCAGACATCCCTCCGGTGAGAGTCAATATCTGGAGAAAAGATGAGAATATCATCCAGATAGACTGCTACAGAGGTGGAAAGCATATCCCGGAAGATATCATTGACAAAGTCTTGGAAAACGGCTGGGGCATTACAGAGTCCGAAGGGCATCACCAGGTATTCATAATGTCCATCCCTGGTATTAAAAGCTGTCTTCCATTCGTCCCCTTCACGGATGCGAATCAGGTTATAAGCACCACGCATATCTAATTTAGTAAATATCCTTGCTCCCCGGAGCCTATCAAAGAGCTCAGAGATCAGGGGCAACGGGTACTTATTCTTAACGGTGATGGCGTTAAGACCTCTGTAATCTATACACGGACATAATTCTCCACTCTTCTTCTACACGAAGAAGAACCCCGCTCCTGCTGGTAACACCGACTTCCTAATGAACCCTCTTGCCAGATTCTCCTGGATATATTGAGACATAGCCTCCGTCTCAGGAAGAGAGAGGGGATAGACCCTTCCCCGAGGAGGTTCTGCTCCAGGCAAGAAGTCAATAGGACAGTCGTAGGGACGATGAGGCGGCAGAGTCTCCGCAGACTTTTTAAAGAATACGTCTGCATATGACTGATAACACTTGGGAAGAGGAGAAAGATCTGCTGGTATCTCTGTAGTGGTAACCTGAATGCACTCCCTGACACATCTGTCCTTACATGACTCACTCCAACCCAGTATCCTACCGGAGGTCCACTCAATATGAGGGGAGTGGGAACGGAGCCAGGGTACTCCCAGTAGGATTTCGTCTATTCCCTCAGGAAGGACGAGAAGGGAAATAATTTCCTGATGGGAAGGGGGTACACACAAAGTAAGAGGGACAGTCTGATGTGTAATTGGCGAGGGCAATGTCAACCCATTCACTACCCGGACAGTCACTGGTTTGTCGAGCGCTACCAGATGTATTGCGTGGCGACGAGCAAAGGTGGATGACATGAAATTCCCCTCTGCTCCTGAGTCCACACAAAGCTCGACTGTAAGTGTGGAAGAGTCCACAGTGACTGTCCCTTTAAATGTCATCTTGGAGGAAAATGCCGCTGTCTCTAGTGAACCTCCTCCCAGGGCCACTAGACGCGATCGCTTCCCCGATCGCTGTGGACATTTGTTGGCATAGTGTCCTGTCTGCTGACAAAGGTTACAGACCACAGATACTCGGACGACTCGAGACTTAGGTCCCTGCACGAGGAACCTCTGTGGCTTTTTGGGATTCGGACACCAGATCGGGGGATTCGAGAGGTGTGGCAAAGGTGGGAGCCAACCGAATCCTCTGCCTACACTGGTCCCGCTCCAACCTCCACTCGTGAAAACGGAGGTCGATGCGGGTAGATATGGAGATAAGCTTCTCCAGTGTGGCGGGAATCTCCCTGGTAGCCAAAGCGTCTTTAACATGATCAGCCAGTCCTCGCCAGTAGACTGGAATGAGTACTTTATCCGACCAGTCTAGCTCTGAGGCCAGAGTCCGAAACTGGACGGAAAACTGACTGACCAAAGACGAACCCTGTGCCAATGCCAGCAGTTGCAGCGCCGTATCGTGGGTGACCTGAGGTCCTAAAAAGACCTTTTTAAGAGCCTCCAAGAAACGAGAAGCACTCCGCACCACACGATCGTCGCGCTCCCACAGCGGCGTTGCCCACTCCAACGATCTGCCCGACAGTAGAGACAGTACAAAACCCACTTGTGCCCGATCCGTGGGGAAACGTGCAGCCAGAAGCTCGAGCTGTATAGAGCACTGACTCACGAATCCACGACATTGCTTGCTGTCACCAGCAAACTTGTCAGGAAGCGGGAGTTGGGATAATGTAGGGGCAGAGGTGGCAGAGGACAAACTGGCTGCAGCCACGCTAGCAGACTGAACATCGACTGCGGTAACATCCACAGCTGAGGTTGTGCGCTCAAGAGCCGCCAACCTACCCTCCAGCTGCTGGATGTACTGCGGTAGACGCTGGTCATCCGCCATTTTACTAGCCAGACCCTGGCGCTAATATTATGTTAGGGTCTGCAGAACGCACCAAATGTATGAGATAGAGAGGTGCGTTCGCAGCCTGGGTTCCACCGTGCAAGCGGAACCTGCTGCTTGTAAAATGGAGCAAGACGCGAACTCTGTTATCCCGCAGAGTCGCCAAAATAAACACCGCAATGCGCTGTGGCAATATGTGCGAATTCTGTTATTTCACAGAGCCGCTAGAAGGAGTGCCGCAGCGCTATATGGCGATGTGTGCAAACTCACTAAACACAACTGAGTCGCAAAATAAACACGCTAGGGCGCTGTCTAGCGTTGAAAGCGAACCCTGTTACGTCACAGGGCCGCTGAGAAAAAGTTCTGTGTCCTGTCAGGCACCCAGGTACACAGTTAAGTGCTAAGCGAACATAGAACGTGATCATGCGCTAATGTCCTCGCGGGAGTCACCCGCAATCTATGGCATCTGAACGCCAGGCCCTGAATACGGCAATCAAACTCCTGACCGGTTATGCCGGTAATCTAGGGCATCTAGGACACCGACCCTGACCAGCTAGCATACCAAACTCCTCACCGATTAAGTCGGTATTCTAGGGGCTTATTTCAGCCGGGCCCTAACCACACACACGCATGACCACACTGGCGCAAAGCATATAATGGTTGATATTAGCGCATGGCGGCCCAGCCATGTTACCCTTTTATAGTAACAGCTACAGGACCTACCAGAAACAAGGACCAATGAAACTTGTTCCAGAACAACAGTAGTCACAGGACCTTCATGGCAGACCAATAGGAGCTGCTGCAGTACCTGAGCATGTGACCCCTGATCTCCAATGAGAGATCTCACTCTGGGCATGCTCAGAAGGGGAAAACAAGGACTTTGTCCTAAAGACGTCTGCTCGCCGCTAACCAGTATTGGTCACAATAGCAGAGCCTGGAGGAGCAGCAGTAATCCTCTGCACACTGTTAGACTGGGCGAGACACTGGGACCAACGTCTAAGCTGAGCAGGCTCCACTGCGGACGGAGATGAATGGGGTACCGCAGCGGGACTGGTTCGAGACTCCCTTGTGCAGCAGCAGGAACTTGAACCCTAACACACGTTGCCCACAGCCTGTGTCCTTGCTCATTGGCCGAGAAAAGGTGCTTAAAGTGTAGGGTAAAACCGACTCCAGCAAAATGGTCGCCGAACACGTGACCGAACTCACTCCACGGTCGGGTTTCATTACATGAAACCCGACTTTGGCGAAAATCTGTGATTTTTGAAAATAAACGACCTGTTTCGCTCAACTCTACACTGTGTTCCAAATTATTATGCAAATAATATTTTCTCAGAATTTCCCAAATACCTATATGAATTGCAGTCATTGTAATTTTCAAGTCAAATAACTATTAGAGTAAAATTGAAAGGTTTTTGTACAAACTGCCTATGTTAACATTATATTTTTAAAAACATAAAACACTCAAACTGCACTCAAAATGTATGTTCCAAATTATTATGCACAGCAGAGTTTTCAACCTTTTAATTTTAATAAAGAACAAAAAAATGGTCATTTTTGAAATTATAAGCATTAGCAGGTTATTACAAACTGAAATCAAACAGTTTTCAACTCAAAACTTTATTCTAGGTGATGTTACATTTGTACATAGGACCCCTTGTTCGAAAGGAGCTTCTGAACTCCCTCATCCATTGAATTTGTCAGGTTTTGGATGGTTTCTGCTTCAATTGTTTTGCATAAGGACAGAATACCCTCCCAGAGCTGTTGCTTAGATGTGAACTGCCTCCCGTCATCATAGACACTCCTTTTGATGATGCTCCAGAGGTTCTCAATGGGGTTAAGGTCAGGGGAGCATGAGGGCCACACCATAAGTTTGTCCCCTTTTATGCCCATAGCAGCCAGAGATGCAGATGTGTTATGTGCAACATGAGACGGAGAATTAGCATGCATGAAAATGATCTTGCTGCGGAATGCACGGTTCTTCTTCTTGAACCATGCCAGGAAGTGCTGTTTGAGAAACTCAACATACACTATGGAGTTCATCTTTACCTCTTCAGGGATCCTAAAGGGGTTAACAATCTCTCTCTCCATGATTCCAGCCCAAAACATTACTCCACCTCCTCCTTGTTGGCGCCGTAGCCGTGTTTGCATGGGGTGTCCATTAACCAGCCATCCTCCACTCCATCCATCTGGACCATCGTACGTTGCACAGCACTCATCGGTGAACAACAGTTTTGAAGTCAGTCTTCATGTTTTGTTTGGCCCACTGGAGCCATTTCTGCTTCTGTGCAGTGGATAGAGGAGGTCGACAGGATGGCTTATGCACAGCTGCAAACCTCTGAAGGACCCTGCATCTTTTTGTTGGGGGACGTTGGAGGCATCAGCAGCTTCAAAAACTTGTCTGCTGCTATGACAAGGCTTTTTTGCCGCTGCTCTTTTAACCTGACGTAATTGCCTGTAGGATAGAGTCCTCAATTTTCCCTTATCAGCACGCACACGTGTGTACTGTGATTCAGCTACATACTTCTTGATTGTGTGATGATCACAATGAAGTGTCTTGGCAATGTTGATTGTAGTCATGCCTTGACCTAAACACTCCACAATTTGTTGCTTCTCAGCAGCCGACACATCCTTTTTCTTTCCCATTTTGGCAGAAAATGTAAAGGGTATGCCACACTAAACAATATCGCTAACGGGATCGCTAAAAAAACGTCACTATTTAGCGATCCCGTTAGCGATATTGTTCAGTGCGGCAGCTTCCAGCGACGAGCTTCCTGCTGTGATCTCGCTCGTCGCTGGAATCGCTCCGGACCCTATTTCATCGCTGGCGCTCCCGCTGGGTAAGTATCTAATCGCTGTGTGGCACCTTTTCTTAGCAATTTAGCGGTACTTTTGTACCGCTAAAGTCGTTAAGAAGATCGCTAACGGCGATAGCGTCGTTAACTATATCGCTAAATGTGGCCGCATTTAGCGATATAGAAACAATCCCGCTAGCGATCTCATTAGTATGCAACGCTAACGAGATCGCTAGCGGGATAGCTTAGTGTGGCAGTACCTTAAGCTGCTTAACAATGTGGGACAATCTTCTTAAGTAGTCTTGCCTTTCATTGGACACACCTGCCAAACTAATTAGCTTACAGTGATATAAAGAGGACTGACACACATCACCATCAATGAGTTTAACTGACAAACAAAAAAATTCTTACCTTATCACTCCTAAACAATTTTTGCATAATAATTTGGAACACAGTGTAGATTTCATTATTTTGTCCAACGCCTGTATTTTTGATAAACAGCCTTGCTGAACCTGACAGTGGAGAATTGCAGCCTGCAGCTGTCAGTTTTGCCTGGCTGGTTGTCAAAAATACAGTGGAACCCAATGTAATTTTTGTTAACTTTTTTATTTATAGCGCAGGCGGTGCCTGATGAATACTCCCCATCAGCTGCTGCCTGATCCAGCTGTTAATAGTTAATTACAATTCTCAACATTGTCCATTGCTTTCGGTAATCATAGTGACATAGTTAGCAAGGCTGAAAAAAGACATTTGTCCATTCAGTTCAGCCTATATTCCGTCAGAATAAATCCCTGATCTATGTCCTTTTAAAGAACCTAATAACTGTAAGATACAATATTCTTATGCTCCAGGAAGACATCCAGGCCTCTCTTGAACCCCTCGACTGAGTTCACCAGCACCTCCTCCTCAGGCAAGGAGTTCCAGATTCTCACTGCCCTAACAGTAAAGAATCCTCTTCCATGTTGGTGGAAAAACCTTCTCTCCCCCAAGCGCAGAGAATGCCCCCTTGTAACTGTCACCTTCCTTGGTCTAAACAGATCCTCAGAGAGATATTTTTATTGTCCCCTTATATACTTATACAGGGTTATTATATCGCCTCTCAGTCATCTTTGTTCTAGACTAAATAATCCTAATTTTGTTAATCTCTCTGGGTATTGTAGCTCTCCCATACCCTTTATTAATTTTATTGCCCTCCTTTGTACTCGCTCTAGTTCCATTATATCCTTACTGAGCACCGGTGCCCAAAACTGTACACAGTACTCCATGTGCAGTATAACCAGGGATTTGTACAGAGGCAGTATAATGCTCTCATCATGTGTATCCAGACCTCTTTTATTGCACCCCATGATCCTGTTTGCCTTGGCAGCTGCTGCCTGGTGCTGGTTGCTCCAGGAAAGTTTATCATTAACTAGGATCATCAAGTCCTTCTCCATGTCAGATTTACCAAGTGGTTTCCTGTTCAGTGTGTAATGGTGATATTGATTCCTTCTTCCCATGTGTATAACCTTACATTTATCATTGTTAAACCGCATCTGCCACCTTTCAGCCCAAGTTTCCAACTTATCCAGATCTGTCTGTAGCAGAATACTATATTCTCATTTATTGACTGCTTTACATGGTTTTGTGTCATCTGCAAATATTGATATTTTACTGTGTAAACCCACTACAACATCGTTAATAAATATGTTGAAGAGAATAGGTCCCAACACCGACCCTGCGGTACCCCACTGGTCACAGCGACCCAGTTAGAGAATATGTAATTTATAACTACCCTCTGCTTTCTATCACTAAGCCAGTTATTTATCCATTTACACATTTTCCTCCAGACACAGCATTTTCATTTTGTGTACCAACCTCTTATGTGGCATGGTATCATTCGCTTTGGAAAAATCAAGATATACCACGTCCAATAACTCACCATAGTCCAGTCTATAGCTTATCTCTTCATAAAAACTGAGTAGATTGGTTTGACAGGAGCGATTCCTCATAAACCCACGCTAATATGGAGTTAGTTATTCTCAAGCAGGGGACAGTGATGTGAGCTGTCTTTACTTCAGCACGAGGCTTCGAGGAACAGTGTGAAGAGTTCCATGTGCCGTTCATGTCACACTGATGACACAGGGATGTCATCAGTGTGCATGTGTGCGGGACATTTTGCGACCGGTGCAGCTTTACTGACGTCTGAAAAAGGCCTTAGTGAAATCAGTCATTTACCAAACTTTGGCCGACTTTTAGGAAAAAATCTCGGAAATCCAAACACAAATCCGGAGGTGAAATGTTCGTGTAAATTTGAGATTGACTAACGTTTTACGAACAAGTGCATTCATCACTAAGGAAGAGGACTTGAACTCTAGTGCCTCATTTTAAAGCTGTTTTGACATTATTAAGCAAAACTTAAATATTCTCATTGATGCCAATACAATGGATTCTATAACAAAAGATGGCATCAGAATTGTTTCTAGATGCACATCAACCAACAGGATTTTTTTTATCACCAAGTCTGTATTGTCCAGATAAAAATTATTGTAAGCACCACTAGCTTTCAATGAATGTTTCAAGTGTGATCAGTGTACATGCAAAACATACCCACATTTAGTTAAGACTCAGTTATTGCCAAGCTTTGATGGTACAAAAAATTTCATAATAAAAGATTTTCTCTGCTGCAACTCAGACCACATAATTTGTAGGCTCAAATTTGTCAGCTCTACCATTAGAAAGTTAAAATCAAGGATAAGAGAACATGTGTATGATGTTAACCAACCTACTAATCACAATGTCTCTAATGCATGAAACTATTTTTTCTCAGCGTATAATATGCAGGTGACAGATTATGTAGTGTATGCTATAAAACACTTCCCCAAACATACATGTGGCGGAGACAGAGAAAAAATCCTAAGTAATATTGAAGCTGCTGGATCTTCCTTCTTAACATATGAGATCATCCAGGATTGAATTTAAAATGAGAGCTAATGCTACAATATTATTCATTAATTTTACATTTATTTGTAATTGTTTAATATTACTATTCTTTCACATTTTTTTATGTGTTGATTTTATTCTTAAGGGTATGCCACACTAAGCGAGATCGCTAGCAAGATCGCTAACGAGATCGCTACTGCGTCACCATTTGTGACACAGTAGCGATCTCGTTAGTGACTTAGCTGTGTGTGACATGTAGCAGCGATGTGGCCCCTGCTGAGATGTCGCTGATCGCTTATGAACGTTCTGAGCCGTTTTTTGGTCGTTAGTGTCCCGCTGGTGAGCCTGAATTGCTGAGTGTGACACCCTTTATGAACGACTTCACCAGCGTCGCAGGTGGGACTAGGTTTTCTTAACGACCGCAGAGGTCGTTATACAGATCGCTGGTGAGTTGTGTTTGGAATCACAGATCGCTGATGAGTTGTGTTTGGAATCTAACTAGCGATCACATAGCAATCGCACTAGCGATCTCGCCAGGTTAAGTCGTTGTCGTGATCGCTGGTGCGATCGCTAAGTGTGGCAGTGCCTTTATTGTGTATGCTTGTCCTTAACAAAGTTCAGTGTTTGTCATTCTGATGTGTTTTTTAATTAACTAATTATGCTAATCATGTTGTATCTTCAAAAACCATCTCCCCTGTTCTCACCTCAGTTAGACCTAATCTAAAAACACACCAGTTGTTCAAAATGCGTCTGTTTCCCTTCATTCTTCCCAACACGCTTTATCCCCAACGACACCTATGCCTAGGTGTATTGCAACAGTTCCGCAAATATGTTAATAATTAAAATAAAGATTTCTATTTTTAGGGATTGAAGCTGGATCTTTAAAAAGTTGTCCAAAGAAATTCTAACTGAACATGCCGGCTTGGGATGCATCAATGTCAGATTGAACTATTCGCCAACATTTGAGTGAAATTAAATACTATGGCAGAAGACCCAGGAGGACTCGATTGCTGACAGAAACCTAAAAAAAACTAGACTGCAGGTTGCTAAAATGGATGTCAGTAAGCCAAAATTCTTCTTTGGAAAGTTTCTTGAGGACAGATGACAAAATTAGGCCAAAAAAAGAACAAAATACCTACACTCAAATAAGGTAAAGGTTCAGAGATGTTTTGGATTTGTTGTGCTGCATCTGGTACTGATTGCCTAGACTGTATGCAAGGCATCATGAAATCTGAAGATTAGCAAAGGATTTTGGGTCACAATGTGCCCAGAGACAGCAAGCTAAGCTTGTGTCCTAGGTCATAGGTCTTCTAGCAGTAAAAACAAAACAAAAAAAAAAAACATACAACAAGGAGCACTCATAAATGGATAAAAACAAAATGCTGGAGAGCTCTGAAGTGGCCAGCAATGAGTCCAGACTTAAATCCCATTGATCCCATTGGACAGCCTTCAAATATGAGAGACTTGGAGCAGTTTGCAAAAGAAGAGTGGTCAAAAATTCCAATTGAGAGGTGTAAGAAGCTTGCTGATGGTTACTGGAAGCAATTGATTGCAGTTATTTATTTCATAGCATGTGCAACCAAATACTAATTTGAGGGTGCCAACAATTTTGTCTGGACCATTTTGGAGTTTTTTTGTGAAATTATGTGCAATTTGCCTTTTTCTGTTTTTCTGTGTTGTTCCAATATGCACAAATGAAAAATACTTCATTTTCTGGAACAATTTCAAGGATGCCAACACTTTCTGCCATGACTATATAACTACACAAACATCACAATACCATATAGCTTTAGTGACAGTGCTTCCTAAAGCTTCATATACCAACTATAGCCTTGTTCTTAAAAATATTGTTAAAAGATCAGTGTCAAAAAGTACAAAATAGAGAATTAGAAATATATAAAAGTAGGATTTTCTCATTACTGTTTCATGCAAACCTTAAAGGGAAAGTGCTGTGATTATAATTTTTGAATTAATAATTATTGATTATATAATCAATTATTTTTAATGCAAAATTAAATTAACTCCTTTAATAGTTTTTTATTTATTGACTTTTATGTTTGGGACTGGGTGCTGTCATTTTCACTAGTGGGGATGTGTGTCTGGGCACGACACTTGCACACCTCATTTATTTCAGCCATGGGCATAAGAGCCAATGCTCAGACTCCAACCGTATCGCTTGCATTGAGTCCACTCCTCCTGCCTCTTAGCTGTGACCTTGGCATGCCCTCCTGGGATGTCCAGGTCACAGATGTGGGAGAAGATCGCTGCCATTTTGTCATAGCCTGCAGAGTATGCTGTGGGCTTTAATTTCCCCTGTCATTGCACACACTGCTCAGTGCATGTCAGCTTTATCCAGCAGCCGTGACTGTAATGGTAATGGTACCGCCAGTACTGTCGGTCACAGCGCTGTGGGATCATGCTGGCAGATTTCTTCATTACCCTGCAACTGACTGTGATCTGCAGCAGTGACTTGAGGTAAAAAAGCAGGTGTGGGCTGATGAGACTACCGCTCTAATCAGGCTATGCCGCTGATGGGAGATTAGTATCATCTGCCGGCGCCTGTACTCACAGTTTAAAATAAAAAAGTAACATTACATACATATTCACATAAAAATAAAAAAACATTATAATCACCTCACACCAAATCCCCAACGTCCTCGTCTCCTAGAAATAATGAAAAATAATAAACCAACATATACTCCCTTGCCCGCAGTAGTCCAAGTAATCCAAGTGTCCCACAGCGATCTCACGCATAGAACAGTCACATTGTGAGATGTGACCTCTCTACCCGGCCTCCGGCGATCCACTGACAGGAGGTAATCCTCCCACAGTGTATCACTGCACCGCCGTGATAGTTCACCGGATTTCAACAGCTCCGTGCTATCACTTTCCCACACAGCAGTGGGAGATCACTGGAGCTAATGAACTCCTGTGAACTCTCACAGCGGTGCAGTGATACACTCCGGGAGGATTACCTCCTGTCAGTGTATCGCCGGCTGCCTTTGAGAGCAGTCACTGATGTGACTGCTCTAAAAGTGATCAGGATTGTAGTGGAACATTATGGGTTACCTTCTCTGTGGACAGGTATGGTATATTGTTGTTTTTTATTTTATATTTATTACAGGAGATCAAGGGCTTCAGTGAAATTTGGCGAGTTTGTAAGTATGGTTTAATTAAGAATATTAAAGAAGTCTGTGTGATTATTTCAAATGAAGGACTTTATTCTGGATGTGTCTTTATTTACCATATAACTGTACGATTAGTAGTGGATAGATGTCTTATAGACACTTCTCCTTTACTAACCTGTACAAAACAACGGTGACATCGACCAGACAAATATTACCCCACTTGCCACCACTACAGGGCATGTGGGAAGAGCGAGGCAAAGTGCCAGATTTGTTGTATCTTATAGAGGTGCCATTTCTGGGGTTGCTGAGAGCTGATGTTTTGAGCCTGGGGGGCAATACCCATGGCCCCTTCCTAGGCTATTAGTCTTTTCTGGGTATTAGTTAAAGGGATACCTCATGTCTTTTTTTGGGGGGTCCCCCATTTTAATAGCCATTAATGGCTAAATAAACAGCTGTGAGCTGATATTAATAGCCTGGGATGCTACATGGTTATTACCCCATTCCCAGGCTATAAACATCTGCCCCCAACCATTGGCTTTCCCTCTGCTGGTTATTAAAATTATGCTAGAGCCCACATAATTTTTTTTCATTCTTTTTCTTTAAATTCTTTTTTCTTCTTTCATTCTTTTTTCTATTTACAGTTTCTGTCTGGTAACAGCCTGTAAACGTTTGTTTCTGTTAAAGCTCCTACATAGGCTGGTGACAATGTGTGCGTAGGTTTGTGTGTGTTTGTGATTACTCATCAGCTTAGTAATGAGGGTGTTGGGATGAGTGTGAGCATGAGTGTGAGAGTGAGTGTGAGCATCAGCGTGTGAGAGTGAGCATCAGCATGTGAGTTTAAGTGTGAGTTTGAATGTGAGTGTGAAAGTGTGAATGTGCATGGGGGCTTCAGTGTGTGAGTGTCAGCATGTGAGCCTGAGCATCAGTGTGTGAGTGTGAACATCAGCGTGAGTGTAAGTGTGTGAACATGAGTGTAAGCGTGAGTTTGAGCATCAGTGTGTGAGTGTGAGCATCAGCATGAGTGTGAGTGTCAACGTGTGAGCATCAGCGTTTGAGTGTAAATGTGAGCGTGTGTTAGGGGCCTGCAGAATGCACCTAATAGATATTAAGAATAGGTGCATTCGCAGCCCGGGGTCCACCGTGCAGGCAGAGCCTGCTGCTAGTAAGATGGCGCAAATAGGCAGTATGAGCGAACTCTGTTATCCCACAGAGCCGCAGATGTAAACGCCGTAGCACTATATGGCGGTATGGGCGAATTCTGTTAATCCACAGAGTCGCTAACTAAAATGCTGTAGAGCAATATGGCGATATAAGCGGACTCTGTTAATTCACAGAGCCGCTGTGACAAAGACTGTGTCCTGTTAGACTCACAGGGGACACAGATGTCTGTTAAGCGGATTGCAGTCTGTGGTCATGCAATCAGAACACAAGCAATAATCTCCTCACCGGAGTAGCCGGTATTCTAATGGCCTTTTTAGCCGAGCCCTGAACACGTGCATACAATCTCCTCACCAGAGGTGCCGGTATTCTCGGGGCTTATTTCATCCAGACCTAACCACATGCATACATGACCAACTGGCGCAAGCACGTAACAGATTTGATACTAGCGTGCCGCCGTGCGGTCATGCACACCTTTTATAGTAGCAGCTACAGGACCTTCCAAAAAAGGACCAATGGGAAAGCTACTCCAGAGGTAAAGCAGCCTCAGGACCTTCCTGGAGGATCAATGGGAGTCGCTAAAGTACCTGACCATGTGACCCCTGATCTCCTATGAGAGATCTTACCCTGAGCATGCTCAGAAGGGAACACACAGGACTTAGCCCCAACTATGTCTGCTTGCCGCTGACCTGCACTGGATACAATGGCAGGACCTGGAGAGGCAGCTGTCATCCTCTGCACAGTATTAGACTGGGCGAGACGCTGGGACCAACGACTCTGCTGAGCAGACTCCACTGCGGCTGGAGACGGATGGTGGACCGCAGCAGGGATGGCTTGAGATTCCCCTTGTGCAGCCGTGAGAACTCGATCCCTAACAGCGTGAGCGTCAGCATCAGAGTGTGAATGTGAACATCAGCATGAGTCTGAGCATGAGCATCAGCGTGTGAGCGTGAGTGTGAGCGTGAGCACCAGCGTGTGAGCGTTAGTGTGAATGTCAACTTGAGTGTGTGAGCATGTGAGTGTGAGCATCAGCGTGTGAGCGTGAGCTTCAGTGTCAGCATGAGTGTGAGTGTGACTGTGAGCGTCAGAAAGTGAGAGTGAGCGTGTGTGTGTGAGCATCAGCATGAGTGTGAGGGTCAGCATGTGAGCGTGAGCAACAGCATGAGTGTGAGCATCACCGTGTGAGCGTGAGTGTCATCATGTGAGGCGTTAGTGTGAGTGTCAGCATGAGTTTGAGTGTTAGCATTACCGTCAGTGTGTTAGCATGTGCGTGAGCATCAGCCTATGAGCGTGAGCATCAAAGTGTGAGTGTGAGCTTCAGTATGAGTGTGAGCATGAGCATCACCGTGTGTGCGTGAGTGTCAGCATGTGAGCGTGAGCATCTGCATGTGAGCGTGAGTATCAGTGTCAGGGTGTAAGCGTGAGAGTGAGTGTCAGCTTGTGAGCGTGAGCATCAGTGTGTGAGCATGAGTGTAAGCATCAGCATGAGTATGAGCGTATATGCGAGGGTGTGAGCGTGAGCGTCTTAGGGTGAGCGTGATTATGAGTGTGAGCATGTGAGTGTGAGTGTCAGAGTGAGTGTGAGCATCAGCACGTGAGTGTGAGCGTCAGTGTGTGAACATGAGTGAGAGCATGAGCATCAGTGTGTGAGCATCAGCGTGTGGGTGTGAGCACCAGCATGATTGTGAATGTGAGCATCAGCGTGTGAGCGTGAGTGTCAGCAAGTGAGCGTGAATGTGAGCATTAATGTGAGTGCGAGTGTGTGAGCGTGAGTGTGCACGTGAGCATCAGCGTGTGAGTGTAAGCATATGAGTGTGAGTGAGAGCGTCAGCGTGAGTGTGAGCGTAAGCGCATGAATGTCAGTAAGTGAGCGTGAGTGTAAGCATCACTGTGTGAGTGTCAGCGTGTGAGCGTAAGTATGAGTGTGAGTGTGAGCATCAGCGTGTGAGCATGAGTTTGACCATCAGTGTGAGCGTGAGTGTGAGCCTAAGCATCAGTGTGAGAGTCAGTGTAAGCATGAGAGTCAGAGTGTGAGCGTGAGTGTGAGCTTCAGCGTGCGGGTGTGAGTGTGACCGTGAGCGTCAGCATGAGTGAAAGTATGAGCATGCATGTGAGCATCAGCGTGTGAGTGTGAGCAGCACAAACTAACAGAATCCTTGCTGCCTGCCATCTTCGATGACAGTCCACTTGTCAGTATAACTTTGCAGTCATCAACAAAATGGCTGCTCACTGTGTTCCTAAATGTCATCCTCTCTTATCCCTCAGCAAACACCCAGAAGGGGAGGAGAGATGTGATATCACACACGTGAGCAGATTCAGCCCATATTTACTGCAGTGCAGTAATGTGAGCTAGTTGTACACTAGATTTTTATGTCAAATTTCAGTAGCTGCTCCCCTAGTGTTTAAAAGTGGAAATACCAAACCTTTTAAAATTATTTTTCATATTTTACAAATTTATAAACAAATGATATTTTTTAAGAAAATTTAAACGTTAATTTTTAAAAACTTTTCAATTGCTGAAAAAAAGTTTTTGATGGCACATTCAAGCCTTTAATGTTTGTGTGATAGATTGGTTGTTTAAGTGTCATTTCTAATCTAAATCTTATATTTTGGTTTAAAAAATCACAATGTTAGCATAATTAAAATAAAAAATTGTAGAAGATTATTTAATAATAATTAATTTGGCATTTTGAGGGTTATGATGAAATATAAGAAACAGGGAAAGCAATACCTCTTTAAAATAGTAATGTCTGAGAAAGACATATTGTCTGCATGCACATTTTGTTTAAGTAAGAAATAATTCTTGAAAACTAAATAAATAGACACTTTCCAGTGTGTGTTTAGCATTCAGAACTTAATATCAGCAATTTATTATAAAGCTTAGTAATTCTAATTAATCTTTAACAAGCTAATATATTCTATAAATTAATTATATTGTTAATAACTAATGGTAAACCCTGTGAATTTATGTAACAACATATTTGTGCAGCATTTGGTCCTGCTGTGGTCTGCTTACTGTTCAGAGAAGAAAAGAAAAAAAATATATAATCATCATTTGCAAAAATGATGTCTTCATCTTTCTAAGATATAATTTATTTTGAGGCTAGTTAATGATATTCAACATGGTGTATTTAGTGTTACTATTTTAAAGTATAAGAGTTAGGCCGGAGTCACACTAGTGATGAATACGGACGAGTGCTATGTGATAAAACATCACATAGCACTCGGACCAGTATTAATCAATGGGGCATCTCCCATCACCGTTTTTTTTTTTCTCGGCCATATTCTATGTGCGAGTGAAATCGGTGCATGCTGCGATTGTCACTGACACTTGGCCGAGTCTCGGCGCCCTCGCACCCATATAAGTCAATTGGTGAGAGTGATACAGTGCACATCATCAGGGTGCTGTACGATATACGCTGACTTTGGCAATGGAGGAGATAGAGAAATTAGTTTCTCTGCCTCCTCCGCAGCTGTGCTCTGATCCGCTCTGTGCGAGAGGCTCGAAGCACAGTAGAATGACACTCAGCTCCAGTACACAGCAGAGCAAGAGCCGAGGGTCATTAGCATATCGCAACCGATACTCTCACTTTGGATGCCATACGCAAGTGTGACCCTGGCCTTAGACAAATGTTCACACTTACACATCTGTGTGAAATGTCCAGGTGCTGCCTGATTTTTTAATTACATGGACAAATAGACTTTCATGGATTGATTCACAATTCCATGAAAACAGATCCGAGAGTCAGATTCATCAGACTCATGAGAGCTACCCGGACATTCTGATTTCGAAGAGCAGAATAGGGTATAATTTCATGGATCGATTCACAGTTCAGTGAAAATCTCGGATCCAAGTGTGAAATCTATGAGACTCAGAGCATGTCCTAGTTGGACATTCTGATTTTGAGGATCAGAATAGGACATACTCAATGATTCTGAATGATATGCAACAGAAAATCGGACAGCACACTGTCACTTCAAACAGATGTGCGAATGTAGTCTAAGGGGGAAGATTAGAGGAGTATGGAGATTACTCTAAACCTTCCACATATTATTACACTCTTGGCTGAAAATGACTGATTAAAAACAAAATCTTTTTTGTTGATATTATCATGTTTTCCTTTCTTATTAGTGGACCCTAATATCTACAATCTGAAGTTTTATTTCTAAGAAATCAACGTTTCTCTTAAAATGTACATGAGCCGCTAAGATCTTTTTGCCAGGCACAGAGCTCCTTGCGAATCTGCCTGTAGAGATTATTTTAAATGAAATGTAACATTACCTGTATAAAACATGTAATGACTGACAGTCTGCTCTCTTGATCTCTATGCATGTATCTCACATTGGTAATTCCCCTTTCTTCGAAAATAAGCGCTGAGATTGCTGAGAGCTGTTCAATCAGGGTTGCCCCCACTGTCTACAGCTCCTGTACCTCATTCTCCTCTTGCTCCTCTTCAGCCTCCATCTTCAAATTGACCACATCAGTCACAAGCTGGAAGCACTTCAGCACTGCCTCAGCCAAGTGGCAAGTCTGTGCTGAAGCTAATGTGCTTAGGTAACAAACCGCACAATGCTGAAGAGTTGTGATCAACTCTGAAAGAGTAGACAGATGTATGGCTGACACCGCTGAACCTACAGCCAGTCATGGTCTTGTGTGACAATGGCCGAAACCTGGTGGCGGCTCTGAGGCAAGGCGAGCGCACTGATGTAAAATGCCTGACCCATGTGCTTAACCTCGTGTTTCATCGGTTTCTAAAAACCTACCTGGAGCTGCTGGATCTGCTTGTTAAAGTACGCTGCCTGTGTGCCCATTTCAGAAAGTTAGATACAGTTTCCGCTGCCCTTGCCGTACTTCAGCAGTGTTTACAGCTTCCGGCTCACCGACTGGTGTGTGATGTCCCCACGTGTTGGAACTCTACACTGCAGATGTTGGGAAAGATTTGTGAGTAGAAGTTGAGTTCCAGCATTAACAAGGCCATCAGAATTCAGTTCAGACACCACACATAAGACCTCAGGAGTGGACATGGATGTCAGACATATGTACCATCGTCCAAAACTTTGAGGAATCCACCAAGATGGTTAGCGATGATAACGCCTTAATTAGCATCACCATCCCACTTTTCTGTCTTCTGAAATTATCTCTGCTTACAATCAAAGAGGATGCATTGCAGGGGAGCGCATAAGATGGGGCAAGGAACCATACAGGGTGATTACACACAGCCCAGCCTCATCTCATCCCAATGTGGATTGAGTGATAATGAGGAAGAGGAGGAAGAGGAAGAAAAGGAGCTAGTTTCATGCACTATAAATGGTACTACCTGCGTTGCACTCTCACAAGGAGTGCAAAGTTTGGGAAGATGCTGAGGGAACACCCTGCTGACCACACCATCTACCTCTGTGCCTTATAATTATTGGGTATCCAAGCTGGACACGTGGCATGAACTGGCTCTCTATGCCTTGGAGGTCCTGGCCTGCCCTGCCGCTAGCATTTTGTCAGAGCGGGTTTTTACTGCCGCTGGTGGAGTTTTAACTGCATCCGCCTGTCAACCAAAAATGCTGACAGGCTGACTCATAAAAATGAACAAGGGCTTGATTGGGCCAGACTTCTCAACACCACCGAATGAAAGCAGCGTAACATAAACTCAAAACCATTGTATTTCTTTGAGATTTCTATTCCCATGCACCTCTTCACACCCACACATGGGTATACGTTTCCTGATTTTGTCTAATTACTGATGTCCTCCTCTTTCTCCTCATTCTCATCCTCCACCACCATATCACCAGGGTGACTGTGGTCCATGATGCAACACCCACATAATTTTTTCAAAGGGTGTTTAGGATGCCAGTAAAATAAAAATTGTTTGACAGTATGTTGATGTATACCTCACAGGGGAAAATGTTTATCAGCCCATACACTGGGCATCACAAGTATAGTAGACCCGCTCCTTTCTAATGTGTACAATTTTTTATGAGGCCTTCCTCCACGTGTTTTCCAAGAGTCATTGTAGTGCCTCCAATTTTTTGGCAGCCCTTGCTTTCACTGCATAGGCAAACACTATTGAGACCCGCTCCTTTCTAATGGGAACAATATTTTATGAGGCCCTGTTCCATGTCTCTTCCAAGGGGCATTGGAGTGCCTCTCAATTTTTACCAGCCCTTGCATTCACTGCATAGGCAAACACTATGTGAGAACCGTTACTTTCTAATGGGGACAATATTTTATGAGGCCCTCCTCCACATCTCTTCCAAGGGGCATTGGAGTGACTCCAAATTTTTGGCAAAGCACCCCCACATCATCACACCACCTCCTCCATGCTTCACGGTGCGAACTAGGCATGTAGAGTCCATCCGTTCACCTTTTGTGCGTGCAAAGCAGTAATCAAAGTAAAAGGTGGCTACTTTGAAGAACCTAGAATAAAAGACATATTTTCAGTTGTTTCACACTTTTTTGTAAAGTGTAATGTAAAATTCCACATGTGTTAATTAATAGTTTTGTTGCCTTCAGTGTGATTCTACAATTTTTACAGTCATGAAAATACAGAAAAATCATTGAATGAGAAGGTGTGTCCAAACTTTTGGTCTGTACTGTATATATATATATATATATATATATTAAATATTTATATAAAATATACTATATGTATATATATTATATATAATACATATATGTGTGTGTGTTTTGAAGAATATTTGGTTTTATAACGATGCGTACAGTTGTGCATTACAATGCAATTTTAACATGAGCTTTTACATACAGAGAACTGCTGTATGTTAAAGCTCATGTTGAAATTGCATTGCATACGGATTGCATACGCATGTGATATGTATGTTCCACTTAAAAATTGCACGGAAATCACATGACACTCGCATGACAATCGCATGGCACTCGTCCGTTTTTTCAGTCCAGAAATCGGACCTTTTTTTTTCTCACATATGGGTATGTACCCATACAGTGTTACAAGATCTGTGAACATTTCTGTGATCTCTAAAAGTGAACAAAAGCATTTAAAAATTATTATTTGCTTCCATTTCTCAGACATACAGTGTTTAGTGTTCTGTGAACATTTATGTGAACTCTAAATCTGTTAAGACATTTTTACATATTTTGTAGGCTTGCATTTCTCAGACATAAAGTGTTATGTGGTCTGTAAACATTTCTGTGATCTCTAAAATTAAACAAAAGCTTTTAAAAATTTTGTAAGCTTTTTTCTCAGACATGCAGTTAACGTGGTCTGTGAAAAATTCTGTGATCTCTGAAAGTGAACAAAAGTTTTTAATAATTTTGTAGGCCTCCATTTGCCAGCCATACAGTATTTTGTGGTCTGTGAACATTTCTGTAATCTCTAAAACTGAGAAAAAGCTTTGAAACATTTTTCTGGATTGGATTTGATTGTCATACATACACTTTTGCATTATTTCTGCTACATTATGGTGGAGTAAACAAAAAAAAAAGACTTGATTGCTGTAGGTGCAGTTTTTTTTTATTATTAGAATTAAACTTGGTTTTAAAAGACCTATCAATTGCAAAATACTTAAGGCATGTGTTAAAGCATAGGGAATTGGAATTACTGATGATGGTGCATGCAGATGCCGAGGACGTGGGGCAGGTGTGAGTACACCTGTTGCTGGAAAATATGAAACACGCCCATCCACGACACAAAAGTTCCTTTAGCACTTTGCATGGAGGCACGGTACACCACTTCTGAAGCTAGACCAGTGGAAACAGGTTGTTGGTTGGATAGCAGAAAATGCTTCCAGCAGGTGTGGCAGCACCACATAGTCTTCCATGTGGTCCAGCCTCACCAGCATAAAGTCTGGTTCACTTAATCCTCACCCTGATCCTCCTTCCTCCCATCTATGTTGAATTCCAGGAGACTAGTGATCCCACACTAAAACACTCCAAGGAGCTCTTTACAACATAATATATTGATAAACATAAACATTGATAGTGAACTATCTCCAAGAAGGAAATTAGGACATTCTGTTTAGTGATGCACTAACCTTAGAGCAGCAACAAGAACATGAAGGTGGAGAATGGAAAATTAAGGATAAAAAGAAAAACGATGATGAGACACAGTGGCCGCTAAGTCTTTTTGTTGTTATGTCACAAAGTCAGGAGGACCAGGTTAAGGTGGTGGAAGATGAGGTGGTGGATGAGTCACGGACCCAACCTGGGAAGCTAGCATGCAGAGCAAGGCCAGCAGTGCTGAGGGGGAGAGACTGACAGTAACGAAACAGACAGGAAGAGGCAGTGGGGTGACCAGAGGGAGAAGACAGGCAATTGGTCCCCAGAGCTTCGACACTTCCGAATATTTCTGTCAAAGAGTTAGGTGTTCCCCAGTCTTGGACTTTTTTAAAGAGAGTTCTGAAACAAACAAAATTGTCATTTTCAACAGGTGACATGTAAAGATCAGCAGGGGCCTGACCCTTAACCCATTAGTGACAGAGCCAATTTGGTACTTAATGACCAAGCCAATTTTTACAATTCTGACCACTGTCAATTTATAAGGTTATGTCTCTGGAAAGCTTCATCTTATCACACTGATTCTGAGAAAGCTTTTTTGTGACATATCGTACTTCATGCTAGAGGTAAATTTTCTTTGATATAACTTAGAAAGCCACTGTTTAGGCGCATGGCAGGGCTCAGAATGGAGGGAGCACCATTTGACTTTTTAAACGCAAAATTGGCCATGTCGCGGCCTTAGACCCCCGATGTACCAAAAAAGTTGAAATTCCCTATTCTAACTCCAACCCTAACCCCAACACATCCCTAACCCTAATCCCAGCCCTAACCATAATCCAAACCACAACCTTAACCCCAACACTGCCCAAACCCTAATCCTAACCCAAAACTTATCCTTAGCCACAAACCTAACCCTATCACATCTCTAATACTAATTCCAACCCTAACCATAATCCCAACCATAACCACAACCCTAACTTTAGCCCAAACCTTACTTTAGCCCAACCCTAACCCTAGCCCCAACCCTAACCCTAACTTTAGCCCAACCCTAACTTTAGCCCAACCTTAACTTTAGCCAAAGTCCAACTATATGCACAACCATAACCCTAACCATTACCCTAATGGTAAAGTAGAAATAAATACATTTTTTATTTTAATATTTTTACCTAACTAAGGGGTGATAGGGTCTATCACAGTGATCAAAATGTACCAATAGGAAAAATGTCCTTTTGCTTCCGGGTGCCGGCCGGCAGATCTCGGTGGGCACACTACGCATGCACCCGCCATTTTCATCACGGAAGAAGATGCCGGCGGCCAAGGGGTTGCAGGAGGGTTCAGTGACACCAGGAGGTAGCAGATGCGAATCAACCCGAATCATGTTCTCCAGAGTCTCAGCAACCCCCGGCAGCTGAGACCCTGGAGAAATTCCGAATCTGGGGCGCTATACACTTTTTTCTCAGGGCTGTTAAAAAGCAGCGATGAGGCATAAGCACCCTTAACTGCCGCCATTAAAAAGAGTATCAGCATTTGTTAAGGGGTTAAGAATCTAACTATCACCAGCATGATCAGGGCATTACACCTGGCACAAGTCAACATTTATTGCTATTATAATGCTCATCTATAGAGTATTGCATGTTCTGGAGTACATTTTACTTGGTATCTAACCCTCAAAAAACTTGTTCCAAATTTATCAGTATTATATTACTCATCCATAGGGTATTACATTTTCTTAGGTACATTTTGTTGGTGTATAATTCCAAAAACTTGTTCCAAAATTTCGGCTGTGTGCACACATTGCAAATTTGGTATGTTATTGTTGCGTTTTTTCATCACAGATATGTGACAAAACCTGTAGCAAAACCTGATGCCAGCAAAGTGAATGAGAAACCTGAAGTGTCCTGCACACGCTAAGCATTTTTGAATTGCAAATTTGGTGCAGAAAATAATCTGCAACATGTCAATTCTCAGCACGTTTTTGATCTGCATTTTTCAACATTTGGTTCACTCAAATCAATCAAAAACACAGGCAAAAAAGTGCATTTTTCCTTCCTAGAGATGCAGAAATGGTGCAGAAATTTTATTCAATATGTACACATACCCTTATCTGTATTATATTGCTCACCCATAGGCTATTTCATGGTCTGGGGTACATTTTCTTGGTATATAACTATCAAAAGTGCATAGCCTTTATGAGTTTAGGAGTACTAATACATGCCAATTTGAAAAGAATGTGTATGAGACCCTCCTTTATGTCTAAGGCTGGTTTCACAGTTGCGTTGGGCAGAGCTGGCGAGGGCTGCGCACTTCCTCCGTTAAGCCCCACCCACTGCCGCACCTCTTCCGTTCAGCTCCACCTACGTCTGCATGAATCCTGCATACCTGTCTTTAACATGGGATACACAGGCAATGCGGATGTATGCGGATGTGTCCGCATGTGTCGTTTTGACATGCCCACCGACCGCAACAAAATGCAACATGTTGCGTTCTACGCAGTTCGGCGCAGAATCAAAACTACGCATGTGGACACATCCGCATACATCCGCATGGCTTGCGTACCCAATGTTAAAGATATGTACGCAGGATGCATGCAGACGTAGGCGTAGCTGAACGGAAGAGATTTGGCACTGGGCCCAGCTTAATGGAGTAAGTACACAGTTCTCCGCCGCTCTGCCCAACGCAAAAGTGAAACCAGCCAAATACATAGTGTATCTGAGTTCCTCATTTTTGGCAGTTCTTGCTTCCCTCAAAAACAAAACTGAAATTACCTGTTTTTTCATTAAAAAATCTATTTTGGTTTACTTAAATTATATTTATTTTTACATCCTTTGTTAAAAAATATTTCTTAACATTTTCTTCCTATAAAATGCAATTTCTCATCAGTTTGGAATGTTTTATTGTCTCTCCTTAAAGTGGAGTAAAAGTGTGACACCAATGTTCTCAGCAGCAATGTGGGAGTAAAAGATGCTTCATTGTGTCTTCCCCATGCTGTTCTCCTTCCATTCAGCACTTTTCCCATCCATTCCAACATTTTCAGTGCCCCTAAGACCTCTTTATAGTGTCTGCCAGAAAAAAAGCTTGTCTTTCCCATTGACTCTTATTATACTCAATATTTGAAATGCTCTGTTCGAATGACGAGTACCCAAGCATTTTAGTGCTCACTTTTTCCTATCAATTAGCTTTATTATTACATTTCCTACACTTCTCCATATCCTGCTATTTCTTATGTGTTTGTTTTTTTACTTTTTTCCTTGCAACGCTTAATTTCAGAAGAGTATCAAAAGGGTCTTCACAGGAGGCAAGGGCGGCACTCACATCTCTGCAACACCTATCACCCTTTGTGACACAGGATGTCACCAGGAGGCAGCACGTCAATCACTTATTAATTTCACTGCCATGCCCTGATGACAGTAGTTCCCTGGTTCTGTACAAGTTATTGATAAGTGACCTCTTCTTCAGTCGCTACTGCCACTGTCACTGTCATGGCTTCTAATACTGCAGAATCTTTCCTTCAAACAAATTATCATAAGATGGCATTTTTTGAAGAATGGTGCCGTATAATTATTGGGTATCCAAGCTGGACACATGGCATGAACTAGCTCTCTATGCCTTGGAAGTCTTGGCCTGCCCTTCCTCTAGCGTTTTGTCAGAGCGCGTTTTTAGTGCCGCTGGTGGAATTATAACTGATAAGTGCATCTGCCTGTCAACTGAAAATACTGACAGGCTGACTCTTATAAAAATAAACAAGGGCTGGATTGGGCCAGACTTCTCAACACCACCGTATGATAGCAGCATAACATAAACTCAAATCCAGTGTCTTTTTTTGGAAGGTTTATTCCCATGCACCTCTTCACACCAACACATGGGTATAGAATTCCTGATTTTGGCTATTTTCTGCTGGACTTCTCCTTCTCCTCAACCTCATCGTCCATCACCATATCACCAGGGTGACTGTGGTCCATGATGCTACACCCACATAATTTTTTTAAAGGGTGTTTATGATTGTTATACAGTATGTTCATGTATACCCCCAAGGGGTAAATGTTTGTCAGCCCTTACACTTAGCACATGGGCATTACAAGCATAGGAGACCCTTTTCTTTTCTAATGGGAACATTTTTTTTGAGGCACTCCTCCCTGTCTCTTCCAAGGGGCATTGGAGTGCCTCCAAATTTTTGGCAGATCTTGCATTCACTGCATAGGCAAACACTATGGGAGACCCAATTCCTAATAATGATAATGGGAACATTGTTTTCAGGAGGCTCTCCTGTATGTCTTTTCAAAGGGGTATTGGGGCGAGTTCAAATTTTGGGTAGCCCTGCCACTCACTGCATACGCAATAACAGTATAGGAGACCCACTGTTTAATGAAGGGAACAACAATCTCTCTAAGAATAGTGAGGGTCGACTGCTGGCCTTTTAAGAATAGTGAAGGCCACCTGATGGCCCTATAAAAATAGGCTTTGTTACTTTCAGAGTCCCTCCTTCATAAATGAAGCAGGATGTGTCTGATGATGTGTCAAACACCACATGGCCAGATAAGGTTGTAAAATGTTAAAATGATATTTCCCAGCAAATGCATTTGTCTTGGTTGAAAGCAATGATAAAGTTCAAAAATGCATCAAAAACGCTGCATGTGAACATAGCCCAAGGTGTGGAGGAGCATGCTTTAGTTTTTTCTTTTTCCTTATATACAAGTCATTACACTGGAAAGGATGTTTCTTAACATATTTCTCAGGAAAATCCATTTTGTTTTTGTTTTTGTATGTTTTATTGTGAGTCTGTAAAAGTGGCGTAAGACTAACAACATTGTTCACAGCAGTGACTTGGGAGTCAGAAATGCCTGCAGAGATCTTCCCCATGCTGTTCCCATGTAATTTGAGCACTGTTCCCATCAATTTCCACAATTTCTAGTCCTTCTGTAGAAAGCCGTTTGGGCCACCTGAAAAATGCTCGAGTTTCCAATAGACTTACATTGGGCTCGTTGCTCTGGTCGAGCACACAGACATTCCAATTTGTTTGACCCGAGCAACGAGCACCCAAACATTTTAGTGCTCGCCCATCAGTACTCATTCTACAATAAAACAAAACAAACTCTCGCATGCCTGTCTGTGAAAAAAAAAATAAAAGCTACATTTCAGAATATGGCCACGCAAAAAAAATACCTAATTATTTTTTGAGAAAATGTTGTCTTCATGGTGCAAAAGAAGAAAATCATAAATACATAAATCTGGTATCACTATGATTGCAATGAATGAAGAATGAAGCTGTATTATAACTTTTACCACACAGTGAACAAATTAAACTAAAAAATATAATAAAAATAAGTGAATTGCTGGTTACTAGTCATTCTGTGTCTGAAAAATGTGAATTAAAAGTGATCAAAAAAATATTATGTACTCGTCCCATTAAAAATAGGTTATTATAAGGCTCTGGTGAAAAAAGTAAAAAACTCACAGCTGTCGGAATATGGTGATGAGAAATATATTTTTTTTAGTAAAACGGAATTTTTGAAGCAAAAAGTTACAAAAAAATATATAACTTTGTTCTATTTGTAATCACACTGACCCAAAGACCAAAGCCATGATAACACTTGTACTGCATGTTAAACATCAGAAAAAATAAAACTAAAATTGATTCTTGAATTGTTGTTTATTTGTTCATTTTGCCATCCCCCAAAAATGGAAATAATGCTCAGTTCACATTTATCCCATGCTCTAAGCTGTGCACTTATGTGCATGAAAATACCCCATGAAAATTAGGTGAAATCGCTAAAATTACCATTCATTATGATGAGGCATATGGAGGTACTGTGAACTCCATCTGGCTTTTATTGTGGTAGTGTCCTGTCATTGTAGAGTGTTTTTAAAGTGTGGTTCACCACAAATGTGTATGCCTAAAATGATGGACACAAGAAGAACAGAGGCCAGACAGGCACCTGCCTTATCAATTGAATAGTTTAATCTCAGGCCACTTCTGTATCACATTGCCGATTATGGCTATGTTCACACGATGCATTTTTTGCAACATTTTTTCTGTAGGCTAAACCTGCTCTCTTGGCACTAAAGTAGCTGCTTAAAACATTATTTAAATAAGTTAAATAAGCAGCGCGGGGTCCCCGCACTTGTGACAACCAGCCTTGCTAAAGTAGACAGCTGAGGGTGGTATTCTCAGGCTGATAAGGGGCCGTGGATATTGGCCCCCCAGCTTAAAAATAGCAGCCTGCAGCCGCCCAGAAAAGGCACAACTACTGTACTAGAAGCGCCAATTCTGGCACTTTGCCCACCTCTTCCCACTTGCCCTGTGATGGTGGCAAGTGGGTTTCACATTTGTGGGGTTGAGGTCTTTGTATAGTCCGGTGACATCAAGCCCAAGGATTATTAATGGAGAAGTGTCTGTAAAACACCTATCCATTACTAATCCTATATTTATGTTGTAAATAAACACACAACCAGAATACAGTCATTTAATTGAATGAATAACACAGACTCCTTTAATGAATCTAAATTAAACCTTACTCATGTCATCACCCATTCCACTGAAGCTATGGTTTCCTGTAATATAACAAAAATAAAAAACAAACATATCTCTCAATTTTGCTTGGCTGGTTATCAAAAATGCAGGGGAACAAGGGGTAGCAATGTATTCTAGAGAAATTTCATAAATAATGGGGTCCATTTCCTTCTCTTACCCCCAAATGGCAACATCTCTTCATTTGGCTCCCATATGCTCTCCCATCCTGCCCCGATGTATCCATTCTGCCTTATATGATCTACTTTCCTGCCCCCATGTCTTTCTATACTGCGCCATGTATCTCTATACTGCTCTCATGTTTCCATTCTGCCCCATGTCTCCATACTGCCCCATGTCTCCATTCAGCCCCATGTCACCTCCATTCTTCCCCCATATCTCCATACTGTCCCCCATTTAATTTCCATTTTGCCCGATGTGATCTCCTATCTCATCCTCATAGCATAGCATTACAAAAAAGGTAAAAAAGAAAACAAAAAATCTCCACACCTGGTTGCGGTCCAGCGTCGTTGTCTTACTTCATCCACCTGAGGTACAGATGAGCCGGCGCCTCATAGTGAAGTCATGCGTCAGTAATGTACACCTCGACTTCAACTACTAGTCTGTGATTGGCTGGTGGATATTAACTATTACTGTGCAGGAATCCCCCACACGGTAATATATTTCAACTGAATATGCATCTGAAAATGCATATTCAGTTACTGAACCAGCAGAATCCTGCAGCTGGGGCATGGTGAGCAGAAAATGTGACCCGGTCCGGGCCCCCTTCTGCTCATCAGGCCACATATGCCAGCAAGGGCAGTAATGCCATAATAACAGCACTGCATAATGTTTAAAACAACCCTTCATGAATTATTGGATGAGTCCTGTTTCTAAATTTGAGGGTGTTAAGGGTCAGCGGAACGCACCTATTAATATTAAGGAGAGGTGCGTTCGCAGCCCTGGTCCACCGTGCAGGCAGAGCCTGCTAGTAAGATGGCATGAAAAGGCAGTATGAGCGAACTCTGTAATCCCGCAGAGTCGCAGATGTAAAATACCGTAGCACTATATGGCGGTATAAGCAAACTCTGTTAGACCACAGAGTCGCTAACTAAAACGCTGTGGCGGTATATGGCGGTATAAGCGAACTCTGTTACTTCACAGAGCCGCTGTGAAAAAGACTGTGTCCTGTTAGACTCACAGGCGACACAGATGACTGCTAAGCGATTGCAGTCTGTGGTCTTGCCACACACTCAGCAAACTCTTCACCGGAGGTGCCGGTATACTAGGGGCTTATTTCAGCCAGAGCCCTGAATCCAAACACACAAAACTCCTCACCAAAGGTGCCGGTATTCTTGGGGTTTATTACAGCCTGGTCTGTAACCACATGCATAAGACCACACTGGCGCAAGCTCGTAACAGATATGATACTAGCGCACGGCTGTGCGGTTATGCAACCCTTTTATAGTAGCCACGAGTATAAGACCTTCCAAAACAGACCAATAGGAAACTGCTTCAGAACACAAACAGCTTCAGGACCTTCCTGGAGGACCAATAGGAGGCTCAGCAGTATCCGAGCATGTGACCCCTGATCTCCAATGGGAGATCTTGCCCTGGGCATGCTCAGATGGAGAAATAGATGATTTAGTCCCAAAGCTGCCTGCTCCAACGCTGGTTACAATAGAGGATCCAGGAGAGGCAGCAGCAAGTTTCCGCACAGTATCGAACTGGGCGAGACGCTGGGACCGACATCTCTGCTGAGCAGGCTCCACTGCGGCCGGAGATGGATGTGGGACCGCAGCGGGAATAGCTCGAGATTCCCCCTGTGCAGAAGTGGGAACTCGAACCCTAACATTACCCCCCCTCATAGTGCCCCTCTTCTTTGGGCCTCGCTGCGTTTAAAGGCAGTGATGAGTTGCAGAGCGTGAATGTGCTCGGCAGGCTCCCAGGACCTGTCCTCAGGCCCATAATCCACCAAATAAAATTTTTGCCCCGTACCACCTTACACCCTACGATGGCATTCACCTCATGATCGTCGGTAGATGAACCCAACGTCCCAGCAGATAATTCGGAAAACTGGGAAAGGACCACGGGTTTCAGAAGGGACACATGAAAGGTATCGGAAATACCAAGGCGAGGCGGAAGGGATAAGCGGTAAACTACAGGGTTTACCTGCTCAAGGATCTTAAAAGGACCCAAAAAGCGAGGTGCCAACTTAGTAGACTCTACTCGCAGCCTGATGTACCATGTAGAGAGCCACACTAAGTCGCCCGGAGCAAATATCGGAGCGGGCGCTGATGGACATGGGCTGAAGACCTCATTCTCTCCTTGGAGGCCTGGATGGCATCCTGGGTTCGATCCCAAATGTCCCGTGCCTCCACAGCCCAGTCTGCCACCCTGGAGTCGGCAGAAGACACGGGCATGAGCACCGGAACCCGCGGATGCTGACCATAGTTCAAGAGGAATGGAGTCTGTCCGGTGGAGTCAGCCACAGCGTTATTGAGAGCAAACTCTGCCCACGGTAGCAAAGATGCCCAGTCATCCTGCCTGGCAGAGACAAAATGTCACAAATATGTGACCAAGGTCTGGTTGGCCCTCTCTACCAACCCATTCGTCTCTGGATGATACGCAGAGGAGAGATTCAATTCAATGCTGAGTAGCCGACACAGCTGTCTCCAGAATCAAGATGCAAATTGGGGACCTCGATCACTGACGATTTTGTCTGGCATTCCGTGTAATCGGAAAATATGCCTAATAAATAATGCTGCCAAGGCCCGTGCAGACGGTAACCGTGGTAACGGCACCAAGTGCACAATTTTGGAGAAGTGGTCGCTTACCACCCAGATGATGGTGCAGCCCCGAGACTTGGTAAGCCCATCACAAATTCCATCCCAACCATTTCCCAAGGCCTGTCTGCTACCGGTAAAGGGAAAAGTAGCCCAGCTGGCCGTTGTCGAGGGGACTTATTCTTGGCGCAGGAGATGCACACCTGAACGTATTCCCGATGTTACGGACCATATGTGGCCACTAGTATGTCCTCGTCAGCAACTCAGATGTCCTTTTTGTCCCAAAATATCCACCCACCCTGGACAAATGTGCCCAAGAGAGTACCTCAGGTTGCAAATTGGTGGGTACAAAAGTCTTGACCGGAGGCACAGACTCAAGCGAAACTGGGGCCACAGTTCTTAGGCTCTCTGTGGGGACAATCAGCCGACGCTCCTCCTCCACCTCCTCAGAGGACACCACAGAGTGAGAGAGAGCAATAGCCCGAATTGTTATGTTTCAGTAGCTGAGGAGTGCAGGTAAAAAAGGCAATACACCAGAGCAGTTGGAATCTATGAGATTGCAGTACCCTGACTAACCACCACAACTAGAGGCAGCCGTGGAGCGTTCCTACGTTGGTCCTAGACGCCTCGTCACAGCCTGAGAAACTAACTACACCTAAAGATAGAAAGAGGAAAGCTATCTGCCCCGGAGCAGATCCCCAAAGGTCATAGAAAGCCCCCAAACATGTAATGGCGGTTAGACAAGAAGAAATACTGACACAGACAGAAAATAGTATGAGCAAACGTTGGGGCCCAAACTACCTAAATAGAAAAGGATAGGAAGGGCACTTACTGCAATCCCAAAAAACCCTGAAAAGCACCAACTCTACTAATTTCAAAAACACCTGAGATCACACGACCTCTACCACCTAAATTAGTTTTCTGGTGTAACAAAATCAAAACAGCAGCCACTGAAAAAACTGGAAAAAGCAAATGTACAAACATCAGTGGCTGAACTGAACTGAGAGGCAAAAGCCCCCAGAGGGGACCCTTAAGGCCCCCACAGAAGTGCAGGACAAAAAGCAAAAATCAAGCACAAAAACAAAAAGAAGAAAATGTCTTATCTGATAGCAGGAGATGCAGACACGACACAGCAGGCTATAAAGGAAGCAGGAATCAAGGATTGAGACCAGAACAATTGATCACCGGCAACCCTGATGGGAAGGCGACTCCCTTATATAAGACCAGTCAGTAACACCTGATTCCCAATCCTCACAATCTTCACTGGACAGTCCAGTACCGCTTGTAACCACCAGAGGGAGCCTCTGCTCAGAACTCATTTCAAGTCCATTCACAACACCGAATGTTCTCACCGGAGAGGAAATGGAGTGTGAAATAGAACCGGGAGAAGAACAGGGACCATCTGGCCTGACGAGAATTTAACCGCTGGGCGGTCTGTAAATAGACCAAATTTTTGTGGTCAGTGAAAACTTGAAAGGGAAAGCGAGTCACCTCCAGGAGATGTCTCCTCTTGGAAAAGGCCAACTTAATGGCTAGCAACTCCCTATCCCAAATGGAATAATTCCTCTCCGCTGGTGTGAAGGTCTTGGAAAAGAAGAAACAAGGATGTTTCCGACCTTGAGCATCCGTTTGACAAAGGACTGCTCCAGCACCAACGGATGAGGCATCAACCTCCAATATAAAAGGCTTATCAACCTCGGGGCGATGTAAGATGGGAGCGCTAGCAAAATGGGACTTAATTGAAGTAAAGGCCTTGGAGACCTCCTCTGACCACAATTTGGGATTGGCTCCCTTCTTGGTGAGGGCTACTAAGGGAGCTACCAAAGTGGAGAAGTGGGGAATGAATTGGCGATAGTAATTAATGAACCCCATAAAGCGCTGCACCGCTTTAAGAGAGTGGGGTTCTTGCCAATCCATTACAGCCTGTAGTTTGGCAGGATCCAGAGCCAATCACTGGGCGGAGATGATATAGCCCAGGAACGGTAGAGACTCCTGCTCAAACACGCACTTCTCCAACTTCACATATAGGGAATTTGACCGCAAGAGGTCGAAGACCTTGCAGACATCTCTCCGGTGGGAGACCATATCTGGAGAAAAGATGAGAATGTCATCCAGATAGACTACCACTGAGGGGGTAAGCATATCCCGGAAGATGTCATTTACAAAATCTTGGAAGATGGCTGGAGCATTACAGAGCCCGAAGGGCATCACCAGATATTCGTAATGTTCATCTCTGTCATTGAACGCAGTCTTACATTCTTCCCCCTCACGGATGCGGATCAGGTGATAGGCACCACGTAGATCCAGCTTAGTAAATACACATTGCTCCCCGAAGCCTATCATAGAGCTCAGAGATTAGGGGCAATGGGTATTTGTTCTTAACGGTAATGGCGTTAAGACCCCTATAGTCTATACACGGTCGTAATTCTCCATTCTTCTTCTGCACAAAGAAAAATCCTGCCCCTCCTGGTGACACTGACTTCCTAACAAGCCCTCTTGCCAGATTCTCCTGTATGTATAGTGACATGGCCTCCGTCTCAGGAAGAGAAAGAGGATTCACTGTTCACCGAGGGGGCTCTGTGCCAGGCAAGATATCTGTAGGACAGTCATAGGGGCGATGAGGTGGAAGAGTCTCTGCTGCCTTTTTGGAGAATACGTCCGCGTATGACTGATAAACCTTGGAGAGAGAGGCAAGGTCTATGAGTATCTCCGTGGTGGACACCTGAACGTCCTCCCTGAGACGTCTGCCTCTACAGCAATCACCCCAACCTAGTATTCCCCCAGAGGACCAATCAATATGGGGAGAATGGTGGCAGAGCCAGGGTAATCCCAACAGAACCTCATCTATTCACTCAGGAAGAACAAAAAAGGATATATTCTACTGATGAGAAGGGGACATAGACAGGGGAAGAGGGACAGTCTGGTGGGTGATCTGTGAGGACAGGATTGCTCCATTCAAGACTCGCACCGACACTGGCTCGGCGAGCGTCACCAGAGGTATAGAATGGCTAGAGGCAAAGGAGGAGGACATAAAATTCCCCTCTGCCCAAGAGTCCACACAAATCTTAGCGGGAAGAGTGGATGAACCAAGGGAGATTAACCCTTTAAGGAGCACTTTCTGAGCAAAAACCGTCGCATCTAATGACCCTGCTCCCATGGTCACTGAACACGACCGTTTACTCATCCGCTGGGGACAACGGTTGGCATAATGTCCCGGCTGCTGACACACTCTACAGACCACGGATACTCGAGTGGTCCGAGACTTAGATTCCGCTCGAGAAGCCTCCATGGTCTCTTGGGGGTCGGACGTCCGAACGGGGAGTTTAGGAGGTTTGGCAAAGGTAGGAGCCAGCTGAAACCTCTGCCTACACTGGATCCGCTCCAACCTCCGCTTGTGAAAACATAGGTCGATGTGGGTAGATATGGAGATGAGTTTCTCCAGTGTGGCAGGAATCTCTCTTGTAGCCAAAGCGTCCTTTACATGGTCTGCCAGTCCTCTCCAGTACACCGGAATGAGAACTTTATCCGGCCACTCAAATTCAGAGGCCAAAGTCCGAAATTGGACTGAAAACTGGCTGACCATGGACAAGCCCTGTGATATTGCCAGCAGTTGGAGTGCCGTATCGTGTGTCATCTGAGGTCCAAAACGACCTTTTTTAGAGCCTCCAAAAAACGAGGAGAACTCTGCACCACACGATCGTCGCGCTCCCACCGCGGCATTGCCCATTCCAGCACTCTGCCTGATAGAAGAGACACAATGCAGGACACTTGTGCCCGTTCCGTGGGAAAACGTGCTGCCAGAAGCTCAAGTCGTATAGAGTACTGACTCCCGAATCCCCGACAATGTTTACTGTCCCCAGCAAACTTGTCTGGAAGCGGGAGGTGAGATAAGGTTGGAGCAGAGGTAGCGGAGGACAAACTGGCTGTGGCTACGCTAGCAGCCTGAACAGCGACTGCGGTAACATCCACATCTGAGGTTGTGAGGTCAAGAGACGCCAACCTACCCTCCAGCTGCTGGATGTACTGCTGTAGACGCTGGTCATCTGCCATTTTACTAGCCAGACCCTGGCGCTAGTATTATGCTAAGGGCCAGCGGAACCCACCTAATAGATATTAAGGAGAAGTGCGTTCGCAGCCCGGGTCCACCGTGCAGGCAGAGCCTGCTGCTAGTAAGATGGTGCGAAAAGGCAGTATGAGCGAACTCTGTTATCCCGCAGAGTCGCAGATGTAAAATGCCGTAGCACTTTATGGCGGTATAAGCGAACTCTGCTAGACCACAGAGTCGCTAACTAAAACGCTGTGGCGGTATATGGTGGTATAAGCAAACTCTGTTACTTCATAGAGCCGCTGTGAAAAAGACTGCGTCCTGTTAGACTCACAGGCGACACAGATTACTGCAAAGCGATTGCAGTCTGTGGTCTTGCCATACACTCAGCAAACTCTTCTCCGGAGGTGCCGGTATACCAGGGGCTTATTTCAGCCAGAGCCCTGAATCCAAACACACAAAACTCCTCAACGAAGGTGCCGGTATTCTAGGGGCTTATTTCAGCCGGGTCCCTAACCACATGAATAAGACCACACTGGCGCAAGCACGTAACAGATATGATACTAGCGCATGGCCGTGCAGTTATGCAACCCTTTTATAGTAGCCACGAGTACAAGACCTTCCAGAACAGACCAATAGGAAACTGCTTCAGAACACAAACAGCTTCAGGACCTTCCTGGAGAACCAACAGGAGGCTCAGCAGTATCCGAGCATGTGACCCCTGATCTCCAATGGGAGATCTTGCCCTGGGCATGCTCAGATGGAGAAAAAGAGGACTTAGTCCCAAAGCTGCCTGCTCCAATGCTGGTTACAACAGAGGATCCAGGAGAGGAAGCTGCAAGTCTCCTCACATTATCAGACTGGGCGAGACGCTGGGACCGACGTCTCTGCTGAGCAGGCTCCACTGCGGCCGGAGATGGGTGGGGAACTGCAGCGGGAATAGCTCGAGTTTCCCCCTATGCAGAAATGGGAACTCGAACCCTAGCAGGGGATTTCTGCTATTCTAACATTTCAGGGGCTCTGAAGATACGACATGGCATCTGCTATCTATTATAGAGAAATTTGTGCTTCAAAAATCAAATTGATATTTCTTCCCTTGTTAGATCTGTCATGTGTTCAAACAGCAGTTTTTGACCACATTTGGGGTAATGTCACATTCAGGAGAAGTTTATAACAAATTGTGGCATCCGTAATCTCTTACTATCCCTTGTCAAAGAAACAAATTTGTCTTTATTTCAATGTAGTACATGAAGGGTTAACAAATTTGCTGACAGCAGTTTATACTAATCTTAGAGGTGTAGACTTTAAAATTATACTTCTGGGGATTTTATAAAACATAGACCACTCAAAGTCACTTCAATTCTGGTTTTCCTTAATAAATAGAATTAGTAACCATTCTTACATACTCCTAATAAAACAAGAGGACATTTGAAAAATGATGTTAATTGTAAGTATACATATGGCAAATGTTATTTATTAACTATTTTGCATACCATCATTCTCTGGTTTAAAGGGATTCTGTCAACAGGTTTTTGCTACCCCATCTAGAGCAGTATAATTTAGGGGCAAAAACCGTGATTCCAGTGGTGTGTCACTTACTATGCTACTTACTGTTATTTGTATAAAATTAAATTTTTATCTGCTACACATCTTGAACAAATATGACACAAAACAAATAGCAGCAAAATCATAATGATGATAAACTATAATTATATAGGCTGCTTGTTAGGGAAATAGAGGATCTATCGCTAAATACACAGAGGGTGTTTTTTTTAAATAAATCAAAAAGAAGGATCCAAGTGTATAATATAAAAGAATACAAAAACTTTATTGATACATAAAAAAGCAGGACAGGAGTATCCGAACAGTGAACAAACACAGTGGTGGGTATCTATATAAGATATACACCATACATATATCATACTAGTTTCCTATAAAAATAGATATAAAGTATAGGGCACATAAATAAATGTGTAGGGGCCAGAACAGTAAACATGTGTTTTAAATCATGAATTGAAATCAAAATGCCAGTGCATATGATAAAATGCATGTAGCTGCACCAATGTTCATGTGGATATCACCGTTGCTGCATGTGATAAAATTTCTTACTTCCACATGGAGGTTGGCTACCTATCCAAAGCTGGAAACCAGCAGCTATAGTACAAATGCCCATTGTAAAGATTAGGGGTGCCAGTGAAATTCCATAAGTCACATGAAAACGGCTATTTAGCCGCCTACGGTACAAGTTCAGTGACTAACATGGAGTAAATAAGGAGAGCATTACCTCCGAAAAATAGTAGCTGGCGCTCACAAAGGAAACCAGGATGATGCAAACGTGCCCCTAGCATTCTGCTTTCTGAGCTTAGTATAACCCCACCCACACCACTGATTGGAAGCTTTTGCCTATATATAGTGTATACAGAAAGCTGTCAATCAGTGGTTTGGTGGGATTGCACATAGCTCATAAATATTGATTGACTACTTTGCAGCAGAATTACTAGTCATCTAATGATAATCTCCTCTTAATAAAGCAGTTATTTTAAAAAGACCACACTATGCAACCCAATAAGTGACAAATTGCTGGAAAAAAGGTCACTGTCTCTACCATACGCTACTCTCAGATTAGATGAGAAAAATCTGATGACAGATTCCCTTAACCCCTTCACCCCCAAGGGTGGTTTGCACGTTAATGACCGGGCCAATTTTTACAATTCTGACCACTGTCTCTTTATGAGGTTATAACTCTGGAACGTTTCAATGGATATTCGCGATTCTGAGATTGTTTTCTCGTGACATATTGTACTTCACGTTAGTTGTAAAATTTCTTCGATATAATTTGCGTTTATTTTTGAAAAAAACGCAAATATGGCAAAAAATTTTAAAATTTTGCAATTTTCAAACTTTTAATTTTTATTCCCTTAAAACAGAGAAATATTTCACACAAAATAGTTAAGAAATAACATTTCCCACATGTCTACTTTACATCAGCACAATTTTGGAACCAATATTTTTTTTTGTTAGGAAGTTATAAGGGTTAAAAGTTGACCAGCGATTTCTCATTTTTACAACAAAATTTACAAAGCCATTTTTTTTAGGGACCACCTCACATTTGAAGTCACTTTGAGGGGTCTATATGGCAGAAAATACCCAAAAGTGACACCATTCTAAAAACTGCACCCCTCAAGGTACTCAAAACCACATTCAAGAAGTTTATTAACCCTTCAGGTGCTTCACAGGAACTAAAGCAACGTGGAAGGAAAAAATGAATATTTAACTTTTTAGCCACAAAAATGATATTTTACAAACTTTTTTTTTATTTTCACAAGGGTAAAAGGAGAAAATGGACAGATAAGGTTGTTATGCAATTTCTCCTGAGTACGCCAATAACCAATATGTGGGGGAAAACCACTGTTTGGGCACACGGCAGAGCTCGTAAGGGAAGGAGCGCCGTTTGACTTTTTCAAACTAAAATTGGCTGGAATTTAGATTGGATGCCATGTCGCATTTGGAGAACCTCTGATGCACCTAAACAGTGGAAACCCCCACAAGTGACACCATTTTGGAAACTAGACCCCCTAAGGTACTTATCTAGATCTGTTGTGAGCACTTTGAACCCCCAAGTGTTTCACAAAAGTTTATAATGCCTGGGTGTGAAAAAAAAAAAAAATTCCACAAAAATGATTTTTTAGTCCTAAATTTTTGAATTTTCCAAGGAAATTGGACCCCAAAAGTTGTTGTCCAATTTGTCCTGAGTACGCTGATACCCCATATGTGGGGTGGAAAACTGTTTGGGCGCACGGCAGGGCTTGGAAAGGAAGTAGTAACGTTTTGGAATGCAGACGTTGATGGGGGTCATGTTCCGTTTGCAGTGCCCCAGATGAGCCTAAACAGTGGAAATCCCCCACAAGTGACCCCATTTTGGAAACTAGACCCCCTAAGGAACTTATCTAGATCTTTGGTGAGCACTTTGAACCCCCAAGTGCTTACACAAGTTTATAATGCCCGGGCATGAAAATAAAAAATCCTATTTTTTTCCCACAAAAATTATATTTTAGTCACTAATTTTTTATTTTCCCAAGGGTATCAGGAGAAATTGGACCACATAAGTTGTTGTCCAATTTGTCCTGAGTACGCTGATGCCCCATATGTGGGGGGGAACCACTGTTTGGGCGCACGGCAGAGCTCGGAATGGAAGGAGCACCATTTGACTTTTTCCAACCAAAATTGGCTGGAATTGAGATTGGATGCCATGTTGCATTTGGAGAGCCCCTGATGTGCCTAAACAGTGGAAACCCCCCACAAATGACCCCATTTGGGAAACTAGACCCCCTAAGGAACTTATCTAGATCTTTGGTGAGCAACTTGAACCCCCAAGTGCTTCACACAAGTTTATAACGTAGAGCCGTAAAATTTAAAAATCATATTTTTTCCACAAAAATGATCTTTTCACCCCAATTTTTATTTTTCCAAGGGTAACAAGACTCCAAAAGTTATTGTGCAATTTGTCCTGAGTGCGCTGATATCCCATATGTGGGGGTAAACCACTGTTTGGGTGCATGGCAGAGTTTGGAAGGGAAGGAGCGCCGTCTGACTTTTTCAAGGCAGAATTGGCTGGATGCCATGTCGTGTTTGGATAGCTCCTGATCTGCCTATACAGTGGAAACCCCCATACATGACACCATTTTGGAAACTAGACCCCTCAAGGAACTTACCTAGATGTGTGGTGAGAACGTTGAACCCCCAGGTGTTTCACTAAAGTTTATAACGTACAGCCGTTAAAATAAAAAATCCTTTTTTTTTTTTTACAAAAATGATTTTTTTGCCCCCAATATTTTATTTTCACAAGGGTAACAGAAGAAATTGGAACCCTAAAGTTGTTGTCCAATTTGTCCTGAGTACGCTGATACCCAATATGTGGGCGAAAACTACTGTATGGGCACACATCGGGGCTCGGAAGGGAAGTAGTGGCGTTTTGGATTGCAGACTTTGATGGAATGGTCTGGGGGCGTCATGTTACATTTGGAGAGCCCCTGATGCACCTAAACAGTGGAAACCCCCCACAAGTGACCACATTTTGGCAAATAGACCCCACAAGGAACTTGTCTAGATGTGTGGTGAGCACTTTGAACCCCGAAGTGCTTCACAGAAGTTTATAACGTACAGCCGTAAAAATAAAAAATCCTTTTTTTTTACAAAAATGATTTTTTTCGCTCCCAATATTTTATTTTCACAAGGGTAACAGGAGAAATTGGACCCCAAAAGTTGTTGTCCAATTTGTCCTGAGCACGCTGATACCCAATATGTGGGAGAAAACTACTGTATGGGCGTACGTCAGGGCTCGGAAGGGAAGTAGTGACGTTTTGGATTGCAGACTTTGATGGAATGGTCTGGGGGCGTCATGTCGCATTTGGAGAGCCCCTGATGCACCTAAACAGTGGAAACCCCCCCAAGTGACCCCATTTTGAAAAATAGACCCCACAAGGAACTTATCTAGATGTGTTGTGAGCACTTTGAACCCCGAAGTGATTCACAGAAGTTTATAACGCACAGCCGTAAAAATAAAAAATCATTTTTTTTGCACAAAAATGATATTTTCGCCCCCAGTTTTTTATTTTCCCAAGGGTAACAGAAGAAATAGGACAAATTGCACAATAACTCTTGGGGTCCAGAGTACGCTGATACCCCATATGTGGGGATAAACTACTGTTTGGACGCATAGCAGAGCTCAGAAGTGAAGGAGCACCGTTTGACTTTTTCAACGCAGAATTGGCTGGAATTGAGATCAGACGCCATGTCACATTTGGAGAACCCCTGATGTGCCTAAACAGCGGAAACCCCCCAATTATAACTCCAACCCTAACCCCAACACACCCCTAACCCTAGTCCCAACCCTAACCACAAACCTAACCCTAACACACCCCTAATCCCAACCCTAACCCTAATCCGAACTTTAGCGCCAACACTAACCCTAACTTTAGCCGCAACCCTAACCCTAACCCTAATGGGAAAATGGAAATAAATAATTTTTTAAATTTTATTATTTTTCCCTAACTAAGGGGGTGATAAAGGGGGGTTTGATTTACTATTTATAGCGGGTTTTCATGATTGGCAGCTGTCACGCTAAAAGACGCTTTTTATTGCAAAAATAGTTTTTTGCATCGCCACATTTTGAGAGCTATAATTTTTGCATATTTTGGCCCACAGAGTCATGTGAGGTCTTATTTTTTGCGGTACGAGTTGATGTTTTTATTGGTACCATTTTTGAGCACGTGACATTTTTTGATCGCTTTTTATTTCGATTTTTGGGAGGTTAGAATGAACAAAAATCAGCAATTCATGAATTTCCTTTGGGGGAGGCGTTTTTATTGTTCCGCGTGTGGTAAAATTGATAAAGCAGTTTTATTCTTCGGGTCAGTACGATTATGGCGATACCTCATTTATATCACTTTTTTATGTTTTGGCACTTTTATAGAATAAAAACAATTTTATATAAAAAATAATTATTTTTGCATCGCTTTATTCTGCGAGCTATAACTTTTTTATTTTTTCACTGATGATGCTGTATTGTGGCTCGTTTTTTGAGGGATAAGATGACGTTTTCAGCGGTACCATGTTTTTTTATATCGTTTTTTTTGATCGCGTGTTATTCCACTTTTTGTTCGGCGGTATGGTGATAAAGCATTGATTTTTTGCTTTGTTTTTTTTTTTAAGAGGTTCACTAAAGGGGTTAACTAGTGGGACAGTTTTATAGGGGGGGTCGTTACGGACGCGGCGATACCAAATATGTGTACTTTTATTGTTTTGTTTTTTTTATTTACAGGAAGAAATGAATTTATTGGGGAATATTTTTTTTTTTTTATTTATTTTGGATTTTTTTTAAAAACGTTTATTTTTATTTTTTTAACTTTTTTACTTTGTCCCAGGGTGGGACATCACTGTATTTTATCAGATCGCTGGTGTGACAGTGTGTACAGCACTCTGTCACACCAGCGATCGCTCAGGCAGTGCAGCAGGCTTCTCAGTGCCTGCTCTCAGCAGGCACTGAGGAAGCCGCCTCCCTCCAGGACCCCGGTGCCATCTTAGATCCGGGTCCTGGGAGGGAGGAAGCCCTCAGAACAGCGCGATCACATCGCGCTGGTCTGAAGGTCTCAGGGGGGCGCGCAGGGAGACCCCTCCCTGCGCGATGCTTCCCTGTGCTCCCAGTACACCACGATCATGTTTGATCGCGGTGTGCAAGGGGTTAATGTGCCGGGAGCGGTCCGTGACCGCTCCTGACACACAGTCACGGGTGTCAGCTGTGATAATCAGCTGACACCGGGCGGCGATTAGCTGCGCTCCCGGAGGGAGCGCAGCTGATCGCCTGTGACGTACTATCCCGTCCATGGTCAGATTGTCACGGGTTTTATGGACGGGATAGTACGTCTAATGTCAGAGAGGGGTTAAAGAATATAAGCATTCAAAATTAGAAAATTGCTAATTTATCATCAAATGTCACATATCAATTATTTTCATAGAACAAATGCAAAACATATAAACCTAAATTCATTGATAACAAAAAGCACATTGCTTCATGGAAAAACAATCTCAGAATCAATGGGATATGGTGAAGTATGCCAAAGTTATCACCACATAAAGTGACATGTCAGATTTGAAAAATGGGGCTTCATCAATAAGATAAAAAAATTGTGCAGACTTCTAATCAAGCAGAACGCCTTTCTGAAGCTGGCACATGTACACTCAGCTTCAGAGGATTGATGATGAGTGGGGAAGAAGACACACACATGTGCGAGGTAAATGTAGCACTTGTACGATAGCATGCTAAGTGGGCCGAATGCTCTGGGATACTAACGCCCCTTCAACTAGTCAAAGACATCATTTACATGTGATAAACTAATTTAGAAAACTTTTCCTACAGATCTGTTTATGTATGTAATGTAATACAGGGACTGTTAGGCAGGCTGTTTTTATATGCAGATACAACTGCTGGTGGTTCCAGGGGCACAGGGGACCTGACAGGTTACCTTTAAGAAAAACAAAATTAACACTTTGGAAAACCTAGTCAAAGTCCGGACCTTAATCCGATTGAGATGCTGTGGTATGGCCTTCGTTCATGTTTAGAAACCCTCCAATGTGACATAATTACAACAAATCTGCTAAGATGAGTGGGCCAAAATTCCTCCAGACCGTAGTAAAAGACACATTACTAGTAATCGCAAATGCTTGATTGTAGTTGTTGCTAAGGGTGGCCCAACCAGTTATTAGGTTTAAAAGGCAATATTTTTTTTTCACACAAAGCCCAGTAGATTTGGATTAATAATAAGACATTCATTTAAAACACTGCATTTTTGGTTTACTTGTGTTATCTTTGTCTAATATTTAAATTTGTTTGGTGATCTGAAATATTTAAGAGTAAAAAATATGCGAAAGAATATGTGAAAGAATATTAAATCAGGAAAGGGGCAAACATTTTTTCACACAACTATATAAAACAAAAGTAAAACATAGCAAACAAACTGTCAGAGACAGACTATAGCAGAGTAGTGGATGACCCCGACAATTGCAGGCTTATAATAAACAGAAACTTATTGTGATTCCATGATGACTTGTGCCAAATGCTAGGCTTATTTTTGCCATCATTGTCTATACACATCTCAAAAAATAAACAACAAAATGTAACTCCAAGTTATTCACACTTCTGTGAAATCATCCTTTCCAGTTATGAAGCAACACCGATTGTGAATCTAGTTCTCCTGCTGTTGTGCAAATGGAACAGAAAATAAGTAAAATGATAGGCAATTAGCAAGACAACTGCTATAAAAAAAAGTGGTTCTGCAGGGATGACCACAGACCATTTGTCTGTTCTCATCCTTTTTGGCTGCTGTATTTGTCACTTATGCATTTTGTCATTGCTCTCACCACTAGAGATACTGTACAGTATCTCTTCACTGTCCCATTAAAGAAATAGGAGAATCTTGGATATCTATAAACAGAAAGCTAGTGAGGAAACACTTAGCTAACATAAATGAATTTAAGTCTCCAGGTCCAAATGAATTACACCCCAGAGTACTGAAGGAGATAGCAGAAGAAATTTTTGAACCAATCTCCATAATCTTTGAAAATTTTTGGAGAACAGGAGAAGTCCCAGAAGACTGGAGAAGAGCAAATGTTGTTCCTGTCTTCAAAAAGGGGAAGAAGGTGAACCCAGGGAACTATAGGCCTGTGAGTCTGACATCTATACCAGGAAAGATCTTTGAACAAATTATTAAACAACATGTATGTAAGTACCTGGATAAGAATGACGTGCTTAACCAGAGTCAGCATGGGTTTGTAACTAATAAGTCATGTCAGACTAAATTAATTTCCTTCTATGACAGAATCACTGACTGGGTGGATAAGGGAAATGCTGTAAATATAGTATATCTTGACTTCAGCAAAAAAAAAAAAACAACACTCACCTGCCCAGATCTCAGAACAAATGCACTGCAGGATGCAGCCAGCCCTTGAAGCAAGATGTTAGCAGCACAGGTGCAAAATACCAGATTAAACAGCCACTCTCCACATACCTATCCAAGGAGGGGGTGACTGCCCAGTATACAATTGCACAATAGAAGCCCGCTTAGGGTGCCATTCACACAAGGATACTGCACAGTGTCTGGTTCATAGCCTATTAGTCACGCCCCTACTATTCGACTAGGCGGGCTGGCCAGGCACGTCTGGTCTCACATGAGGGGTGCTCACACTGGTGCGCATTGAGAGTGTACTGGCCAGCCCGCCTAGTCGAATAGTAGGGGCGTGACTAATAGGCTGTGAACCAGACACCGTGCAGTATCCTTGTGTGAACGGCACCCTAAGCGGGCTTCTATTGTGCAATTGTATACTGGGCAGTCACCCCCTCCTTGAATAGGTATGTGGAGAGTGGCTGTTTAACCCCTTACTGCCATCGGACGTACTATCCCGTCCATGGTACCTGGGCCCGTATGACCGGGGACGGGATAGTACGTCATAGGCGATCAGCTGCGCTCCTGACGGGAGTGCAGCTAATCGCCGCCGGGTGTCAGCTGATTATCACAGCTGACACCCATGACTGTGTGTCAGGAGCGGTCACGGACCGCTCCCGGCACATTAACCCCTTGCACACCGCGATCAAACATGATCGAGGTGTACTTGGGGCACAGGGGAGGATCGCGCAGGGTGGGGGCTCCCTGCGCGCCCCCCTGAGACCCTCAGAGCAGCGCGATGTGATCGCGCTGTTCTGAGGGCTTCCTCCCTCCCAGGACCCGGATCCAAGATGGCGCCGGGGTCCTGGAGGGAGGCGGCTACCTCAGTGCCTGCCGAGAGCAGGCACTGAGAAGCCTGCATCTATGCCTGTGCGATCGCTGGTGTGACAGAGTGCTGTGCACACTGTCACACCAGCGATCTGATAAAATACAGTGATGTCCCACCCTGGGACAAAGTAAAAAAGTTAAAAAAGTAAAAATAAACATGTGTAAAAAAAAAATCCAAAATAGATAAAAAAAAAAAAAAATATTCCCCAATAAATTCACTTCTTCCTGTAAATAAAAAAAAAAAAACAATAAAAGTACACATATTTGGTATCGCCGCGTCCGTAACGACCCCCCCTATAAAATTGTCCCATTAGTTAACCCCTTTAGTGAACCCCTTAAAAAAAAAAAAAAAAATGAAGCAAAAAATCAATGCTTTATCATCATACCGCCGAACAAAAAGTGGAATAACGCGCGATCAAAAAGACCGATATAAAAAAACATGGTACCGCTGAAAACGTCATCTTGTCCCGCAAAAAACGAGCCATCATAAAGCATCATCAGCAAAAAAATTAAAAAGTTATAGCTCGCAGAATAAAGCGATGCAAAAATAATTATTTTTTATTTAAAATTGTTTTTATTCTATAAAAGCGCCAAAACATGAAAAAATGATATAAATGAGGTATCGCCATAATCGTACTGACCCGAAGAATAAAACTGCTTTATCAATTTTACCACACGCGGAACGGTATAAACGCCTCCCCCAAAAGAAATTCATGAATTGCTGATTTTTGTTCATTCTATCCTCCCAAAAATCGAAATAAAAAGCGATCAAAAAACGTCACGTGCTCAAAAATGGTACCAATAAAAACGTCAACTCGTCCCGCAAAAAATAAGACCTCACATGACTCTGTGGGCCAAAATATGCAAAAATTATAGCTCTCAAAATGTGATGATGCAAAAACTATTTTTGCAATAAAAAGCGTCTTTTAGCGTGACAGCTGCCGATCATAAAAACCCGCTATAAATAGTAAATCAAACCCCCCTTTATCACCCCCTTAGTAAGGGAAAAATAATAAAATTAAAAAAAAGTATTTATTTTCATTTTCCCATTAGGGTTAGGGTTAGGGTTGCGGCTAAAGTTAGGGTTGGCGCTAAAGTTAGGATTAGGGTTAGGGTTGGGATTAGGGGTGTGTTAGGGTTAGGTTTGTGGTTAGGGTTGGGACTAGGGTTAGGGGTGTGTTGGGGTTAGGGTTGGAGTTAGAATTGGGGGGTTTCCGCTGTTTAGGCACATCAGGGGTTCTCCAAATGTGACATGGCGTCTGATCTCAATTCCAGCCAATTCTGCGTTGAAAAAGTCAAACGGTGCTCCTTCACTTCTGAGCTCTGCTATGCGTCCAAACAGTAGTTTATCCCCACATATGGGGTATCAGCGTACTCTGGACCCCAAGAGTTATTCTGCAATTTGTCCTATTTCTTCTGCTACCCTTGGGAAAATAAAAAACTGGGGGCGAAAATATCATTTTTGTACAAAAAAAAATATTTTTTTGTTTTTACGGCTGTACATTATAAACTTCTGTGAAGCACTTGGGGCTTCATAGCGCTCACCACACATCTAGATAAGTTCCTTGTGGGGTCTATTTTCCAAAATGGGGTCACTTGTTGGGGATTTCCACTGTTTAGGCGCATCAGGGGCTCTCCAAATGAGACATGACGCCCCCAGACCATTCCATCAAAGTCTGCAATCCAAAACGTCACTACTTCCCTTCCGAGCCCCGACGTGTACCCATACATTAGTTTTCTCCCACATATTGGATATCAGCGTACTCAGGACAAATTGGACAACAACTTTTGGGGTCCAATTTCTCCTGTTACCCTTGTAAAAATAAAATATTGGGGCAAAAAAATCATTTTTGCAAAAAAAAAAAGGATTTTTTATTTTTACGGCTGTGCGTTATAAACTTCTGTGAAGCACTTCGGGTTCAAAGTGCTCACCACACATCTAGACAAGTTCCTTGTGGGGTCTATTTTCCAAAATGGGGTCACTTGTGGGGGTTTCCACTGTTTAGGCGCATCAGGGGCTCTCCAAATGCGACATGACGCCCCCAGACCATTCCATCAAAGTCTGCAATCCAAAACGTCACTACTTCCCTTCTGAGCCCTGACGTGCGCCCATACAGTAGTTTTCTCCCACATATTGGGTATCAGCGTACTCAGGACAAATTGGACAACAACTTTTGGGTTCCAATTTCTTCTGTTACCCTTGTGAAAATAAAATATTGGGGGCGAAAAAAATCATTTTTGTAAAAAAAAAAAAGATTTTTTATTTTTACGGCTGTACGTTATAAACTTCTGTGAAGCACTTCGGGGTTCAAAGTGCTCACCACACATCTAGATAAGTTCCTTGTGGGGTCTATTTGCCAAAATGGGGTCACTTGTGGGGGGTTTCCACTGTATAGGTGCATCAGGGGCTCTCCAAATGTGACATGACGCCCCCAGACCATTCCATCAAAGTCTGCAATCCAAAACGTCACTACTTCCCTTCCGAGCCCTGACGTGCGCCCATACAGTAGTTTTCTCCACATATTGGGTATCAGCGTACTCAGGTCAAATTGGACAACAACTTTTGGGTTCCAATTTCTTCTGTTACCCTTGTGAAAATAAAATATTGGGGACGAAAAAATCATTTTTGTAAAAAAAAAAAAAGATTTTTTATTTTACGGCTGTACGTTATAAACTTTAGTGAAACACCTGGGGGTTAAAAGTTCTCACCACACATCTAGATAAGTTCCTTGAGGGGTCTAGTTTCCAAAATGGCGTCATTTATGGGGGTTTCCACTGTTTAGGCAGATCAGGAGCTCTCCAAACACGACATGACGTCCAGCCAATTCTGCGTTGAAAAAGTCAGACGGCGCTCCTTCCCTTCCAAACTCTGCCATGCACCCAAACAGTGGTTTACCCCAACATATGGGGTATCAGCGCACTCAGGACAAATTGCACAATAACTTTTGGAGTCTTGTTACCCTTGGAAAAATAAAAATTGGGGTGAAAAGATCATTTTTGTGGAAAAAATATGATTTTTAATTTTTACGGCTCTACGTTATAAACTTGTGTGAAGCACTTGGGGGTTCAAATTGCTCACCAAAGATCTAGAAAAGTTCCTTAGGGCGTCTAGTTTCCAAAATGGGTCATTTGTGGGGGGTTTCCACTGTTTAGGCACATCAGGGGCTCTCCAAATGCAACATGGCATCCAATCTCAATTCCAGCCAATTTTGGTTGGAAAAAGTCAAATGGTGCTCCTTCCATTCCGAGCTCTGCCGTGCGCCCAAACAGTGGTTCCCACCCACAAATGGGGTATCAGCGTACTCAGGACAAATTGGACAACAACTTATGTGGTCCAATTTCTCCTGTTACCCTTGAGAAAATAAAAAATTAGTGACTAAAATATAATTTTTGTGGAAAAAAATAGGATTTTTTATTTTCATGCCCGGGTATTATAAACTTGTGTGAAGCACTTGGGGTTCAAAGTGCTCACCAAAGATCTAGATAAGTTCCTTAGGGGGTATAGTTTCCAAAATGGGGTCACTTGTGGGGGGTTTCCACTGTTTAGGCTCATCTGGGGCACTGCAAACGGAACATGACCCCCATCAACGTCTGCATTCCAAACGTTACTACTTCCTTTCCAAGCCCTGCCGTGCACCCAAACAGTTCCCCCCCCCACATATGGGGTATCAGCGTACTCAGGACAAATTGGACAACAACTTTTGGGGTCCAATTTCCTTGGGAAAATTCAAAAATTTGGGACTAAAAAATCATTTTTGTGGAAAATTGTTTTTTTTTTTTTTCACACCCAGGCATTATAAGCTTTTGTGAAACACTTGGGAGTTCAAAGTGCTCACAACAGATCTAGATAAGTACCTTAGGGGGTCTAGTTTCCAAAATGGTGTCACTTGTGGGGGTTTCCACTGTTTAGGCGCATCAGGGGCTCTCCAAACACGACATGGCGTCCAATCTCAATTCCAGCCAATTTTAGTTTGAAAAAGTCAAACGGCGCTCCTTCCCTTACGAGCTCTGCCGTGTGCCCAAACAGTGGTTTTCCCCCACATATTGGGTATTGGCGTACTCATGAGAAATTGCATAACAACCTTATCTGCCCATTTTCTCCTTTTACCCTTGTGAAAATAAAAAAAAAGTTTGTAAAAGATCATTTTTGTGGCTAAAAAGTTAAATATTCATTTTTTCCTTCCACGTTGCTTTAGTTCCTGTGAAGCACCTGAAGGGTTAATAATCTTCTTGAATGTGGTTTTGAGTACCTTGAGGGGTGCAGTTTTTAGAATGGTGTCACTTTTGGGTATTTTCTGCCATATAGACCCCTCAAAGTGACTTCAAATGAGAGGTGGTCCCTAAAAAAAATGGCTTTGTAAATTTTGTTGTAAAAATGAGAAATCGCTGGTCAACTTTTAACCCTTATAACTTCCTAACAAAAAAAAATTTTGGTTCCAAAATTGTGCTGATGTAAAGTAGACATGTGGGAAATGTTATTTATTAACTATGTTGTGCGACATATTTCTCTGTTTTAAGGGAATAAAAATTCAAAGTTTGAAAATTGCAAAATTTTAAAAATTTTCGCCATATTTGCGTTTTTTTCAAAAATAAACGCAAGTTATATCGAAGAAATTTTACTTCTAACGTGAAGTACAATATGTCACGAGAAAACAATCTCAGAATCGCGAAGATCCGTTGAAGCGTTCCAGAGTTATAACCTCATAAAGAGACAGTGGTCAGAATTGTAAAAATTGGCCCGGTCATTAACGTGCAAACCACCCTTGGGGGTGAAGGGGTTAATCTGGTATTTTGCACCTGTGCTGCTAACATCTTGCTTCATTGGCTGGCTGCATCCTGTAGTGTATTTGTTCTGAGATCTGGGCAGGTGAGTGTTGCTGCCTTTTTTTTTTGCTGTTTATATTGAATTTTTGGAGACCTTGAGTCTCCTTTAGTGGCTTTGCTGGATGGTATATCTTGACTTCAGCAAAGCATTTTACAAAGTATTTTACACAATCCTAATTGAAAAAATGACTAAGTATGGAATGGGCACGGCAACTGTTAGGTGGATTCATAACTGGCTTAGTGATTGGATCCAAAGAGTGGTCGTAAATGGCTGCACATTCAGTTGGAAGAATTTCTCAAGTGGGGTACCACAGGGCTCTGTCCTGGGCCCTGTATTGTTCAACATCTTTATTTTGATTTAGATGATGGAATTGAGGGTAAACTGATTAAATTTGCTGATGACACAAAACTAGGAGGCATAGCTAATACTAGAGAAGAGAGAGGATTCAAAAATATATAAATATACTGGAGCAGTGGGCAGCAACTAACAGAATGTTTTTTTTTTCAATGTTCTTTTTATTGAAAAGATTTAAATGTTACAAACAGTGCTTGGGAAAGGAGCCGTAATATTAATAAGCATCAATAAGTACTTTCGGCAAAATTTTACAAAAGCAGTTTTTGTATACAAAACTCAAATACTTCAATCAAGAGAGTTATAGAAGCTTTCATTATTTGTTGTAAATAATGAGATAAGCCAAAGAAAAATTGGGAGAAAGAAGGGGGGAAGGAAGGAGAGAGAGGGCGAGAAGTTGAGTAGTGGGGGGAGGAGTAGGAGCAACACCTTGGGATATGCGTTTAGTAAAGAGTTATGTCATAATTACAGAATAGAAGGATGATTGGGTTCTAAAGTGGATCAATTGTTTCCAAATGTTATTAAAATTGACAGAGCTGTGGTTTACTCTAGCTGCTAATACTTCTATGTGGAATATTTGTTCAATCTTAGAGCTGAGTTGCTGTGTAGTGGGTGGGGCTGGGGAGTTCCAATTATTTGGGATCAAGGATTTCCCAGCTGCTAGGATATATTGAGCTAGTTTATTAGCATCTTTATTGTTCTGCCATAGTGGAAGGTTTAGTAGGATATTTTCTGGTTTCAAGATGGCACGTTTGACCAGCACCTTTTTTATAATTGTAGATACCTCCTCCCAAAAAGGCTGAAGGTTCTGGCAGGACCATCAGATGTGGATATAGCTGCTGTCATTCTCTCCACACTTCCAACAAGTTGTCGCTGTGGCATGGTGCCATCTATGAATCTGACTGGGAGTAATGTAACACCTAGTGAAAATTTTAAACAAATTCTCCTGAATTCATACATAATGTGTGGGACCGTGGGAGTTCTTACTGATATGCTTAATTTGTGTTTTAGAAAAAGAGGTACCCATGTCTTTTTCCCATTGAGTTAGATACGCCCATTTTAGAGGCACATCAATCTTAAGTACAGACCGATAGATTGTTGAGAGAACTTTAGTGGGCGCTTTTGTTTTGGCACATAAGACTTCATAGGGTGTTAAGGATCTATCAAGGTCAATCAAGTAGTTTCCTTGACACAGGAGATAGGAGAGTTTTCCATATTGTTGGAATGTTAGGCTTGATAGCCCTGGTAACTTATGCATTTCTTGTAGAGGGAGGAGAGTTCTATCCTCAAAGAGATGCTCAATTGGGATTTTTGCAGCTTGATGGGATGGGGTTTCTAATAAATCAGTGACTTTAGTCAATGGTGAGAGAGGGGGAGCCAAAGCGTTACATGATTTTTTCCAAATTTTATTTGTAGCTAGCGTATGTATATTTTTTCATTTTTTCAGCTAGATGGCATTGGTATAGGGTCATTAGCATGACCTAGTAAGTTAGATCGTAAAGTGGATGAAGACATTGATTCTTCTATTCTAAGCCATTGTTTATCCACTGAGCCCCTGATCCAATCTACTGTTCTGGCTAGGTGTGCAGCCTGGTAGTATTCTACTATGTACGGCGCCCCCATCCCACCCATATCTTTCGGTAAGGTGAGTATTTATACGGGGTTTGCGCTTCTGCCATACAGGTCCTTCTCAAAAAATTAGCATATAGTGCTAAATTTCATTATTTTCCATAATGTAATGATTACAATTAAACTTTCATATATTTTAGATTCATTACACACCAACTGAAATTTGTCAGGTCTTTTATTGTTTTAATACTGATGATTTTGGCATACAACTCCTGATAACCCAAAAAACCTGTCTCAAAAAATTAGCATATCAAGAAAAGGTTCTCTAAACGACCTATTACCCTAATCTTCTGAATCAACTAATTAACTCTAAACACATGCAAAAGATTCCTGAGGCTTTTAAAAACTCCCTGCCTGGTTCACTACTCAAAACCCCCATCATGGGTAAGACTAGCGACCTGACTGATGTCAAAAAGGCCATCATTGACACCCTCAAGCAAGAGGGTAAGACCCAGATAGAAATTTCTCAACAAATAGGCTGTTCCCAGAGTGCTGTATCAAGGCACCTCAATGGGAAGTCTGTTGGAAGGAAACAATGTGGCAGAAAACGCTGTACAACGAGAAGAGGTGACCGGACCCTGAGGAAGATTGTGGAGAAGGACCTATTCCAGACCTTGGGGGACCTGAGGAAGCAGTGGACTGAGTCTTGTGTAGAAACATCCAGAGCCACCGTGCACAGGCGTGTGCAGGAAATGGGCTACAGGTGCCGCATTCCCCAGGTAAAGCCACTTTTGAACCATAAACAGCGGCAGAAGCGCCTGACCTGGGCTACAGAGAAGCAGCACTGGACTGTTGCTAAGTGGTCCCAAGTACTTTTTTCTGATGAAAGCAAATTTTGCATGTCATTCGGAAATCAAGGTGCCAGAGTCTGGAGGAAGACTGGGGAGAAGGAAATGCCAAAATGCCTGAAGTCCAGTGTCAAGTACCCACAGTCAGTGATGGTGTGGGGTGCCATGTCAGCTGCTGGTGTTGGTCCACTGTGTTTCATCAAGGGCAGGGTCAATGCAGCTAGCTATCAGGAGATTTTGGAGCACTTCATACTTCCATCAGCTGAAATGCTTTATGGAGATGAAGATTTCATTTTTCAGCACGACCTGGCACCTGCTCACACTGCCAAAACCACTGGTAAATGGTTTACTGACCATGGTATTACTGTGCTCAATTGGCCTGCCAACTCTCCTGACCTGAACCCCATAGAGAATCTGTGGGATATTGTGAAGAGAAAGTTGAGAGACGCAAGACCCAACACTCTGGATGAGCTTAAGGCTGCTATCGAAGCATCCTGGGCCTCCATAACACCTCAGCAGTGTCACAGGCTGATTGCCTCCATGCCACGCCGCATTGAAGCAGTCATTTCTGCAAAAGGATTCCCGACCAAGTATTGAGTGCATAACTGAACTTTATTATTTGATGTTTTTTTTGTTTGTTTTTAAAAAACACTTTTATTTTATTGGATGGTTGAAATATGTTAATTTTTTGAGACAGGTTTTTTGGGTTATCAGGAGTTGTATGCCAAAATCATCAGTATTAAAACAATAAAAGACCTGACAAATTTCAGTTGGTGTGTAATGAATCTAAAATATATGAAAGTTTAATTGTAATCATTACATTATGGAAAATAATGAAATTTAGCACTATATGCTAATTTTTTGAGAAGGACCTGTATATATTTGAAAAACAGGGAATATACTTTTGCCAGAAATGACATGGGTATTTGAATAGGAAGCATATTAAAAATGTACAGTCATGGCCAAAAGTTTTGAGAATGACACAAATATCAATTTTTACAAAGTCTACTGCTTCACTTTTTCTAAGGGCAATTTGAATATACTCCAGAATGTTATAAAGAGTGATCAGCTTAACAGCAATTACTTGCAAAGTCAATATTTGGTTAGAAAATGAACTTTATCCCACAAAACACATTTCAACATTATTGCAGCCCTGCCTTAAAAGGACCTGCTAACCTCTTTTCAGTGATTGCTCCATTAACACAGGTGTGGGTGTTAGTGTTGAGCGATACGATACTGCAAATATCGGGTATCGGCCGATATTAGCTGTATCGGGCTTTCGATTCCGAGTACCGATATTTTCGTCATATCGGATACCGGAATCGGGATTGTCACTGTCACTGTCAGTGTCCGTCGGTCGGGTCTGTCACTGTCAGTGTCCGTCGGTCGGGTCTGTCAGGAGTCAGCGGCACTTACCTGGCAGAAGATCTCCGGCGGTCACGGCCTGGACTGCTTCATGGCCGCCATCATCTTTCCCCGGCGGTCACATGCAGTTTCTCGCGATAACTGCAGTGACTGCTGGGTAATCCCGGCCGTAAAGCAGTCAGTCCGATGACGTCACCGCCGGGGAACCAGGTAATCAGCTGTGCTGCGTCGCGATGACAGGCTCTGCCTGTCATTGCGATGTAGCAGAGCTGGATCGTCGTGGGACAGTCGTTACTATGGACTGCGTCGGACAGGTGGTATACTGTTGGTTTGTTTTTTCTTTTTTTACAGGAGATCGATGGCGTCGCAGGAATGAGAGTACAATAAAAGAAATGAAAACTGTGTTGTCTCTTTTATTTCATTAAAATACTTTTTTCTTGCTTTGTCTTTCTTTTTATGCATTTAATAACTTTGGGATTAATAATGGATCGGTGTGTTATTGACACCTCTCCATTATTAACCGGGCTTATTGTCACCGTGCAATCAACGGTGACATTAACCCACTTATTACCCCACTTGCCGCTACAGGCATGGAAGAGCCGGGTAAAGTGCCACAATTGGCACATCTTTTGATGCGCCAAATGTGGGGCTGCTGTAGCCTGGTATTATCAGGCTGTTGAGGGCCAAAATCCATGGGCCTTGACAGTCTTTTAATACCAGGCCGCAGCAGTCTGCATTTTACTTGGCTGGTTAACAAAAATAGGGGGACCCCTACGCCGTTTTTTTTTCGAGGGGATCCCCTATTTTTGTTAACCAGCCAAGCTAAGCAGACTGCTGTGGCCTGGTATTATCAGGCTTGCAAGGTCCATGGATATTGGATCCTTACCAGCCTGAAAAACCAGGCCTCAGCGGTCTGCTTCATCTGGCTGGTTAACAAAAATAGGGGGGACCCCACGCCAATTTTTTTTGAGGGGATCCCCTATTTTTGTTAATCAGCCAAGATATGCAGACTGCTGTGGCCTGGTATTATCAGGCTGGCAAGGTCCATGGATCTTGGCTCCTTAACAGCCTGAAAATCCAGGCCTCAGCGGTCTGCTTCATCTGGCTGGTTAACAAAAATAGGGGGGACCCCACGCCATTTTTTTTCGAGGGGATCCCCTATTTTTGTTAATCAGCCAAGATATGCAGACTGCTGTGGCCTGGTATTATCAGGCTGGCAAGGTCCATGGATCTTGGCTCCTTAACAGCCTGAAAATCCAGGCCTCAGCGGTCTGCTTCATCTGGCTGGTTAACAAAAATAGGGGGGACCCGACGCCATTTTTTATTCGAAGGGAACCCCTATTTTTGTTAATCAGTTCCCTCTGACGTCACTGATTGTGTCCCTGGCTGACCTGAAATGAAAGTGGAAAGCAATCAATTAAGCTTTCCACTTCCTCTCCTGTCAGCCAGGAGAGGAACTCATTCATTTGGGGGTTTACTGTGAGGCTGCAGCATTAGCTGCGGTCCCTGCAGTAAACATTAACCCTTTCTGAAGGATTACACCGTGGGACCTGACTGTGCATGGGATAGGTAAGAATAATTTTGCTTTTTTATTTTATTTTTATTACAGGAAATGGTTTTTGCAGTCAAATAAGAGATGGTCAAAAACATGTGTCTTTATTTCATTAAAATGATTTTTCATTAAAGTGTGTGTGTTTTATTTTTATTTCATGCAATAGGATTAATAATTGATAGTTGTCTAATTGACAGCTCTCAATTATTAACCTGACTTAAGGTCACCTTTCAATTGCAATGTGGCTTTAACCCCATATTAACCCATTCGCCACCACCGCTACAGGGCAATGGGAATAGACAGGCAAATTGCCAGAAAGGGCGAATCTAATTATACATTTGTCTTTTCTGGGGTGTCTGGGGCAGATGTTAGTAGCCAGGGGGGGCCAAAAATAATGGTCCCTCTCTGGGCTATTATTATCTGCCCCCATTCGCTGGCTTTGTCTGTCTGGTTGCGAAAATAGGGCGGGAGCCCACGCATTTTTTTTAAACAATTTTACACCTCATATATATATATATATATACATGTCATTGAATTTGTGACATATATATATATATTTATATTTATAGTTCATACACTTCTACATAGTATAATAGCCGCTAATTCAATTGCAGGCTTTTGTGAAAATGCAGAACCCGACATGAAATTACACTTGGTGTACATAGGGTTAACCATGTCTTTTCATGTCCTTTGCTATCTGATTTGCACAAACAATTACATCAGTCTATGTGTGCAAAATTTCACACCTGTAGGGGTTAATTAAAGGTGTAAATTCGTAGCAAAAAAGTCCGTTTTTTTTACAACGAATTTACACCTTTAATTAACCCCTACAGGTGTGAAATTTTGCACACATAGACTGATGTAATTGTTTGTGCAAATCAGATAGCAAAGGACATGAAAAGACATGGTTAACCCTATGTACACCAAGTGTCATTTCATGTTGGGTGCTTCTGTCTTTTCACAGAAGCCGGCTTTACCCGGCAATTGAATCAGAGGATATTTTACTATGTAGAAGTGTATAAACTATACATATATGTATATATATATGTCACAATGACATGTATATATATATATATATATATATATATATATATATATATATATATATGTATTCTATGTGTGTATATTTAGTGTTTACAAGGAAATAAAGGTTTTTTTTAGTTGCGTTATTTTGTTCCCATAGACTTACATTGGACTTCCGGTATCGGAATCGGATATCGACGATATTTAGTGATATCGGCGATACCATTCCGATCCGATATTTTTAGATATCGAGCAGTATCGCTCAACACTAGTGGGTGTTGATGAGGACATGGCTGGAGAGCAATCTGTCATGATTAAGTAAGAATGACACCACTGGACACTTTAAAAGGACGCTAGTGCTTGGCATCATTGTTTCTCTTCTGTTAACCATGGATATCTCTAAAGAAACACGTGCAGTCATCATTGCAATGCACAAAAATGGCCTAACAGCGAAGAGTATCGCAGCTAGAAAGATTGCACCTCAGTCAACAATCTATCGCATCATCAAGAACTTCAAGGAGAGAGGTTTCATTGTTGCCAAAAAGGCTTCAGGTCGCCCAAGAAAGACCAGCAAGAACCAGGACAGTCTCTTAAAAGTGTTTCAGTTGCGGGATCGGGCTACCAGCAGTGCAGAGCTTGCTCAGGAATGGCAGCAGGCAGGTGTGAGTGCATCTGCACGCACTGTGAGGCGGAGACTCTTGGAGCAAGGCCTGGTCTCAAGGAGGGCAGCAAAGAAGCCACTTCTCTCCAGAAAAAACATCATGGACAGACTGATATTCTGCAAAAGGTACAGGCAGTGGACTGCTGAGGACTGGGGTAAAGTTATTTTCTCTGATGAATCCCCTTTTCGATTGTTTGGGACATCAGGAAAACGCCTCATTCGGAGAAGACAAGGTGAGCGCTACCACCAGTCTTGTCTCATGCCAACTGTTAAGCATCCTGAAACCATTCATGTGTGGGGTTGCTTCTCAGCCATGGGAATCGGCTTTCTCACAGTCTTGCCTAAAAACACAGCCATGAATAAAGAATGGTACCAGAATGTCCTCCAAGAGCAACTTCTCCCAACCCTCCTAGAGCAGTTTGGCGATCAACAATGCCTTTTCCAGCATGATGGAGCACCTTGCCATAAAGCAAAGGTGATAACTAAATGTCTCAGGGAACAAAACATAGAGATTTTGGGTCCATGGCCTGGAAACTCCCCAGATCTTAACCCCATTGAGAACTTGTAGTCAATCATCAAGAGACGGGTGGACAAACAAAAACCTAAAAATTCTGACAAAATGAAAGCATTGATTGTGCAAGAATGGACCGCTATCAGTCAGGATTTGGTCCAGAAGTTGATTGAGAGCATGCCAGGGAGAATTGCAGAGGTCCTGAAGAAGAAGGGTCAACACTAGAGTTGAGCGATACTTTCCGATATCCTAAAGTATCGGAATCGGAATGGTATCGCCGATATCACTAAAATATCGGCGATACCCGATACCGATACCGGAAGTCCCATGTAAGTCTATGGGAACAAAATATCGCAACTAAAAAAACCCCATTCTTTCCTTGTAAACACTAAATATACACACATAGAATACATATATATATATATATATATACATGTCATTGTGACATATATATATACATATATGTATAGTTTATACACTTCTACATAGTAAAATATCCTCTGATTCAATTGCTAGGTAAAGCCGGCTTCAGTGAAAAGACAGAAGAACCCGACATGAAATGACACTTGGTGTACATAGGGTTAACCATGTCTTTTCATGTCGTTTGCTATCTGATTTGCACAAACAATTAAATCAGACTATGTGTGCAAAATTTCACACCTGTAGGGGTTAATTAAAGGTGTAAATTCGTTGTAAAAAAAACGGACTTTTTTGCTACGAATTTACACCTTTAATTAACCCCTACAGGTGTGAAATTTTGCACACATAGTCTGATTTAATTGTTTGTGCAAATTAGATAGCAAAGGACATGAAAAGACATGGTTAACCCTATGTACACCAAGTGTCATTTCATGTCGGGTTCTGCATTTTCACAAAAGCCGGCAATTGAATTAGCGGCTATTATACTATGTAGAAGTGTATGAACTACAAATATAAATATATATATATATATATGTGTCACAAATTCAATGACATGTATATATATATATGAGGTGTAAAATTGCTGAAAAAAAATGCGTGGGCTCCCGCCCTATTTTCGCAACCAGACAGACAAAGCCAGTGAGTGGGGGCAGATAATAATAGCCCAGAGAGGGACTATTATTTTTGCCCCCCCGGCTACTAACATCTGCCCCCAGACACCCCAGGAAAGACAAATCTATAATTAGATTCGCCCTTTCTGGCACTTTGCCCGTCTATTCCCATTGCCCTGTAGCGGTGGCGAATGGGTTAATATGGGGTTAAAGCCACCTTGCTATGGAAAGGTGACCTTAAGCCAGGTTAATAATTGAGAGCTGTCAATTAGACAACTATCAATTATTAATCCTATTGCATGAAATAAAAATAAAACACACACACTTTAATGAAAAATCATTTTAATGAAATAAAGACACATGTTTTTGACCATCTTTTATTTTACTGCAAAAACCATTTCCTGTAATAAAAATAAAATAAAAAAGCAAAATTATTCTTACCTATCCCATGCACAGTCAGGTCCCACGGTGTAATCCTTCAGAAAGGGTTAATGTTTACTGCAGGGACCGCAGCTAATGCTGCAGCCTCACATGCATCAGGGCGCTGGTATCCAAGGTACACAGCGGGTTTCTAGGCACAGCCCCGCGCCTGGAAACCCGCTGTGTACCTTGGTTACCAGCGGATCGCTGGTCTCCCGCCTGTCACACGCAGCGATGTGTGCCTGTCAGCGGGAAACCAGCGATCAAAAAAAGGTCCTGACATTTCAGCGACGATCAGCGATACCCGGCAGGGGGGCTGATCGTCGCTGAATGTCACACACAGCGATATCGCTGGTGAGCTCGCTGCTGCGTCACAAAACTAGTGACTCAGCAGCGATCTCGGTAGCGATATCGCTATGTGAGACGGGCCCTTAAGTGGAAAGCTTAATTGATTGCTTTCCACTTTCACTTCAGGTCAGCCAGGGACACAATCAGTGACGTCAGAGGGAACTGATTAACAAAAATAGGGGTTCCCCTCGAAAAAAATTGGCGTGGGGTCCCCCCTATTTTTGTTAACCAGCCAGATGAAGCAGACCGCTGAGGCCTGGTTTTTCAGGCTGGTAAGGATCCAATATCCATGGACCTTGCCAGCCTGATAATACCAGGTCACAGCAGTCTGCTTAGCTTGGCTGGTTAACAAAAATAGGGGATCCCCTCGAAAAAAAAATGGCGTGGGGATCCCCCCTATTTTTGTTAACCAGCCAAGTAAAATGCAGACTGCTGCGGCCTGGTATTAAAAGACTGTCAAGGCCCATGGATTTTGGCCCTCAACAGCCTGATAATACCAGGCTACAGCAGCCCCACATTTGGCGCATCAAAAGATGTGCCAATTGTGGCACTTTACCCGGCTCTTCCCACTTGCCCTGTAGCGGTGGCAAGCGGGGTAATAAGGGGTTAATGTCACCGTTGATTGCACGGTGACAATAAGCCCGGTTAATAATGGAGAGGTGTCAATAAGACACCGATCCATTATTAATCCCAAAGTTTTTAAATGTTTAAAAAAAAGACACAGCAAGAAAAAAGTCTTTTAATGAAATAAAAGAGACAACACATTTTTAATTAATTTTATTGTACTCTCATTCCTGCTACGCCATCGATCTCCTGTAAAAAAATAAAAAAAAAAAACCAACAGTATACCACCTGTCCGACGCAGTCCATAACGACAGTCCCACGACGATCCAACTCTGCTACATCGCAATGACAGGCAGAGCCTGTCATCGCGACGCAGCACAGCTGATTACCTGGTTCCCCGGCGGTGACGTCATCGGACTGACTGCTTTACGGCCGGGATTACCCAGCAGTCACTGCAGTTATCGCGAGAAACTGCATGTGACCGCCGGGGAAAGAAGATTGCGGCCATCAAGCAGTCCAGGACGTGACCGCCGGAGATCTTCTGCCAGGTAAGTGCCGCTGACTCCTGACAGACCCGACCGACGGACACTGACAGTGACAGTGACAATCCCGATTCCGGTATCCGATATGACGAAAATATCGGAACTCGAATCGGAATTCCGATACAGCCAATATCGGCCGATACCCGATATTTGCAGTATCGGAATGCTCAACCCTAGTCAACACTGCAAATATTGACTTGCTGCATTAACTCATTCTAACTGTCAATATAAGCTTTTGTTACTCATATGTTTGCAATTATTATATTTCTGTCTGTGATAAAAACATCTGTCAAACACACATAAAAACCAGAGGGCAGCAGATCATGTGAAAATATAATATTTGTGTCATTCTCAAAACTTTTGGCCATGATTGTAAATACATTTTGGTAGAATTAGACTTTTTAAGATATTTTTCCTTCCTATCCATGATAAAAACATATCTTTCCATGAACGGATGCAAGCGTTCACTGAATCAAATAGGGGTTTGAGATTGAGATCAAAGAGATCTTTGTCCGATGCACTTAATTTGATGCACAAATATGTTAGACTTCTAGCTTGCCATGCAAAGGGAAAATTAAGTTTCAGTCTATCAACGTTGCTTTTGGGCAAGCCCAGGTCTAACACCTCTGATTTAGTCTCATTCATTTTAAAGTTGGTATTCCTCTCAGCGGTTTAGATAATACAAGGAATAGATCGTCAGAGAAAGCTGCTGTTTTATAGTGGATGTCTTGAATTTGTATGCCTTCCACCTCAGAGCATTGCTGGACAGCTTGTAGGAGAGGCTCCATTGCCATTAAAAAAAGCAGTGGGGACAGTGGGCAACCCTGCCTTGTCCCACTGTATATTTGGAATGAGTCCGTGAGGGATCGATTGAGCCTGATCCTTGCCATGGGCACCGTGTGTATTCCCATAAGTACGGTTATTTTTGAGAGAGGAAAGCAAAATTTTATTAAGTCTCTTTTAGGAACAACCATTCTACCCTGTCGAATGCTTTTTCTGCATCTATGCTCATTAGCACCAATGTGATTTTGCGCAGTTTAGCATGTTTTATTAGGTGCAAAATTTTGTAAGTATTATCCTTTCCCTCCCTCACCCTCACCAACCCAGATTGATTTAAAGAGCTTATTAGTGGCAACACAACCGCAACACTGTTAGCCAGCATTCTCGCATACAATTTTAAATCTGTATTACGCAATGAAATTGGCCTATAACTGCCACACTGCTCCGGGTCTTTTCCTTCTTTATAAATCAGCGAGATCCTGGCCTCCAGACATTTGCGTGGAGCCTCTTTGCCCTTTTGGAGAGCGTTGCACATATTAAGGAGGTGAGGGAGTATAGCGTCAGGAAAGGATTTGTAATAGTATGCTATAAATCCATCTGGTCCAGGGGCCTTCCCCTTTGGGCAACTCGACAGGGCAGACTGGAGTTCTCTGAGAGTAAATGGTCTAGTGAGTTGTTGCTGCTGGGGAACAGTCAAATTTGTGAGGTTTAGATTTTTTAGAAAGGTTATAATATCATGACTCCTTTGAGTTTTCTCTTGTTCCGTTCCGTTTCGTTTGGGCATAAGTGATAAAGGGTTTTTTAATAATGTAAAAACTCTGCTTTTATCTGGGAGTATTTCTGGGTTCTAGAGCCAGTTTTGGTTTTAATGGCGTGTATAAAGGTGTATAATGGCGTGTATAAAGGTGCGTGCCAGTCTCTTCTTAATTAGTGACATGGTTAATTTAGAAGCCTTATCACCATGGATGAATATACGGTTCCTCCATGATGCTTAAAACTTAACAGATTGTTCCCTGAGGAGGTCTTTCAGCTTTTGCCTTTTGGCTGTGAGCTCTAATTGAGTTTGTGGCAATAATAATTTTTTAAGTTGGCGCTCTAGAGTTATTATTTTTTGATGTAGAGAATCTATTTCCTGGTTTTTATTTCTATTTAAGTGGGACGCAATAGAGATGAGTTCACCCCTAATCACAGCTTTATGTGCCTCCCATATCGTTGAGCGTGAGACATCTTCAACATTGTTAAGTTCAAAGTATGATAAATAAAGCAGGGGGAGAGTATATTACCCAAACAATATCTTTTACAATAGCACTTTGGGAAGTATATATAAAATATAACTTTTATTTGCAATAGATTAAAAAATCCTTTAAAACTATAAATGCACTCGTGCTCAAAATCAAAACACAAAACCAGAGCCACAAAAATGAGCGATATACTGCCTTACTGTCTAAAAATTAACACATTACTAACGTATAATTTAGTTCAGTACCTATTTCCCTCTCTTTGCATGCGGCTTTCAAGCTACGAAAATACAGAGCGGTTGTTTTCACACAAGCAAACAGTAAACAACAAAAATTCCTTAACCCCTTAATGTCAAATGACGTGCACAGTCCGTCATGGCAAGGTGTCAGTTTTGGCACCTTGACGGACTGTGCACGTCATGCCTTTGAACTACCACTGCGTGTAAACACGCAGTGGTAGTTCAGTGCCGACAGCTGTCGCAGACAGTTGACAGGCACAGCAAGCGGTGCGGGGACCTTTGCAGTCGGTCCCCGCACCTACAGCGCTGTGATTGGTCAGTCAATCTGACTGACCAAAGACAGCAGCGATCAGGCAGAAGAGGCTGAAATTTCAGCCTCTTCTGCCCGATCAGTGCAGTAGCTCGGCGCTGCAGTGGCCGAGTTTCCTGCACTGACAGCCAGGAGCGGCGCCCCCGCCGCCCCTGGCCGTTAAACCCCTGACTGCTGCGATCGAGCGCGATCGCAGCGCTCAGGGGGGGAGGCAGAAGGTCGGGAGCTCCCTCTGCCTCATATCGGCGCCCTGCAATGTATTTGCAGGGCCTGATCTCTGCCTTGATGACCCGGGGTTGCCATGACAACCTCTGGGTCATCTAGCTACGGAAAGCTGCTGTGATCATGGTCACAGCAGCTTTCACTATAGGTACAATGCATTGCAATGCTGTAGCATTCAATGCATTGTAACTGCAATAAAAAGTAAAAAAGTTAAAGTCCCATAAAGGGACAAGGTAAAAAAATCATTTTTTTAAAAAAATTGTAAAAAAAATATTAAAAAATAATTTTAAAAAATTCCCCTAAAAAATACACATTTTTATATAATAAAAAAAATAAATAAAAAAAATACACGTTTGGTATCGCCGTGTCCGTAAAAATCCCATCTATAAAAGCGTAACCCTAGTTAACCCCTTCAGTGAAAGCCGTAAAAAAAAACACAAAAAAGTAGTAAATTATACTTTTTCCAAGCGGTATCATCATACCGCTAGGAAAAAGTGCAATAACACGCGATCATAAAGTCGGATATAAATAATCATGGTACCACTGAAAACATCATCTTGTCCCGCAAAAAACAAGCCGCTATACAGCATCATCAATAAAAAAGTTATAGCTCACGGAATAAACTGATGCAAAAATAATTATTTTTTCTATAAAAAAAATTTTGGTGTAAAAAGCGCCAAAACATAAAAAAAAATATATAAATGAGGTATCACTGTAATCATAGTGACCCGAAGAATAAAGCTGCTTTATCAATTTTACCACATGCGGAACGGAGGAAGAAAAAAAAAATTCCTGAATTGCTGGTTTTTGTTCATTCTGCTTCCACAAAAATCGGAATAGGAAGCGATTAAAAAATGTTATGTGCCCGAATATGGTACCAATAAAAACATCAGCTCGTCCCGCAAAAAATAAGCCCACAGATAACTATGTCGGAAAAATTATAGCTTTCAAAATACGGCGGTGCAAAAATTTCTTACAAAAAATTCTTCCAAAAAAAAAGTCTTTTAGAGTGTGACAGAAGCTAAACATGAAAAAAGGGTATAAAATCTGGTATCGCTGTAATCGCACCGATCCGTGGAATAAAGTCGCCTAATCACTAATACCGCACAAGGAACGGAGTAAAAAAGAAAACCAATTCTTCACCTTTTGTGGATTTGTTTATTCTGCCTCCCAAAGATCGCAGTAAGGCGATCACAGTGATTCCCCCCCACATATGGGATATCAGCATACTCAGGACAAAATGCACATCAACTTTTGGGGTCCTATTTCTCCTGTTACCCTTATAAAAATAAAAATTTGGGGCAAAAAGGTCATTTTTTGTGTAAAAAAATATGATTTTTTTTATTTTCACTGCTCTACGTTATAAACTTCTGTGAAGCCCTTGGGGGTTCAAAGTGCTGACCACACATCTAGATAAGTTCCTTGGGGGGTCTAGTTTGCAAAAAAAGTCTTTGAGGGCAGTAAGCTAATGAAAAGGGGTATAATTGTATCGCTGTAATGCACCGATCCGTGGTGTCGCCAATCACTATGAACCGCACAAGGAACGAGTAAAATATAAAGTCTCACTTTTGAGGGTTTTCCTCGGCTCTCCAAAGATCGCAATAAGGCATCACAGACCCCCCACATATGGGTATTTAGCATACTCAGGACAAAATTGCACATCAACTTTTGGGGTCCTATTCTCCTGTTACCCTTATAAAATAAAAAATTGGGGGCAAAAAGTCATTTTTGTGTAAAAAATATGATTTTTTTTATTTTCACTGCTCTACGTTATAAACCTTCTGTGAAGCCCTTGGGGGTTCAAAGTGCTGACCACACATCTAGATAAGTTCCTTGGGGGGTCTAGTTTCAAAATGGGTCACTTGTGGGGTTTCTACTGTTTAGGCCATCAGGTGCTCTCCAAGCGCGACATGACACCCCAGATCCATTCCATCAAAGTCTGCATTTGAAAGGCCTCCTTCCCTTCCGAGCTCTGCCATGTGTCAAAATAGTGGTTTACCCCCACATATGGGGTATCAGCATACTCAGGACAATTGCACAATAACTTTTGGGGTCCTGTTACCCTTTGGAAAATAAAATTGGGATGGAAAGATCATTTTTGTGGAAAAGATATGATTTTTTAATTTTACACTCTACGTTATAACCTTCTGTGAAGCCCTTGGAGGTTCAAAGCTCTCACACACACATTAGATAAGTTCCTTGGGGGTCTACTTTCCAAAATGGGTTCACTTATTGGGATTTCCACTGTTTAGGCACACAGGGACTCTCCAAATGCGACATGGCGTCCAATCTCAATTCCAGCCAAAAAAGTCAAATGGGCTGCTTCCCTTCCGAGCTCTACCATGCACCCAAATAGTGGTTTACCCCCACATATGGGGTATCAGCGAACTCAGGACAAATTGCACAATAACTTTTGGTGTCCTTTTATCCTTTGGAAAATAAATTTGGGGGTGAAAAGATCATTTTTGTGGAAAAATATGATTTTTAATTTTACGGCTCTACGTTATAACCTTCTGTGAAGCCCTTGGGGGTTCAAAGCTCTCACAACACATTAGATAAGTTCCTTGGGGGGTCTAGTTTCCAAAATGGTTTCACTTGTGGGGGGTTTCCACTGTTTAGGCACATCAGGGACTCTCCAAATGCGACATGGCGTCCAATCTCAATTCCAGCCAAAAAAGTCAAATGGCGCTGCTACCCTTCCGAGCTCTGCCATGCGCCCAAATAGTGGTTTACCCCACATATGGGGTTTCAGCGTACTCAGGACAAATTGCACAATAATTTTGGATCCTTTATCGTTTGAAAAATAAAAAATTGGGGGTGAAAAGATCATTTTTGTGGAAAAATATGATTTTTAAATTTTACGGCTCTACGTTATAACCTTCTGTGAAGCCCTTGGGGGTTCAAAGTGCTCACCACAGATCTAGATAAGTTCCTTGGGGGGTCTAGTTTCCAAAATGGTTTCACTTGTGGGGGGTTTCCACTGTTTAGGCACATCAGGGACTCTCCAAATGCGACATGGCGTCCAATCTCAATTCCAGCCAAAAAAGTCAAATGGCGCTGCTTCCCTTCCGAGCTCTGCCATGCGCACAAATAGTGGTTTACCCCCACATATCGTGTTTCAGCGTACTCAGGACAAATTGCACAATAAGTTTTGTGATCTTTTTATCCTTTGAAAAATAAAAATTGGGGGTGAAAAGATCATTTTTGTGGAAAAAAAATGATTTTTAAATTTTACGGCTCTACGTTATAACCTTCTGTGAAGCCCTTGGGGGTTCAAAGTGCTCACCACAGATCTAGATAAGTTCCTTGGAGGGTCTAGTTTCCAAAATGGGGTCACTTATGGGGGGTTTCCACTGTTTAGGTACATCAAGGACTCTCCAAACGCGACATGGTGTCCGCTCTCGATTCCAGCCAATTTGACATTCAAAATCTCAAATGATGCTCCTTCCCTTCTGAGCACTGCCGTGCGCCTAAAGATTGGTTTTCCCCACACATGGGGTATTGATGTACTCAGGAGAAAGTGTACAACAAATATTGTGGTTCATTTTCTCCTGATACCCTTGAAAAAATGTAAAAAAATTGTGTCGAAAGAAAAATTTTGGGAAAAATAGTTAAATGTTCATTTTTTCCTTCCACATTGCTTCAATTCTTGTGAAGTACCTAAAGGGTTAATAAACTTCTTGAATGTGGCTTTGAACACCTTGAGGGGTGCAGATTTTAGAATGGTGTCACTTTTGGGTATTTTCTGTCATATTGACCCCTCAAATTCACTTCAAATGTGAGGTGGTCCCTAAAAAAATGGTTTTGCAAATTTTGTTGTAAAAATGAGAAATTGCTGGTCAACTTTTAACACTTTTAACTTCCTAACAAAAAAAAATGTTGGTTCCAAAATTGTGCTGATATAAAGTAGACATGTAGAAAATGTTATTTATTAACTATTTTTTGTGACATATCTCTCTGATTTAATGGCATAAAAATTAAAATTTGAAAATTGCAAAATTTTCTAAATTTTTGCCATATTTCCATTTTTTTCATAAATAAACGCAAGTTATATTGAAGAAATTTTACCACTATTATGAAGTACAATATGTCACGAGAAAACCATCTCAGAATCGCCAAGATCCGTTGAAGCGTTCCAGAGTTATAAGCACATAAATTGACAGTGGTCAGAATTGTAAAAATTGGCCTGGTCTTTAACCTACAAAATGGCTTGGTCATTAAGGGGTTAATCAACAGTCCTAATTTTCCCTTTATTGGGATAACATTCAATGAACCAAGGAACCAAAAAAAAGCCAATATTAGTTATCAAAAACCTCCTTTTCTCTTAATCTACATATTATAGGGGTATTTCAACAACTAAAGAGCAATGATAGTGCTATTTATCTCATGCACTTAGATATATCACATCAATCTATCATATTCGCAATGTGATCATAATCTCTCTTTTTATAATATAAACCAAAATTGGCAGAATACTGTCATCAGACAGTTAGGACAAAAGAATTGGATCATAATATATTGAATCTCATTATCAGTCTCCTCAAAAAAGCAGCAAAATATACAAAACATTCAACAGATATAAATCCCTGAAGTATAATGCATTTATGCCAAATCTCTTTTGTCATCTCTATAGCATATTTTCAAAACAACCTGCAAGGTGCTTTATGCATAAATACAACTGTTTTATACTCAGACAAAGGGTTGGAATATAAAGATAATCCCATGTCCTGTCACCGAGTTTGGCTTCAGAGAAATACTAGGCTCAATGGGCCACTAGACCATTCAGATTGCGTCTCCCAACGTGTTTCGTCTTTTTTTGACTCATCAGGGAGAGGGGCATCTACATCATGCCAAGAGAATGCTGCCATCGTGGATAAAGAAAGAATCTGCATAGTACACCTTGCGGGTCACCTTGCTTAGGCTTAGAGCATAGTGCTCTATGTATTCTTATTATTTCGATGTCTTGGGGGTCTTGTTCCAAAAGGAGCGAACAAAAGAATGGTTTTTAATAGGGAAAAATGCAAAGTACTACATCTGGGCAATAAAAATGAAAAAAAGCATACAGGTCCTTCTCAAAAAATTAGCATATAGTGCTAAATTTCATTATTTTCCATAATGTAATGATTACAATTAAACTTTCATATATTTTAGATTCATTACACACCAACTGAAATTTGTCAGGTCTTTTATTGTTTTAATACTGATGATTTTGGCATACAACTCCTGATGACCCAAAAAACCTGTCTTAAAAAATTAACATATTTCAACCATCCAATAAAATAAAAGTGTTTTTTAAAAACAAACAAAAAAAACATCAAATAATAAAGTTCAGTTATGCACTCAATACTTGGTCGGGAATCCTTTTGCAGAAATGACTGCTTCAATGCGGCGTGGCATGGAGGCAATCAGCCTGTGACACTGCTGAGGTGTTATGGAGGCCCAGGATGTTTTGATAGCGGCCTTAAGCTCATCCAGAGTGTTGGGTCTTGCGTCTCTCAATTCTCTCTTCACAATATCCCACAGATTCTCTATGGGGTTCAGGTCAGGAGAGTTGGCAGGCCAATTGAGCACAGTAATACCATGGTCAGTAAACCATTTACCAGTGGTTTTGGCACTGTGAGCAGGTGCCAGGTCGTGCTGAAAAATGAAATCTTCATCTCCATAAAGCATTTCAGCCGATGGAAGCATGAAGTGCTCCAAAATCTCCTGATAGCTAGCTGCATTGACCCTGCCCTTGATGAAACACAGTGGACCAACACCAGCAGCTGACATGGCACCCCACACCATCACTGAATGTGGGTACTTGACACTGGACTTCAGGCATTTTGGCATTTCCTTCTCCCCAGTCTTCCTCCAGACTCTGGCACCTTGATTTCCGAATGACATGCAAAATTTGCTTTCATCAGAAAAAAGTACTTGGGACCACTTAACAACAGTCCAGTGCTGCTTCTCTGTAGCCCAGGTCAGTCACTTCTGCCGCTGTTTATGGTTCAAAAGTGGCTTTACCTGGGGAATGCGGCACCTATAGCCCATTTCCTGCACACGCCTGTGCACGGTGGCTCTGGATGTTTCTACACCAGACTCAGTCCACTGCTTCCTCAGGTCCCCCAAGGTCTGGAATCGGTCCTTCTCCACAATCTTCCTCAGGGTCCAGTCACCTCTTCTCGTTGTACAGCGTTTTCTGCCACATTGTTTCCTTCCAACAGACTTCCCATTGAGGTGCCTTGATACAGCACTCTGGGAACAGCCTATTTGTTGAGAAATTTCTTTCTGGGTCTTATCCTCTTGCTTGAGGGTGTCAATGATGGCCTTCTTGACATCAGTCAGGTCGCTAGTCTTACCCATGATGGGGGTTTTGAGTAATGAACCAGGCAGGGAGATTTTAAAAGCCTCAGGAATCTTTTGCATGTGTTTAGAGTTAATTAGTTGATTCAGAAGATTAGGGTAATAGGTCGTTTAGAGAACCTTTTCTTGATATGCAAATTTTTTGAGACAGGTTTTTTGGGTTATCAGGAGTTGTATGCCAAAATCATCAGTATTAAAACAATAAAAGACCTGACAAATTTCAGTTGGTGTGTAATGAATCTAAAATATATGAAAGTTTAATTGTAATCATTACATTATGGAAAATAATGAAATTTAGCACTATATGCTAATTTTTTGAGAAGGACCTGTATACAGAATGGGAGGAATAGGGCTAAGGAATAACACATGTGAAAAAGATTTGGGTATACTAATAGTTCACAGACTGAACATGAGTCAACAGCAACAGTGTGATGCAGCAGCAAAAAAGGAAAATACAATTCTGGGATGTACTAACAGAAGCATACAGTCTAGATCACGTGAAGTCATTATTGCCCTCTTCTCCTCTTTGGTCAGACCTCATCTGGAATACTGTGTCCAGTTTGAGCATTACATTTTAAAAAAGACATCAACAAACTGGAGCAAGTTCAGAGAAGAGTGACCAGAATGGTGACCAGTCTGCAAACCATGTCCAATGAGGAACGGTTACAGGAATTGGGAATGTTTAGCTTGCAAAAAAGAAGACTGAGAGGAGACTTAATAGCTGTCTACAAATATCTCAAGGGCTGTCACTGTGTATTGGGATAATCTTTATTCTCATTTGCACAGGGAAAACTAGAAGCAATGGGATGAAACTGAGTGGGAGGAGTCACAGATTAGATATTAGAAAATTTTCTTTTGACAGTTAAGGTGATCAATGAGTGGAACAGGCAGCCATGAAAGGTCGTTGAGCTCTCCTTCAATGGAAGTCTTCAAACAGAGGCTGGACAGACAACTATCTGGTATGATTTAGTGAATCCTGCTTTGAACAGGGGGTTGGACCAGATGACCCAGGAGGTCCCTTCCAACTCTACCATTCTATGATTCTATGATTCTATGTATTGTGAGGCAGTATCTACAACCCACAGAAGTTGCTCTGGTAGTGCAACTCATCCGGGACTGCACATCAATATAAACTGTGGAAATAAGGATAGCTGTGTCTGTCAGTAAAGGGTCTAAAGCATGGAGCAAATATCAAGGGACAGGCTAGTACACAGGAGCCATGGAGGGAGCAATAGGAGTGCAACAACCCAGCAGCAAGACCGCTACCTACTCCTTTGTGTAAGGAGGAACAAGAGGAGCAGTGCCAAAAAACTGCAAAACGACCTCCAACAGGCCACTGACTGCAATATGTCTGTTCAAACTGTTAGAACCAGACTAAATAAGGGTGGCATGAGGACCTGAAGTCCACAAGTCGGAATTGTGCTTACATCCCAAGACTATGCAGGGCGATTGGCATTTGTCAGAGAAAACCAAGATTGGCACATTCGACATTGGTGCCCTGTGCTCTTCACAGATGAGAGCAGGTTCACACTGACCACATGTGACAGACATGACAGTCTAGAGATGCCGTGGAGAATGTTCTACTGCCTGCAACATTTTCCAGCATCACTGGTTTGGCTGTGGGTAAGTAATGGTGTAGGGATGCATTTCTTTGGAAAATCCTCACAGCCCTTCATGTTCTTGCCAAGGGTACCCTGAATGCCATTAGATACCAAGATCAGATCCTCAGACCCATTATGAGACCATATGCAGGTGCACTAGACTTTGTGTTCCATCTGATGCATAACAGTGCTATGTCTCATGTTGCTGAAGTGTGTCAATAGTTTCTGCATAATGAAGGCATTGAAGCAATGGACTGGCCTGCCCATTCCCCAGACCTGAATCCAATTGAGTACATCTGGGACATCTTGTCTCATTCCATCCACCATTGCCACATTGCACTTCAGACTGTCCAGGAGTTGACTGATGCTTTAATCCAGGTCTGGGAGGAATCACTCAGGAAAATACTCAGCGCCTCATCAGGAGAATTCACAGGCATTGTAGGGAGGTCTTACTGGCACATGGAGGCTACACACACTACTGAGCATCATTTTCTTGTCTTGAGGCATTTCCACTGAAGTTGGATCAGCCTGTAATTTAATTTTACACTTTGATTTTGAATATCATTCCAAATCCAGACCTCAATGGGATATTATTTTGATTTACATTGATCATTTTTTATGTTTTATAGTTCTTAATGCAATCCACTATGTAATGAATAAAGATTTGCATCTGGAATATTTTATTCAGTGGTATCCAGGATGTGGTATTTGAGAGTTCCCTTTATTTTTTTGAGTAGTGTATGTTACTAGCAATATAAAATATTAACAAAAAGTTCTTTATTTAAATGATAGTATGGAATTTTACAAACCTATTTCTTCATGCAAAACATTTATTGCAACTGTCTATTTAAATATAAATCATTGCTCAGAACAATTCTACACAAATTTGCACTTGAATACATTTGTATGTATGATATGTGCATTTACTGTTAGAAACTCTTTTATTCATATTGAAATTTCATTAAAGTCCAGAAGAAGACATTACATGCTAATCAGTATTTGAATTCAAGAAAGCACGCAATCAAAATTGTCTGCAGCAAAAGCATTGAGAGTCTCAATTTTAGATAGCTGTACATTTCATTTTTAATCAGCAGATCCTTAATCTAAGTGTTTATGAGAACTAAAGGTTAGATTGGGCTCAAGATATGAAATCCGTGTGTATCATAATGAAGTAGGAAACTCGACAACACTTCTCTATTCATATTACCAATCAGTGATACTGCAGAGAATGTATATTTAACTGTCATGTATTGTTAATCTGCAAGAACACACCAGGGTGACAAATATGTAAGGGTTTTTAATTTTTTACTTTAACAAATACGCTATTGTATTACATGTGATAAACCAATAAGTAAATTACATTATAATACAGTGAATTTTGTATATAGGGAACAGACATTCAAAACTAATAATGTACTGTATATATACATCTCTTTCAAGCGGTATGTAACAGAATGTCCTTGTCATTTAGCTCTGTTCTGTGATTGTTCTTTCCTCACATATGTGATTCCACAGTTACTATATTATTCAGTTTGCCACATTTATTGTGTAAATACTTTCTTTAGATTTTCATGAACTCTCTTTTGTATATTTTATGTTTTTTACATATGTGACAGCACCTGATGAAGGTCTCATATAGGCCGAAACGTTTGTATACCCCCACTTTGGGCTACAATAAAAAGATACTATAACTGCATCATACTTAAGCTGAGTGCTTGGTTCAATTTTCTGCATCTGTGAAACAGACAGCATGCACCCGTATGAGTCTAAGGGTGCGAGTGAAACATCACACTGCACTCGGATATCACCCGAATGCAGTGCAGTTCCCTCGGATGCCGGCAATGGAGGAGATGGAGAAATTAATTTCTCCTCCTCATCCATGAAGATCGGAGCACAGAGTACTGGCACTCGACTCAAGAGGTGAGATTTGTCTTCCGTGTCTGTATGTACGTACAGTATGTGACATCCGTGTGCCATTCATGAGCCGTCCTAGTGTCTGTGTTTGATGTCATTGTGTCAGTGTGTCCTTGTGTCCATGTATAACATCCATGTGCCATCAGTGTGCCATCTCTGTGTCAATGTGACACATACCTGTGCCTAGGAAAAACAGTACAGTGCATGCTGATCCCAGGTGCTGGTAGGCTGCTGAAGGAAACTCTCATCATTGTGCCCTGCACACTTGCTTAGCCTTTTGTGGTGAATTTACAGGGTCCCCCTATAAAATCAAAGCAGGAAAGTCTAAACAGACATCTGTGTGTTGATTTTAATAACCTGGGAAGGGGTCAGAGATATTGCCCCCCACCAGGCTATCAACATCAGCTTTCAGCTACCCCAGAAACGGTGTATCCATAAGATGCACCAAATCTGTCTCTTAGCCTCGCTCTTCCCACATTCCCTGTGGTAGTGGCAAGTGGGGTAATATTTGTGGGGTTGATGTCACTTTTGTATTTTCAGGTGACATCAAGCCCAGGGGTTAGTAATGGAGAGGCATCTAAAAGACACATCTCCATTACTAACCCCACAGTTATATTATAAAAAATAGACACAACCAGTCCTTTATTTGAAATATAAATGAAGACCGTTTTACACATTTATTTAAAAATAAAAAACACAGTTATACTCCTCTTACGTCTATTCCATTGAAGCCCTTGTCACCTGCAAAAAACAAAAAGTAAACTACAATAAAAATACTTATTACGCCTAATCCACCGATGCCCAGGTACCCTGTAAAAGACAAAAATAATAAACTACCATATCTCGCACCTGTCTGGAGTGCAGATAAGTGATACTGTCTCACACCGTAATCCATATCTGCGATATTTGCTTTTCAACATGAATAGTGCCATGATGCAACCATCCACTCTGAAAAGCAGGGCACAGTGAGGTGCTACAAGCGCAGCACCAGTGATGAGCGATGACATCATTTAAGCTGCATTCCTACACATCACTGTGAGCCGGGTTGATGAGTGAAGTGAGAGTGGAAACACAGCCTCAATTACCTAAATGATGTCACTGCTAGTCACTGATGCTTACAGGTGTTATGGGCATCGGTGTATTAGGTGTAAGGTGAGTATTTTTGTTGTTTATTATTTTCTGTTTTTTCTACTGAGGACAAGGGCGTCAAAGGAATAAACATAAGGTGAGTTTAACTTTTTTATTTTTAAATATATGTGTCAAACAGGGTGTTGAATTTTATTTTCAAATAAATGACTTTGTTCTCGCTGTGTCTTTTATACAATATAACTATAGGGTTACTAATGGATAGACATCTTATAGATGCTTCTCCATTACTAACTCCTGAACTTGATGTACCCTAACAATGCAAAAACGATAAAAAAACGATAAAACGCCTTAAAGTGGCTTCAAGGTACACATAAATTGGCCATTTATTGCACTGAACTTTCTCAATTTTTCATATTTCTAATGCAGTAATGCAATTCATCTTTCATATTTCATATTTTCATGCTATGGCGCTATAGAGTGCTGCCTTTTTTGTTTGAGTACTTTATGTACATACTATAAAGTATCTGTATCCCTCTACTCTGATTGAACTGTTTTATAACCTCTTCCTTTTAACCTCCACTTTCATTATTTTGTCTCTGGTCACTAGTTACAGTTATCTTCCCCTTCTATACAGTGGTGCAATCTGTCTATGACAGAACCTGTAGCCCATAAGAAGTCAACCCAGTTTTCCAGGGCTCCTGAGTCATACTTTCTATATCAATTCCTAAATACTTTAAAACTGCCTAACCACTTGCTGTCTCTCTGGCAAGACATGTGGTACAGGTAGTATTTCATAAAATACTGCCATTGATAGTCTTGCCGTAAGCTTATGCACTAAATTCCTGAAATCATTTAAAGACCTTTCTCTAATCCTGTAATATGCACAAATGTGCACCATATCCTATTCCTTCCAATAATCTATTAACCTAGTCTGCCACGTGTCAAACTTAAGTGTAATGAAGACAACTCACCACAGCTCAAACATTCTTGGGTCTTTGTGACAGATTGTCCTCTGTTATAAAGTCACAAACTTAAGACAAACCACATTCAATAATCACTGGGGCCACTGGTTATTACTTTTAATTCTCACCTATAAGCCACCATCAAGACTTTACTCAACTCAATCACTGAATTATCCAGCACAATTAATCACTGCATCCTTTTCAATACTGCCCAGTCTTTTCTGTTGTTATTTTACCAATGCTATGATTTACTGTTATTGCTTAGAATCTTCACCTATAAGCGAACATCAAGACTGGTTCTGTAAAAATTATTCCTACTCAGGTGTACTTGTCACGTCATTCATCATATAGACAGCCATCCATTTTCCCATACAGCAAAGTAAAAGGAAAATAAAGCATGTAAAGATAATGTAGCTTACTCCAGTGGACACAAGCAAATTAAAGGAGTTGTTCACTTTTTAGGATATTTTTTTCACACATAAAGGCATAAACACTGCTCAAAAAATTAAAGGGAACACTCAAATAACACATCCTAGATCTGAATGAATAAAATATTCTCATTGAATACTTTGTTCTGTACAAAGTTGAATGTGCTGACAACAAAATCACACAAAAATCATCAATAGAAATCAAATTTATTAACCAATGGAGGCCTGGATTTAGAGTCACCCACAAAATTAAAGTGGAATGTAATGTCCTTTAAACAAGTCAAAATGATGCTAAGTAGTGTGTGTGGCCTCCATGTGACTGTATGACCTCTCTGTGCCTGTATGACCTCCATACAATGCCTGGGCATGCTCCTGAGGCGGCGGATCGTCTCCTGAGTTATCTCCTCCCGGATCTTGACTTTAGCGTCCGCCAACTCCTGGACAGTCTGTGGTGCAATGTGATGTCGGTGGATGGAGCGGGACATGATGTCCCAGATGTGCTCAATCGGATTCAGGTCTGGGGAACTTGCGGGCCAGTCCATAGCTTCAATGCCTTCATCTTGCAGTAACTGCTGACACACTCCAGCCACATGAGGTCTGGCATTGTCCTGCATTAGGAGGAACGCAGGGTCAACCGCACCAGCATATGGTCTCACAAGGGGTCTGAGGATCTCATCTCGGTACCTAATGGCATTCAGGCTGCCTCTGGCCAGTACTTAGTAAAGGAATGTCCAGCTCCAGAGTTAAAATCCAAGTATACTTTATTGAAGATCCATTAAAAGGTCATAAAATGGCTGCTGCATTTATCTTAAGGTAAGCCCATGCTGGGCTACCGGAGGATAGCCTCGTGAGGTCTGGACGCATTTCGAACACTATGTATTCTTAGACTCAGATGACCTCTGAGTGCAGCAAGTAAGAAATTTAAAGACATGAACAGATGTAATCAATTAATTAATTAACAAAGTGAAAAACACAGAAATACAGAAAAACACAAAGCCAGGTCATTATATACATCTTTGATATGAATAAAGCAAATAAACATAAGAAAATAAATATAAAGACAAAATCGGTAATGCAGCATAAACTCTCTTCTCAGATTAAGTCCTGTGGGTACACGTGTGTCTAGAAGGTAAATCCACAGAGCTTCCCTGTCTCTCAATGATTGTTCTCTATCTCCACCACATACATGCTTTTTAACTCTTTCAATGGCATATACCTTGCAATATGTGGTGTCTCTGTTATGAACAGTAATAAAATGCTTAGATGCATAAGATACATCCCATACGAAAAAATCGTCAAGACATGTTACCCATGGTTTTGGTTTAAATAAATTAGATGCATAAGATGTATGATGGGTGGTTGGTTGTACTACAGTCATGGCCAAAAGTTTTGAGAATGACACAAATATTAATTTTTACAAAGTCTACTGCTTCACTTTTTCTAATGGCAATTTGCATATACTCCAGAATGTTATAAAGAGTGATCAGCTTAACAGCAATTACTTGCAAAGTCAATATTTGGCTAGAAAATGAACTTTATCCCCCAAAACACATTTCAACATCATTGCAGCCCTGCCTTAAAAGGACCAGCTAACCTCTTTTAAGTGATTGCTCCATTAACACAGGTGTGTGTGTTGATGAGGACATGGCTGGAGATCAATCTGTCATGATTAAGTAAGAATGACACCACTGGACACTTTAAAAGGAGGCTGGTGCTTGGCATCATTGTTTCTCTTCTGTTAACCATGGCTATCTCTAAAGAAACACGTGCAGTCATCTTTGCAATGCACAAAAATGGCCTAACAGGGAAGAGTATCACAGCTAGAAAGATTGCACCTCAGTCAACAATCTATCGCATCATCAAGAACTTCAAGGAGAGAGGTTCCATTGTTGCCAAAAAGGCTTCAGGGCGCCCAAGAAAGACCAGCAAGCGCCAGGACTGTCTCTTAAAAGTGTTTCAGCTGCGAGATTGGGCTGCCAGCAGTGCAGAGCTTGCTCAGGAATGGCAGCAGGCAGGTGTGAGTGCATCTGCACGCACTGTGAGGCGGAGACTCTTGGAGCAAGGCCTGGTCTCAAGGAGGGCAGCAAAGAAGCCACTTCTCTCCAGAAAAAACATCATGGATAGACTGATATTCTGCAAAATGTACAGGCAGTGGACTGCTGAGGACTGGGGTAAAGTTATTTTCTCTGATGAATCCCCTTTTCGATTGTTTGGGACATCAGGAAAACGCCTCATTCAGAGAAGACAAGGTGAGCGCTACCACCAGTCTTGTCTCATGCCAACTGTTAAGCATCCTGAAACCATTCATGTGTGGGGTTGCTTCTCAGCCAAGGATATCGGCGCTCTCACAGTCTTGCCTAAAAACACAGCCATGAATAAAGAATGGTTCCAGAATGTCCTCCAAGAGCAACTTCTCCCAACCCTCCAAGAGCAGTTTAGCGATCAACAATGCCTTTTCCAGCATGATGGAGCACCTTGCCATAAAGCAAAGGTGATAACTAAATGTCTCAGGGAACAAAACATAGAGATTTTGGGTCCATGGCCTGGAAACTCCCCAGATCTTAATCCCATTGAGAACTTGTGGTCAATCATCAAGAGACGGGTGGACAAACAAAAACCTAAAAATTCTGACAAAATGAAAGCATTGATTGTGCAAGAATGGACTGCTATCAGTCAGGATTTGGTCCAGAAGTTGATTGAGAGCATGCCAGGGAGAATTGCAGAGGTCCTCAAGAAGAAGGGTCAACACTGAAAATATTAACTTGCTGCATTAACTCATTCTAACTGTCAATATAAGCTTTTGTTACTCATGTTTGCAATTATATTTCTGTCTGTGATAAAAACATCTGTCAAACACACATAAAAACCAGAGGGCAGCAGATCAGGTGAAAATATAATATTTGTGTCATTCTCAAAACTTTTGGCCATGACTGTATATCATATAAGTGTTCCCGAATACGGTCTTTTAATTTGCGTATGTTAGAGCCAACATATTTCAGGTTACATTGTGTGCATTCAATTATGTACACAACATAGTTGGAATTAAAGTTTAAAAATTCATAGATTTTATAATTTTTATTATTGGCCGCGTTAGAAAAAGTTTCAGTTTTAAATGATAGAGAGCAGGTTTTGCAGGCAAATTGACTTCATTTATGGTAGCCTGTTACTGATATCTATAAACAGAAAGACAGTGAGGAAACACTTAGCTAACCTAAATGAATACAAGTCTCCAGGTCCAGATGAATTACACCCCATAGTACTGAAGGAGATAGCAGAAGAAATTCTTGAACCACTGTCCATAATCTTTGAAATTTCTTGGAGAACAGGAGAAGTCCCAGAAGACTAGAGAAGAGCAAATGTTGTTCCTATCTTCAAAAAGGGGAAGAAGGTGGACCCAGGGAACTACAGGCCAGTGAGTCTGACTTCTATACCAGGAAAGATCTTTGAACAAATTATTAAAGAACATGTGTGCAAGTACCTGGATAAGAATGAAGTGATTAAACAGAGTCAGCATGGGTTTGTAACTAATAAGTCATGTCAGACTAACTTAATTTCCTTCTATGACAGAATCACTGACTGGGTGGATCATGGAAATGCTGTAGATATAGTATATCTTGACTTCAGCAAAGTATTTGACAAAGTATCTCACACAATCCTTATTGAAAAAATGACTAAGTATGGAATGGACAAGGCAACAGTTAGGTGGATTCATAACTGGCTTAGTGATCGGACTCAAAGAGTGGTCGTAAATGGCTGCACATCCAGTTGGAAGAATGTCTCAAGTGGGGTACCACAAGGCTCTGTTTTGGGCCCTGTATTGTTCAACGTCTTTATCAATGATTTAGATGAAGGATTTGAGGGTAAACTGATAAAATTTGCTGATGACACAAAGCTATGAGGGGTAGCTAATACAACAGAAGAGAGAGAGAGAGGATTCAAAATAATATAAATAAACTGGAGCAGTGGGCAGCAACTAACAGAATGGATTTTAACAGGGAAAAATGCAAAGTACTACATCTGGGCAATAAAAATTAAAAAAGCATATACAAAATGGAAGGAATAGGGCTAAGTAACAGCACATGTGAAAAAGACTTGGATATACTAATTGATCACAGACTTAACATGAGTCAACAGTGTGATGCAGCAGCAAAAAAGGCAAATGCAATTCTAGGATGTATCAACAGAAGAATACAGTCTAGATCACGTGAGGTCATTATTGCCCTCTACTCCTCTTTGGTCAGACCTCATCTGGAATACTGTGTCCAGTTTTGGGCACCACATTTTAAAAAAGACATCAACAAACTGGAGCAAGTTCAGAGAAGAGTCACCAGAATGGTGACCGGTCTGCAAACCATGTCCTATGAGGAACGGTTGCAGGATTTGGGAATGTTTAGCTTGCAAAAAAGAAGACAGAGAGGAGACTTAATAGCTGTCTACAAATATCTCAAGGGCTGTCACATTGTAGAAGGATCATCTTTATTCTCATTTGCACAAGGAAAGACTAGAAGCAATGGGATGAAACTGAATGGGAGGAGACACAGATTAGATATTAGAAAAAACTTTTTGACAGTTAGGGTGATCAATGAGTGGAACAGGCTGCCACGAGAGGTGGTGAGTTCTTCAATGGAAGTCTTCAAACAGAGGCTGGACAGACATCTGTCTGGGATGATTTAGAGAATCCTGCTTTGAGCAGGAGGTTGGACCAGTAGGCCCAGGAGGTCCCTTCCAACTCTACCATTCTATGATTCTATGATTATATGATAACCAATTGCCAGTGTAGGAATTGCGATTACATTTATACAGACTGGGAGAAAGAAAATTGCATATAATTGATGCTCTTCTAGGTACAATTTTAACCCCTTAATGTCCATGGACGTGCACAGTCCGTCATGGCAAGGTGTCAGTTTTGGCACCTTGACGGACTGTGCACGTCCAGCCTTTGAACTAGTCTATGACAGCTGACAGGCACAACAAGCGGTGTGGGGACCTTTGCAGTCGGTCCCCGCACCTACAGCGCTGTGATTTTTCAGTCAATTTGACTGACCAAACACAGCAGAGATCAGGCAGAAGAGGCTGAAATTTCAGCCTCTTCTGCCCGATCAATGCAGGAGCTCAGCGCTGCAGTGGCCGAGCTTCCTGCACTAACAGCCAGGAGCGGCGCCCCCGCCGCCCCTGGCTGTTAACCCCCTGACTGCTGCGATCGAGCTCGACCGCAACGCTCGGGGGGGAGGCAGAGGGTCGGGAGCTCCCTCTGCCTCAGATCGTTGCCCCGCAATATATTTGCAGGGCCCGATCTCTGGCTTGATGACCCGGGGGTTGTCATGACAACCTCCGAGTCATCTAGCTACGGAAAGCCGCTGTGAACATGGTCACAGCAGCTTTCACTATAGGTACAGTGCATTGTAATGCTGGAGCATTGCAATGCATTGTAACTGCAATCAAAAGTAAAAAAGTGAAAGTCCCATAAAGGGACAAGGCAAAAAAAGCATTTTTAAAAAAAAATTGTAAAAAAAATATTAAAAAATAATAAAAAAAATCCCCTAAAAAATACACATTTTTATGTAAAAAAAACAAAAAACAAAAAATGCACATGTTTGGTATCGCCACGTCCGTAAAAATCCCATCTATGAAAGCGTAACCCTAGTTAACCCCTTCAGTGAAATCCGTAAAAAAAAATACCAAAAAGTAGTAAATTAAACTTTTTCCAAGTGGTATCATCATACCGCTTGGAAAAAGTGCAATAACACACGATCAAAAAGACAGATATAAATAAACATGGTAATGCTGAAAACGTCATCTTATCCCGCAAAAAACAAGCTGCTATACAGCATCATCAGTGAAAAAATAAGAAAGTTAAAGCTCGCGGAACAAAATGATGCAAAAATAATTATTTTTTCTATAAAATTTTTTATTGTGTAAAAACCGCCAAAACATAAAAAAGATATAAATTAAGTATCGCTGTAATCGTAGTGACCCAAAGAATAAAGCTGCTTTATCAATTTTACCACACGTGGAATGGAGGAAAAAAAAAAACAATTCCAAAATTGCTGGTTTTTGTTCATTCTGCTTAAAAAATAAAACCAATTCTTCACCTTTTGTGGATTTGTTAATTCTGCCTCCCAAAGATAGCAGTAAGGCGATCACAGTGGTTCTCCCTTACATATGGGGTATCAGCGTACTTAGGACAAATTGCACATCAACTTTTGGGGTCCTATTTCTCTTGTTACCCTTATAAAAATGAAAATTTAGGGCAAAAAGATCATTTTTTGTGGAAAAAAAAAGATTTTATTTTCGCGGCTCTACGTTATAAATGTAACGCAGCTGCAAGGCTGGCTAGTGTGTGCTCCACCTGTAGGCCACAGAGGGAAGAAGGGATTACTCACTCCCAGGACAGGCCTGCACTGCAGCAGCCAAAACCACCACCAGGTGGCAGCAAAAACATCCAAAGCTGAGTTAGGAATAATCAGTCATACGAAGTATCAGAGGTCTCAGCAAGCCCGTGGTCAGAAACAAGCCAATAGGTCAAAACCGTACAGAGGCAGAAGTACCAGAAGGAGCAGCAATACACGTAGTCAGTATACCAAGCAGAGGGTCAAATAGCCAAACATGAGCGCGGGGTCCAAGGACGTGAGACGGGAGACGTGGACTGGGTACAAGCCAGAGAATCAAAAAGCCAGACAGAGAACGTAGCAGCAAAGATGGATACCAAGAGATGGGGACACAGTCAGTCAGGGTCATACATGAGTAAACAAGTCAAAGGCAGGAGGATCACCAAGGTACAAGGGTCAGAGGCTCTAAATTGGAAGCTTGAGCTATCACTAAAACTGGTAAGCCAGCTGTGACGACTGAAATAGCCCAGCTAGCTCCAGAACGAGGCCGAGGAAATTAACCCCAGCATGACCAGTCCTGAGAGAGGACAGCAGAGCATAAACTCCGGACTGGACCATGACAATAAACTTCTGTGAAGCATTTGGGGGGTTCAAAGTGCTCACCACACATCTAGATAAGTTCCTTGGGGCGTCTAGTTTCCAAAATAGGGTCACTTGTGGGGGGTTTCTACTGTTTAGACACATCAGGGGCTCTCCAAACATGACATGACACCCTCAGACCATTCCATCAAAGTCTGCATGCGAAAATGGCGCTCCTTCCCTTCCGAGCTCTGCCATGCGTCAAAATAGTGGTTTACCCCCACATATGGGGTATCAGAGTACTCTGAACAAATTGAACAATAACTTTTGGGGTCCTGTTACCCTTTGAAAAATAAAAATTTGGGGTGAAAAGATAATTTTTGTGGAAAATATATGATTTTTTTAATTATACCGCTCTACGTTATAACCTTCTGTGAAGCCCTTGGGGGTTCAAAGCTCTCACCACATATCTAGATAAGTTCCTTGAGGTGTCTAGTTTCCAAAATGGGGTCACTTTGGGGGGATTCCACTGTTTGGGCACATCAGGGAATCTCCAAATGCAACATGGCGTCCAATCTCAATTCCAGCCAAAAAAGTCAAATGGCGCTGCTACCCTTCCGAGCTCTGCCATGCGCCCAAATAGTGGTTTACTGACACATATGGGGTATCAGCGTACTCAGGACAAATTGCACAATAACTTTTGGGATCCTTATATCATTTGATAAATAAAAATTGGGGGTAAAAAGATAATTTTTGTGGAAAAAATATGACTTTTTTAAATTTACGGTTCTACATTATAACCTTCTGTGAAGCCCTTGAGGGTTCAAAGTGCTCACCACTAGAGTTGAGCGATACTTTCCGATATCCAAAAGTATCGGAATCGGAATGGTATCGCCGATACACAAAAAATATCGGCGATACCCGATACCGATACCGGAAGTCCCATGTAAGTCTATGGGAACAAAATATCGAAATAAAAAAAAAACCCATTCTTGCCTTGTAGGTTAATTGTACATGAAGGAAAACAACAAAGAGTAATGTAGAATGTATTGGGGGAGGTTGAGGAGACATTAAAGGCATAGATGTTTAACCCAATCCAATGGAATAGCATTAATTTTTTTTTTTTTAGGAAATACGTTCGGATTGACGAAGAAATTCACAATGTTGTTAACCTTTTTTCTATTTTGTCAAATATGTCTGTTTCACAACTTCCATGGTCTTCACCTTTTTAACTTTTCACACACTTTCTCCTTCATAATCTTCAGCAGCATCATCTTTCTCATCAAATTATTCTTCATCTTCACCTTCTTAATCTTCTAAAACTTCTTGCTATTCATCTTTTTGTTAACATTACTTATATTGTTCTTATTAAACAGTTATTATTCTTCATATTCTACTTCTTCATCTTCTTCCTATTCATCCTTTTCATCATATTCTTATTTGTGACAGACATTCCTGTACTTGTAATCTGTAAAACTCTGAATTTTCATCCTTCCGTTCTTGCTGTCACGAAAGATTTTAAGTACAACAGTATTTGTCCGCGTTCAGTTTAGCCTGCAGCAGCATCAGGCATTTTCCAGGGGCACCACGAGGAGGAACGGACTCACCCCCATACACTGCTTAGTCTTCTTCTGCTTAGAATTTAGAGCATATATTTTGCTCTTCATTTTGGTCTTATACTTAATGTTCTTCTGCTTTTTGATCTTCTGCTTATTGTTCTTCTGTCTCTTGTTCTGTATCTTGTAGTTTGTCTTAACCTTCTTTGTCCTGTTGGTGATGGTACAAAAGCCAATGGAAGTAACGAGGACCAGCTGACTGTGCTGGAACCCAGAGGGTCAGCAGAAGGAAAAGAGCCAATGGCACAACCGAGGACCAGCTGACGTTACTGGGACACGGTTACTAAGCAGGAGGTACCTGTGCTCCAAAGCACTACCAAGGACCAGCAGACGTTGCTGGAACTCGGATACCGACATGGAGGCACCTAGGCCAAAGGCACTGCGGAGAACCAGCTGACGGTACTGGAACCCGGTTGGGTAGCAGAAGGTACAAGAGCCAATGAAAGTAACGAGGACCAGCTGACTGTGCTGGAACCCGGAGGGTCAGCAGAAGGAAAAGAGCCAATGGCACAACCGAGGACCAGCTGACGTTACTGGGACACGGTTACTAAGCAGGAGGTACCTGTGCTCCAAAGCACTACCAAGGACCAGCAGACGTTGCTGGAACTCGGATACCGACATGGAGGCACCTAGGCCAAAGGCACTGCGGAGAACCAGCTGACGGTACTGGAACCCGGTTGGGTAGCAGAAGGTACAAGAGCCAATGAAAGTAACGAGGACCAGCTGACTGTGCTGGAACCCGGAGGGTCAGCAGAAGGAAAAGAGCCAATGGCACAACCGAGGACCAGCTGACGTTACTGGGACACGGTTACTAAGCAGGAGGTACCTGTGCTCCAAAGCACTACCAAGACCAGCAGACGTTGCTGGAACTCGGATACCGACATGGATGCACCTAGGCCAAAGGCACTGCGGAGAACCAGCTGACGGTACTGGAACCCGGTTGGGTAGCAGAAGGTACAAGAGCCAATGAAAGTAACGAGGACCAGCTGACTGTGCTGGAACCCGGAGGGTCAGCAGAAGGAAAAGAGCCAATGGCACAACCGAGGACCAGCTGACGTTACTGGGACACGGTTACAAAGCAGGAGGTACCTGTGCTCCAAAGCACTACCAAGGACCAGCAGACGTTGCTGGAACTCGGATACCGACATGGAGGCACTAGGCCAAAGGCACTGCGAGAACCAGCGACGGTACTGGAACCCGGATGGTAGCAGAAGGTACCCATGGAAATTAAAGTTGAGGCAGCAGGACTGTTTGCAGTTCACACAGCAGGGGAACAGCTGACATTACTGAACCCAGTAACACAGGAGCAAGTGTAGACTGTGCTAACAGCACTTCCGAGAAACAACTGGCGGTGTTGTAACCCAGGGATGAGAAGAGAACATGGTGGAGGCAGCAGGACTGTTTGCCGTTCACACAGCAGGGGAACAGCTGACATTACTGAACCCCAGTAACACAGGAGCAAGTGTAGACTGTGCTAACAGCACTTCTGAGAAACAACTGGCGGTGTTGTAACCCAGGGATGAGAAGAGAACATGGTGGAGGCAGCAGGACTGTTTGCCGTTCACACAGCAGGGGAACAGCTGACATTACTGAACCCCAGTAACACGGGAGCAAGTGTAGACTGTGCTAACAGCACTTCTGAGAAACAACTGGCGGTGTTGTAACCCAGGGATGAGAAGAGAACATGGTGGAGGCAGCAGGACTGTTTGCCGTTCACACAGCAGGGGAACAGCTGACATTACTGAACCCCAGTAACACGGGAGCAAGTGTAGACTGTGCTAACAGCACTTCCGAGAAACAACTGGCGGTGTTGTAACCCAGGGATGAGAAGAGAACATGGTGGAGGCAGCAGGACTGTTTGCCGTTCACACAGCAGGGGAACAGCTGACATTACTGAACCCCAGTAACACAGGAGCAAGTGTAGACTGTGCTAACAGCACTTCCGAGAAACAACTGGCGGTGTTGTAACCCAGGGATGAGAAGAGAACATGGTGGAGGCAGCAGGACTGTTTGCCGTTCACACAGCAGGGGAACAGCTGACATTACTGAACCCCAGTAACACAGGAGCAAGTGTAGACTGTGCTAACAGCACTTCTGAGAAACAACTGGCGGTGTTGTAACCCAGGGATGAGAAGAGAACATGGTGGAGGCAGCAGGACTGTTTGCCGTTCACACAGCAGGGGAACAGCTGACATTACTGAACCCCAGTAACACAGGAGCAAGTGTAGACTGTGCTAACAGCACTTCCGAGAAACAACTGGCGGTGTTGTAACCCAGGGATGAGAAGAGAACATGGTGGAGGCAGCAGGACTTTTTGCCGTTCACACAGCAGGGGAACAGCTGACATTACTGAACCCCAGTAACACAGGAGCAAGTGTAGACTGTGCTAACAGCACTTCCGAGAAACAACTGGCGGTGTTGTAACCCAGGGATGAGAAGAGAACATGGTGGAGGCAGCAGGACTGTTTGCCGTTCACACAGCAGGGGAACAGCTGACATTACTGAACCCCAGTAACACGGGACAAGTGTAGACTGTGCTAACAGCACTTCCGAGAAACAACTGGCGGTGTTGTAACCCAGGGATGAGAAGAGAACATGGTGGAGGCAGCAGGACTGTTTGCCGTTCACACAGCAGGGGAACAGCTGACATTACTGAACCCCAGTAACACAGGAGCAAGTGTAGACTGTGCTAACAGCACTTCCGAGAAACAACTGGCGGTGTTGTAACCCAGGGATGAGAAGAGAACATGGTGGAGGCAGCAGGACTGTTTGCCGTTCACACAGCAGGGGAACAGCTGACATTACTGAACCCCAGTAACACAGGAGCAAGTGTAGACTGTGCTAACAGCACTTCTGAGAAACAACTGGCGGTGTTGTAACCCAGGGATGAGAAGAGAACATGGTGGAGGCAGCAGGACTGTTTGCCGTTCACACAGCAGGGGAACAGCTGACATTACTGAACCCCAGTAACACAGGAGCAAGTGTAGACTGTGCTAACAGCACTTCCGAGAAACAACTGGCGGTGTTGTAACCCAGGGTCAAGGAGGGTGTAGGCATAAAATATTGAGTTATTGCCTTGTTACGTGGCCATTGCAAATGTATGTACTTCAAACAAGAATAAATGAAGTTTTACTACGACAATAAAATGATGAATTTCAATTACAAGAATAGAAAAATATTTATACTTGACAGTCCTCTGTGGTTGATAACGTTTAATGGCTAACTGAAAATATGGTAACAAATTCAAAGCTTTCGAGACTACTCAGGTGTCTTCATCAGGCTAAGAGTAAAGCCAAAAATGAAGAATCACATATTTCTACACACAACAGGACACAGGAATAGCTAAGACAAGTGAGGGAGGGACAAGTGAGGGGAGACCGGCAACAAAAAGGAGAACAAGGATGAATTATCAGCGCCACACAATCAGAGATAAATTAATGAATTTACCTGTGGCAAAAGACTTTTGTATGCCCGGTCATAGCATGATGGATATGGAATTACTGGTATTAAAATATAACTTCAAATATGAGAAACGTACAAAGGTTTCAGAATATAAGCTCATCATGACCTTTGACACTGTTAGTGATGGAATGAATAGATCACATGGATTTATGTCATTCTATATAAATTAAGGAATCTGCGTCTATGCCCTTCCAGGGTCATGAAAACCCAAAAAAAAAGGCAATGAGAGGGCAATCATACTTTCTATCCTTATGTAGGAACTGTTCCAATATTTATGTTCATCCCTGTGAGATAATGACAGTTCTGATACACGTCACTTACTTGTCTTACCTATTGCAGTATTCCTGTGTCCTGTTGTGTATAGAAATATGTGATGCTTAATTTTTTTATTTAGTCTTTGCCTGATGAAGAGACGTGAGTAGCCTTGAAAGCTTGCAATTTGTTTCCATCTTTACAGTTATCCATTAAAAGGTATCAACCACTGCTGACTCTGAAGTCTAAATATTTTTCTATCTACTGGCTAACACGGTACAAAGATACACATGTTTTCTAATTTCAAGAAGGAAAAATAAAGAAAATACAAATATAAACGCATATATGCACATGCCAAAAAAAAATGGACCAACACAACACCCAAAAAATTGGTAACAAAATATAGTGTTGTAAATGTAAGAATAAAAGTCCATTTTTTTTTTTATGAATAATGCTTAAGGAACGCTATGTTAAACCATAACATAGTGAAGACAATGGATTTTGTAATAGTCACTCATCATCATCATCGCAAATTTTATGTGACAGTCACAGACATTTCAATTATTTAAGTTCATAAAATCGTAACTTTCTATAGCATGTATGACATGTTCAGCATGGACTCATCAATGTGATGATTGATGACACAATAATGTACGATAAAAAATAACCATTTAAAAAAACATTAGGCATTGTTTGTCACAATTTAAGTGTGTGCCTGCAAGTGTAGGTGAAACAAAGGCTATGGATAGCAAAGGTATATTCTATGTCTGTATCAGACAGTGGACAGCCTCTGATGGGTAATGCCGATGTTATACTGTACGTCAATAAAGTCTGTGGCTGAAATCATGCATTTTTTGCTTGTAGAGTGTTGAAGAGGGTAAAAGAATCTCTGGTTGCGCAAAGCTTTATCCAACAACACTACCTTCCTACTGTCACGCGTAGGGTAGGGTAGCGTGTGGCAATTAGCTGACTATAAAATGTGAGGTTAGGCTGCGTTATTGCGCACTAGGAACGCAAAAAAAAATACAGCAGTAATAATTTAATGTGTAATACTCCACCTATGACAAACAAAAAAATTACGTTCCCTCTTTAACAATGTACAAGACTAACAAGCCTAATGGTTCACGCTGACTTAACTGAGATACAGTATTACATCAACATTGTCCATGAGTAACTATGCACTGTGAATGTGATACCTATATACCAGTATTAATTTATATCTGTTGTGGTTGTTTCAACAGCACTCGCAGGTATAACTACCTATTGTCAGTATGCATGATGCACTTTCTAGATGTAATAATTTATTATTGGACATTATTACCATGTTTACATGCTGGCCATTTCATATATGGTGTTTGAAGTTACAGTTGGCATCAGTATGTGTATTTTATAATGTCTGTCATAAATAAAACTCGTGATGATGATGATGAGGATTTAATGATTCGTACATCCATTGACTGCATTATCTTACAGGTACAGATAAAGTTCCTTAAAAAGCATTAATTCATAAGTATGAAATGTACTTTTATGCATTAATTTCAAAATGTGAAGAGTAGACTATGTTTTATTTTTTGTTACCATTTCTAATAGACATGTGCAGATATGCGCTGTGATGACAAATTATTATTTGTCCATATTTGTCATTAAAATTTATCATTCTAGGCCTGCAAAACTTCACAATTTCATGTTTTCAGCATAACAAGCAGGGTGACGGCTCTTCCCTATTTGGAGCATGTTGGTCATGTGTTTTTCTGTCCATGTGTCGGGAACAGGAGACTTCTTGCCGTTGACACAGCAGGGGAACAGCTGGCGTTACTGAACCCCACTAACAGTAGAGCTTGTGTTTTGTTCTGTGGACACGACACTTCTGAGCAGCAACTGGCAGTGTTGGAGCCCAGGGAGTAGAGTTCAGGTGGTAGAAAGATGAACATAACAGGAGACATGGATAACGTTGCGAACCAGTTATTTAATCTGAAAATGGACAGACAAATTCTGGCGAGATCCATGCCTTGTTCATTTTCAGAAAAGTAAGCCGGTCTACATTATCGGAGGATAGTCGCATGCGACGGTCTGTTAGTACACCACCTGCAGCACTAAAGACGCGCTCCGATAATACACTGGCAGCAGGGCAAGCCAGCACCTCCAATGCATACTGGCTAAGCTCTGGCCATGTATCCAGCTTAGAGACCCAAAACTTGAATGGGGAAGAGCCATCTGGGAGTACACTGAGAGGCAAAGCCAAGTAGTCTGTCACCATCTGACGGATACGTTGCCTCCCGCTGACTGGAGCCCTCTCGGATGGTGTAGACATTTGTGGCGCTGCCACAAAACTTTGCCACATTTTTAACATACTGGTCTTTCCCTGTGCAGAGGCACTGCGTGTGCTCCCTCTTGTTGCAGAGCTCTCTACACTGCCTCGACGCACAGAGCTGCTTTGTAAAGCAGTAGCAGCAGCAGTGCTCTCGGCAGTAAGGTAGAACATTAGGGATTGCACCAGTGTGTCTTGGTACTCCCGCATTTTACGCTCCCGGTTCAACGGTGTGATGAGACTTTTGACGTTGTCCAGGTAGCGAGGGTCTAGGAGGGTGTACACCCAATAATCAGACGTCGTGAGAATGTGGGCGATGCGGCGGTAGTTTCTTAGGCACTGCAGCATGAAATCAACCATGTGCTGCAGACTCCCAACTGGCAAAGAAACGCTGTCCTCTGCAAGAGGCGTTATCTCTGCCTGCTCTGCATCACCCCACCCTCGCTCTACATACTGACTAGAGCGTTGTGTACCTCCCTCTGGAGCGATGTCTTCCTCCTCCATTGACTCCTCCTCCTCATCCTCCTCACAAAGTGAGCCCTGCCCAGCCCTTTGTGAGGAACCACGTTGCGCTGACTTTCCAGAAGGTGATGGAATTTGTGACTCCTCATCCTCCACCTCTTCCAAAACCTCATCCCTTATTGCTTGCAGTGTTTTTTGAAGCAGGCAGATAAGGGGGACAGTCAGGCTGACTAGTGCATCATCTGCACTCGCCATCCGCGTTGACTCATCAAACGCACGCAAAACGTGGCACATGTCCTTCATAGTGGCCCACTCATTAATGGTGAAGTGTGGACGGCGCAAATTGCGTGTTGATTGCGCCTGATGCAGCTGATACTCCATAACTGCTGGCTGCTGCTCACACAACCGCTCCAACATATGTAACGTTGAATTCCACCTGGTGGATACGTCACATATGATGCGATGTTCAGGAAGGCGCAATCTGCGTTGCAGAGCTGCAATGCGCGATCTGGCCATGCTGGAACGTCGCAAGTGAGCGCACTCTAGGCGGACCTTGTGCAGCAGTGCATCAAGATCCGGATAGTCCCTCAAAAAACTCTGCACGACCAAGTTGAGCACATGTGCCAGACATGGTATGTGAGTGAGGTTGCCAAGGCCCAGAGCTGCCACCAGATTTCGGCCATTGTCACACACTACCAAGCCTGGCTGGAGATTCGCTGGCAAAAACCACACGTCGCTCTCCTGCTTGATGGCATTCCAGACCTCCTGCGCTGTGTGGCTTCGATTCCCCATGGGAATTAATTTCAGAACGGCCTGTTGCCGTTTGGCCACGGCTGTGCTCATATCGGTCGCATCAGGTAAGCGTCCACGGGTCCATGTGGAGGTAGACCGTGACGGCTCCTGCAGCGATGATTCTGAGGAACTGGAGTAGGAGGAGGAGTCAATGTGGACAGACTTGATTCCGGCAATCCTTGGAGTTGGCAGAACACGTACAGCGCCACTCGCAAGATGTGTACCCGGCTCCACAACATTCACCCAATGGGCAGTGAGTGAAAGGTATCGTCCCTGGCCATGGGTACTGGTCCACGCATCGGTGGTCAGGTGGACCTTGCTACTGACAGCGTTTAGTAGCGCATGTTTAATTTTTGCCTCAACATGCTTTTGCAGACCAGGGACGGCTTGCCTGCTGAAATAAAATCGGCTGGGCACATTGTATTGTGGGACTGCCAATGCCATTAATTCACGGAAACTGTCAGTCTCCACCAGCCTGAATGACAGCATTTCAAGGGACAGGAGTTTTGCAATGCCAGCATTCAGAGCCTGTGCTCGTGGATGGTTTGCCGAGTATGGCCGTCTTTTATCCCATGCCTGTGCTACCGATGGCTGTTTTGTGGCCTGGGTGTGTGAGGATGACAGGGAACTTGCAGCTGTGGGTGGAATAACACTGTGTCTCTGGACAACAGTGACAGAGGTTCTTCCATGGCGATCCTTTGAGGAAGCCGAACCAGCTGTGTGTGAACTGGAGGAAGAGGCTCCAACACGAGCTGAAGATGTAGGTGCTGCTGTAGGTTGGCCTACATCTCCAGTGTGTCTTTGTAACTCAACAAAGTGCTTTGACCGCACATGTTTCCACATATTTGTTGTATTAAGGTTACTGACACTTTTACCTCTTTTAATTTTTTGATTACACAGCTTGCATTTGACATAGCAAATATCATCTGCAACTGTATCAAAAAAGGACCACGCAGAGCAAGTCCTGGGAGCGCCCGGTTTGGCTGTTGGAAGAGAACTGCTCCGAACGGGTGCCAAACTGGAGGCTACAGGCAAGCGAGTCTGCAGCCTACCTCTCCCTACTGTTTGGACCGTTGGGGCAATCTCTTCCTCAGAGCTGCTCCCACCACCTTCCTGTTCCTCACGCCATGTTGGGTCTTGGACCTCATCATCTCCACCACTACCCTCTTCCAACACCTGCTGTTGTTGGGTGGTCTGGCCAGCACCATGCTTAACAGAAACTGGCAACTGAGTCTCATCATCATCAGATGCGTTCTGCGGTGTGCTGACCATCGGCACTGGCTCACCCGCCTCTTCAGATTCAGAGAGACACAGCTGTTGCGCATCACTGCATACTGCCTCTTCTTCACATTCCAGAATGCTGCTTGGCTGGGCCCCTGTTTCCAAGCCAACAGATTCTGAGAACAGAAGCAGAGACTCAGCTGGCTCCTGTACAGAGCTATCTGACTGCCTGGGCAATTTGGCAGGCGGTGAAGAGACTGATGGTTGTTCAACAGTGCTGTGGTCCTGAGAGGAGGTGGAAGCTATTGAAGTCGATGCATTGGCTGCAATCCAACCAACAACGGCTTCAATTTGTTCTTCACGCAGCAGGGGGGTACGCTGAGCTCCTACAAAAGTGCGCATAAAGGAACGCTCACGGGGAAAACTGGTGGATGCTGTGTCACTGGGTGCGGCAGCAGCCACAGAATCCCCACGTCCTCTCCCTGCTGCAAATCCACGGCCTCGACCACGACCACGTGCCTTACTCACTGACTTCTTCATCTTGGTAGATTGATAAAGAAAGTCAGAAAAGTTATAAGGCCTAAGTGTGGTTATTCCTCACAGACTACAGTGAACCCTGCAGACAACTGTTCAGTATCTGTGAAAGGCCCCTTTGTGTACTTCTATAGTGTTTGCAACCAATGTATTGTATACGGATGGAAGCGCGTCACACTAATAGATTAGATTTTTTTCCACTAAAATGGAGCAGCACCAATTAGAGAAAAATGTGAAGGATGAGGCAGTGACACACGCTCAGCAGACTACAACCGGCAGTGGTTGAAGAACAAACTGGAGCGTAATCTGCACTCACAAAATGAAAAGCTCACAGACTACAGTGAACACTGAAACACAACTGTTCAGTAGCTGTTAAAGGCCCCTTTGTGTACTTCTATAGTGTTTGCAACCAATGTATTGTATACGGATGGAAGCGCGTCACACTAATAGATTAGATTTTTTTCCACTAAAATGGAGCAGCACCAATTAGAGAAAAATGTGAAGGATGAGGCAGTGACACACGCTCAGCAGACTACAACCGGCAGTGGTTGAAGAACAAACTGGAGCGTAATCTGCACTCACAAAATGAAAAGCTCACAGACTACAGTGAACACTGAAACACAACTGTTCAGTAGCTGTTAAAGGCCCCTTTGTGTACTTCTATAGTGTTTGCAACCAATGTATTGTATACGGATGGAAGCGCGTCACACTAATAGATTAGATTTTTTTCCACTAAAATGGAGCAGCACCAATTAGAGAAAAATGTGAAGGATGAGGCAGTGACACACGCTCAGCAGACTACAACCGGCAGTGGTTGAAGAACAAACTGGAGCGTAATCTGCACTCACAAAATGAAAAGCTCACAGACTACAGTGAACACTGAAACACAACTGTTCTGTAGCTGTTAAAGGCCCCTTTGTGTACTTCTATAGTGTTTGCAACCAATGTATTGTATACGGATGGAAGCGCGTCACACTAATAGATTAGATTTTTTTCCACTAAAATGGAGCAGCACCAATTAGAGAAAAATGTGAAGGATGAGGCAGTGACCACCTCAGCAGACTACAACCGGCAGTGGTTGAAGAACAAACTGGAGCGTAATCTGCACTCACAAAATGAAAAGCTCACAGACTACAGTGAACACTGAAACACAACTGTTCTGTAGCTGTTAAAGGCCCCTTTGTGTACTTCTATAGTGTTTGCAACCAATGTATTGTATACGGATGGAAGCGCGTCACACTAATAGATTAGATTTTTTTCCACTAAAATGGAGCAGCACCAATTAGAGAAAAATGTGAAGGATGAGGCAGTGACACACGCTCAGCAGACTACAACCGGCAGTGGTTGAAGAACAAACTGGAGCGTAATCTGCACTCACAAAATGAAAAGCTCACAGACTACAGTGAACACTGAAACACAACTGTTCAGTAGCTGTTAAAGGCCCCTTTGTGTACTTCTATAGTGTTTGCAACCAATGTATTGTATACGGATGGAAGCGCGTCACACTAATAGATTAGATTTTTTTCCACTAAAATGGAGCAGCACCAATTAGAGAAAAATGTGAAGGATGAGGCAGTGACACACGCTCAGCAGACTACAACCGGCAGTGGTTGAAGAACAAACTGGAGCGTAATCTGCACTCACAAAATGAAAAGCTCACAGACTACAGTGAACACTGAAACACAACTGTTCTGTAGCTGTTAAAGGCCCCTTTGTGTACTTCTATAGTGTTTGCAACCAATGTATTGTATACGGATGGAAGCGCGTCACACTAATAGATTAGATTTTTTTCCACTAAAATGGAGCAGCACCAATTAGAGAAAAATGTGAAGGATGAGGCAGTGACACACGCTCAGCAGACTACAACCAGTAGTGGTTGAAGAACTAACTGGAGCGTGATCTGCACTCAAAAAATCAAAACCTCACAGACTGCAGTGAACACTGAAACACAACTATTCACTATCTGTGAAAAGCTCCTTTCTGTACTTCTATAGTGTTTGCAACCAATGTATTGTATACGGATGGAAGCACGTCACACTAATAGATTTGATTTTTTTCTAATATAATGGAGCTGCACCAATTCCACTAAATAAAATAAAAAAAAAAAAGCGTCAGTGACACGTGCAGATGCCTACAAACAGCGTGGATGCAGAGCAAACTGCAGCGTCACCTGCACTGTCACACACACACCTTGCACAGAGCTGTTAAAACAACACTGGCAAAATGAAGCTTTACACAGCGGTTGGTAAACTAGCCTGCCTCAAGCACAGTAGTACACAAAATCGCAATATCTAACTGTCCCTCAGAGTCAGCACAGCAGCGTTCTGTCCCTTACTGAGTTCACAGCACAGTGACGCTAAAATGGCTGCGGCGCCTTTTATAGTGCATTCTGACATCATTTCAGCAGCCAATCACAGCCATGCCATTAGTTAAGATGACCGCAGCATTACAGGATGTGCCCACACTTCGTAGGATTCCTCATTGGCTGACTAAAATCACATTGCCTCTCAAAGAATTATGGGAACTTCCGATTCCGGTATACGATATTGAAAAAGTATCGGAATTAAGTATCGGAATTCCGATAACGCGAATATCGGCCGATACCCGATACTTGCGGTATCGGAATGCTCAACACTACTCACCACACATTTAGATATGTTCCTTGGGGGAGTCTAGTTTCCAAAATGGGGTCACTTAAGGGGGATTTCCACTGTTTAGGTACATCAAGGGCTCTCCAAACGCAACTTGATTCCAGCCAATTTGACATTCAAAATCTCAAATGATGCTCCTTCCCTTCTGAGCACTGCCGTGCGCCTAAAGATTGGTTTTCCCCACACATGGGGTATTGATGTACTCAGGAGAAATTGTACAACAAATATTGTGGTTCATTTTCTCCTGATACCCTTGACAAAATTAAAAAAAACTGTGTCGAAAGAAAAATTTTGGGGAAAAAAGTTAAATGTTCATTTTTTCCTTCCACATTGCTTCAATTCTTGTGAAGTACTTAAAGGGTTAATAAACTTCTTGAATATGGTTTTGAACACCTTGAGGGGTGCAGTTTTTAGAATGGTGTCACTTTTGGGTATTTTCTGTCATATTGACCGCTCAAATTCACTTCAAATGTGAGGTGGTCCCTAAAATAATGCTTTTATACAATTTGTTGGAAAAATGAGAAATCGCTGGTCAAATTTTAACACTTATAACTTCCAAACAAAAAAAAAATTTGGTTCCAAAATTGTGCTGATGTAAAGTAGACATGTGGCAAATGCTATTGAGTAACTATTTTGTGTGACATATCTCTCTGATTTAAGGGCATAAAAATTAAAAGTTTGAAAATTGCAAAATTTTCAAAATTTTCACCATATTTCTGTTTTTTTCATAAATAAACGCAAGTTATATCGAATAATTTTTACCACTACCGTAAAGTACAATATGTCATGAGAAAACATTCTCAGAATCGTGAAGATCCATTGAAGCTTTCCAGAGTTATAACCTAATAAATAGACAGTGGTCAGAAATGTAAAAATTGTCCTGGTCATTAACCTACAAATTGGCTTGGTCGTTAAGGGGTTAATGCCATTTTCTAGCAAGGTGTCAATAATGCTGTCACCTCTGGGAATGTGTAGGTTACGTTTTATAATCCCAGATATGGCTTTAAAGTGGGTGCTATATGTCAAAATCAGGGTTGGACACATAGATTTCTCATTAGTGTATTGGGAGGAGAGCGAAGGGTTAATGAGTGTTTCTCTAGGCTTGTCTTTGGTGATATTAACTGCTCTATTGATTGTCCAGGTAGGATAGCCACGTTTATTTAGACGATGTCTGATAGAATGAATTTCTTTATTATACAGTAGATTTCATCATTGCAATTGTGTTTAGCGCGAGTTAGTTCACCAACATTAATAGATCTGATTGTATGGGCTGGATGAAAGCTTTGGACGTGGAGAATAGTATTACCTGCTGTTTTTTTTTGCGAAAAGTGGAGCTGGAAATGATTTGATGCGATTCCCCCACTAGATGGAGATTCAGAAAAAAAATCTCTTTTTCATGACAAAAATGAGTAAAACTGAGGTTAAATTAATTAGAATACAGATAGTCTATAAATAGTGGAATAGAGAGTATATCCCCTTTCCATATTAGTATCAGGTCATCTGTATATCGAGAGTACCATTGGATATGGCTAAAAAAGGGATTATTAGTATTGAAAATAAAAAGTTCCTCCTAACATGCCATCACCAGATTAGCGACTGAGGGGGAAAATTTAGCCCCCTTTGAAACGCCAGTATTTTGTAAAAATTTTTTATTGTCAAATAAAAAATGATTATGGGATAACAAAAATTGTAACACTGTAATGATATAATTTTGTAAATCTGAACTGTAAATGCTATTTTTGGAGAGGTGAAATTCTGTCGCTTGCAAGGCTACATGGTGGGGAATGCAAGTGTATAAAGAGACTACATCACATGTTAACCATATCCAGTTAGGCTCCCACACAATATTATGAAATAGATTTAAAACATCTCTAGTATCTTTCAATATCCCGGAATACGTTGTACTCATGGCTGTAAAACTGAATATAGCCATTGACCCATTCATTCAGTGAGTGACCCTATGCCCGATATTATGGGGCGCATTGGGGGAGGAAAGATATTTTTGTGCGTTTTCTCAACACATGTAGGATAGGAATAACTGGATTATTCACATGAAGAAGTTCTGTTTGTTTTTTAGAGAAAAAACCCTGGATAAAACCTTCATCTATAATGAGCTTACACTGCTCAGAAAAACAAACTGTAGGATCATTATTCAGGGGAGTATAAATATCATCATTGGAAATCATGTTATTAATGGCAGTAACATAATCAATTTCATTCATTTCCACTACTGAACATCCTTTATCAGATCTTTTAATAATGAGATTAGGATGTGATTTTAATTTTTTTAATGCTTCCCTCTCAGCAAGTGTAAGGTTAAATTTATTCAAATGGCTAGTAGGGCTATTTAGCAGCTTCTTTAGATCCCTTTCAACATTTTCTTGAAAAAGTTCCATTTCATTTGTTCTGGTGTGAACAGAGTAGAACAGCTGGTTGTTGGTCTTGAAGGGGAAAAAGGAGTTAACAATATCTGGAGGTGATTCCCCTTCAAGACCAAGTACCCGCTCAAGAAAATGTTGAAAGGGATCTAAGGGATCTTGGTGCACTCAGAGGTCATCTGAGTCTAAGAACACATAGTGTTCGAAACGCGTCCAGACCTCACGAGGCTATCCTCCGGTAGCCCAGCATGGGCTTACCTTAAGATGAATACAGCAGCCATATTTTGAACTTTTAATGGATCTTCAATAAAGTATACTTGGATTTTAACTCCGGAGCTGGACATTCCTTTTCTAAGTACTTCATTGCCACGTTGGGTGGAGACGAGTCCCTGCTCGGATTGAACATGCTATTTGGAAACACACTTCTTGTGGTGAGCGGAATCAAAAAATTTTTTCCTTTACCTCTGGCGAGCACATGGAGGGCTGTGCGGCCCTCCAAAGAAATGCCACCCCACACCATTACTGACCCTCTGTCAAACCGGTCATGCTGAAGGATGTTGCAGGCACTATGTCGCTCTCCACGGCGTCTCCAGACTCTGTATCGTCTGCTCAGTGTGAACCTGCTTTCATCTGTGAAGAGCACAGGGCGCCAGTGGTGAATTTGCCAATCCTGGTGTTCTGTGGAAAATGCCAAGCGTCCTGCACGGTGTTGGGCTGTGGGCACAACCCCATCTGTGTACATCGGGCACTCAGACCATCCTCATGAAGTCGGTTTCTATCTGTTTGTGCAGACACATGCACATTTGTGGTTTGTTGGAGGTCACTTTGCATGGCTCTGGCATTGCTCCTCCAGTTCCTACTTGCACAAAGGCGGAGGTAGCAGTCCTGCTGCTGGGTTATTGCTCTCCTACGGCCCCTTCCATGTCTCCTGGTGTACTGGCCTGTCTCCTGGTAGCGCCTCCAGCCTCTGGACACTATGCTGGCAGTCACAGCAAACCTTTTTGCCACAGCTCGCATTGATGTGCCAACCTGCATGAGCTGCAATACCTGAGCCACTTGTGTGGGTTTTAGAGTCAGTGTCATGCTACCACAAGTGTGAAAGCACAACCAACATTCAAAAGTGACCAAAAACATTAGCCAGAAAGCATTGGTACTGTAATGTGGTCTGTGGTCCCCATCTGCAGAGCCACTCCTTTATTGAGTGTGTCTTAATAATTGCCAATAATTTCCATCTGTTTTCTAGTCCATTTGCCCAACAGCATGTGAAATTGATTGTCAATCAGTTTTGCTTCCTAAGTGGACAGTTTGATTTCACAGAAGTTTGATTTAAATGGAGTTATACTCTGTTGTTTAAGTGTTCCCTTTATTTTTTTGAGCAGTGTAAGGAGTAAAGACACTTTACCTAACAGAATGTGAGATCTGCATCTATATTACTGCAAAATAAATGCCTGGTGATAATAAATACACATCACATAATTTCTATAACCTTAAAATAAAGAAAGAACCTAGTGTGTTGGCTAATGTATAGTGTTGAGCATTCCGATACCGCAAGTATCGGATATCGGCTGATATTCGCGGTATCGGGATTCCGATACTGAGCTCCGGTACTTTTGCCATATCGTATACCGGAATCGGAAGTTCCCATAATGCTATGAGAGGCAGTGTGATTTGATTCAGCCAATGAGGAATCCTAAGAAGTGTGGGCACATCCTGTAATGCTGCGGTCATGTTAACTAAAGGCATGGCTGTGATTGGCTGCTGAAATGATGCCATGAATGCACTATAAAAGCCGCTGCCATTTTGGTTTCACTCTGCTGTAAATTCAGTTAGGGACAGAACGCTGCTCTTCTGACTCCGAGGGACTGTTAGAGATTGCGATTTTGTGAATTGTTCTGTAGGCAGGCTATTTTACCAACCTCTGTGTAAAGTTTCCTTTTGCCTTGCAGTGCTGTTTTCACAGCTGTCTTTGTGTGAGTGCAGGTCACGCTGCAATTTGCTCTGCATCCACTGCTGGTTGTAGTCTGCTAAGTGTGTGTCACCGCCTCATACTTTTTTTTTTGTAATTGGTGCAGCTCAATTCAATTTAAATAAACTCTCTCCTATTAGTGTGACCGCGCTTCCATCCGTATCCAATACATTGGTTGCAAACACTATAGAAGTAGATAGCGGAGCATTTCAGAGCTAGTGCACAGTTGTCTGCAGTGTTCACGGCTGTCTGTGAGGTCTCTTTGTGAGTGCAGCTCACACTGAAGTTACTTCTGCATCCACTGCTGGTTGTAGTCTGCTAAGCGTGTGTCACTGCCTCATACTTTTTTTTTTGTAATTGGTGCAGCTCAATTCAATTTAAATAAACTCTCTCCTATTAGTGTAACCGCGCTTCCATCCGTATCCAATACATTGGTTGCAAACACTATAGAAGTACATAACGGAGCCTTTCAGAGCTAGTGCACAGTTGTCTGCAGTGTTCACGGCTGTCTGTGAGGTCTCTTTGTGAGTGCAGCTCACACTGAAGTTAGTTCTGCATCCACTGCTGGTTGTAGTCTGCTAAGCGTGAGTCACTGCCTCATACTTTTTTTTTTGTAATTGGTGCTGCTCAATTCAATTTAAATTAACTCATCTGTTAGTGTGCCATGCTTCCATCTGTTTCCAATGCATTGGTTGCAAACACTAGATAGGAGTAGATAGAGGAGCCTTTCGGCTGGTTTGCGGCCTGCAGGACCAGCTAGATTAGTATTACCCTTATTACCCTATTTTTTGTAGCCTTATCTATTGCATTGTAGTTTCCTGCATTGTAATAGCTACAAAAAGTTTGTGATACTATCGATTGTACATCTTTTGTCTCAATCACAACCTTTGTTTTTTTTGTGAAAAACACAAAAAAGTGAAAAAAGTTCACCAAACACTACACTTGACACTTGTTAGGCCACACTAGCTCATATTAAAGTGCAGTCCACACTTAATAAACTTAGTGTTTCTTATACCTGTTAGCAGCTGTTCAGGAATAAGCACACTAAGGCCTTAGTACTTTTCTGCCTATCTTTATCAATCTACCAAGATGAAGAAGGCAGGGAGTAAGTCACGTGGTCATGGGCGTGGAGTTTCAGCAGGGCGAGGACATGGGGATTCTGTGCCTGCTGCGGGCACCAGTGACACTGCATCCCCCAGTTTTCCCCGGGAGCGGTCCTTTATGTGCAGCTTTGTAGGAGCTCGCCGTACTCCCCTGCTGAAGGGAAGAAGAAATTGAAGTCGTTGTCGGATGGATGGCAGCTAACGCATCGACTTCAATTATTTCTACATCGTCTCAGGATCAGAGCACTGAAGAGCAACCATCTGTCTCTTCACCACCTGCCAAATTGCCCAGGCAGTCAGAGAGCTCTGTACAGGAGGCAGCTCAGTCTCTACTTCTGTTATCTGAATCTGTTGGCTTGGAAAGAGGGGGCCAGCCAAGCAGTATTCTAGAATGTGAAGAAGAGGGAGTATGCAGTGATGCGCAACTACTTTGTCTCTTTGAATCTGAAGAGGCGGGTGGGCCAGTGTCCATGGTCAGCACACTTCAGAACGCATCTGATGATGATGAGACTCAGGTGATATTTTCTGTTGCGCATGGTGCTCGCCAGACGACCCAGGAGAAGCAGGTGTTTGAAGAGGGTAGTGTAGATGATGAGGTCCTTGACCCATCATGGCATGAGGAACAGGAGGGTGGTGGGAGCAGCTCTGAGGAAGAGATTCCTCCAAAGGCCCAAACAGGAGGGAGAGGTAGGGGACAGACTCGGTTGCCTGTAGCCTCACCTTTGCCACCTGTTCGGAGCAGTTCTCTTCCAAAACCCAAAACGGGCGCTCCCAGGACTTGCAGTGCGTGGTCCTTTTTAGACACAGTTGCAGATGACATTTGCTATGTCAAATGCAAGCTGTGTAATCAAAAAGTAAAAAGAGGTAAAAGTGTCAGCAACCTCAATACCAAAAATATGTGGAAACATGTGCGGACCAAGCACGTGGTGGAGTTACAAAGACACACTGAAGACGTAGGCCAACCTACAGCACCACCTACCTCTTCAGCTCGTGTTGTAGCCTCTTCCTCCAGCTCACACACAGCTGGTTCGGCTTCCTCACAGGATCGCCCTGGAAGAACCTCTGGCACTGGTGTACAGAGACCCAGTGTAATTCCACCCACAGCACCACGTTCCCTGTCATCCTCACACTCCCATGCCACTCTACAGCCATCGGTAGCACAGGCATGGGAGAAAAGGCGGCCATACTCGGCAAACCATCCCCGAGCACAGGCTCTGAATGCTGGCATTGCAAAACTCCTGTCCCTTGAAATGCTGTCATTCAGGCTGGTGGAGACTGACACCTTCCATAACTTCATGGCATTGGCAGTCCCACAATACAATGTGCCCAGCCGCTTTTATTTCAGCAGGCAAGCCGTCCCTGCCCTGCAAAAGCAAGTGGAGGGAAAAATTAAACATGCGCTATTAAACGCCGTCAGTAGCAAGGTCCACCTGACCACCGATGCGTGGACCAGTAACCATGTACAGGGACAATACCTTTCCCTCACTGCCCATTGGGTAAATGTTGTGAAGCCGGGTACAGATCTTGAGAGTGGCGCTGTACGTGTTCTGCCAGCTCCAAGGATTGCAGGAATCCAGTCTGTACACATTGACTCCTCCTCATACTCCTGTTCCTCAGAATCATCGCTGCAGGAGCCGTCACGGTCTACCTCCACATGGACCCGTGAACTCTTACCTGTTACGAACGATATGACCACAGCCGTGGCCAAACGTCAACAGGCTGTCTTGAAATTAATTTCTATGCGGAATAGGAATCACACAGCGCAGGAGCTCTGGAATGTCATCAAGCAGGAGAGCGACGTGTGGTTTGTGCCAGCGAATCTCCAGCCAGGCTTGGTAGTGTGTGACAATGGCTGAAATCTGGTGGCAGCTCTGGGCCTAGGCAACCTCACTCACATACCATGTCTGGCACATGTGCTCAACTTGGCCGTGCAGAGTTTTTTGAGTGACTATTCGGATCTTGATGCACTGCTGCACAAGGTCCACATAGAGTGCGCTCACTTGCGGCGTTCCAACATGGCAAGATCGTGCATTGCAGCTCTGCAACACCGATTCTGCCTTCCGGAACATCGCATCATATGTGACCTACCCACCAGGTGGAATTCCACTTTACATATGTTGGAGCTGTTGTGTGAGCAGCAGGCAGCAGTAATGGGGTACCAGCTGCATCAGGCGCAAACTAGTCGCACTGCGCGCCGTTCTCACTTCACTACCACTGAGTGGACCTCTATGAAGGACATCTGCCACATTTTGCATGCGTTTGATGATTCCATGCGGATGGCGAGTGCAGATGATGCACTAGTCAGCATGACTGTCCCCTAATCTGCCTGCTTCAAAAAACACTGCAAGCACTAAGGGATGAGGTTTTGGAAGAGGTGGAGGATAAGGAGTCACAAATGCCATCTGCTTCTGGACAGTCTGCGCAACGTGGTTCCTCACAAAGGCCTAGGCAGGGGACACTTTGTGAGGTGGATGAGGAGGAGTCAATGGAGGAGGAAGACATCTCTCCAGAGGAGGGAGGTACACAATGCTCTAGTAGTCAGTATGTAGAGCGAGGGTGGGGTGATGCAGAGCAGGCAGAGATGACGCCTTTTGCAGGGGACAGCATTTCTTGGCCAGTTGGGAGTCTGCAGCACATAGTTGATTTCATGCTGCAGTGCCTGAGAAACGACCGCCGCATTGCCCACATTCTCACCATGTCTGATTATTGGGTGTACACCCTCCTTGATCCTCGCTACCGGGACAACTTACAGTCTCATAACACAATTGAACCGGGAGCGTAAAATGTGGGAGTACCAAGACACACTGGTGCATTCCATCATGTTCTCCATTCCAGCCGAGAGCACTGCTGCTAGTACTTTACAAAGTAGCTCTGTGCGTCGAGGCAGTGGAGGAAGCTCTGCACCCAGAGGGAACAGAAGCAGAGCCTCTGCACAAGGCAAGACCAGTATGGCCCAAATGTGGCAAAGTTTTGTGTCCCCTCCACAGATGTCTACACCATCACAGACGGCTCCATTCAGCAGGAGGCAACGTTTCCGTCAGATGGTGACAGACTACATGTCTTGCCCTCTCAGTGTACTCCCAGACGGCTCTTCCCCCTTCAAGTTTTGGGTCTCTAAGCTGGATACATGGCCAGAGCTTAGCCAGTATGCATTGGAGGTGCTGGCTTGCCCTGCTGCTAGTGTATTATCGGAGCGCGTCTTTAGTGCCGCAGGTGGTGTACTAATAGACCGTCGCATGCGACTATCCTCCGATAACGTTGACAAACTTACTTTTCTGAAAATGAACAAGGCATGGATCTCGCCTGAATTTGCCTGTCTGGTTTCAGATTAAATAATTGGTTGGCAACAGTATCCATGTCTCCTGTTCTGTTCATCTTTCTACCACCTGAACTGTACTCCCTGGGCTCCAACACTGCCAGTTGCTGCTCAGAAGTGCCGTCTGCACAGAGAAAAACACAAGCTCCTGTTAGTGAGGTTCAGTAAAGCCAGCTGTTCCCCTGCTGTGTGTCCGGCAATAAGTCTCCTGCTCCCTCCACATGCACACAACATCAGATGTTAAACTTGCTCCACATAGGCTTTAGCCTACACCCTGATTGATATGCTCCAAACACGAAAAACGGAAGCTTTACTACCATAAAATGATGAATTTTAGTCCCAAATATGTAAAAATAGACATTTTAAATATAAGCGCATCTATGCACATGCTGACTACAAATGCAACCAAAAAAGCCTACATAGGGTATAGGGGTTCAAAAGAATGCATACAAGTACATTTCAGAATTCATTAATGCTGCATAAGGAACGGTATGTACACCTGTAAAATAGTGCAGACAATTTTTGCAGGACTACTCATCATCATCATTACTTATATGTGACAGTAAAAAATACATTCATTGAGGATAACTGTTAGTTCACCCCCCATATATTAAAGGTACAGCATCTAATCCTGATAATAAGGCGCAATAATCATGCATAACCTAAAAAAAGTGCATCGTGCATAGTGAAAATAGCAATGTATACCTGCAAGTGCAGGTGAAACAACGCCAACGGATAGAAAAGATATAAGCTACCTAGGTATCACAGTGCATAGCGACTGATGGCGAATGGAGATATAATACTGTACCTCAATAAAGGCTGCGGCACCCCTTACGCGCGTTTTGCTTGTAGCTTCTTCAAGAGGGGACGTGCGTGTATGGTTGCTCAAAGGTGCATGTTTATAGAGGGAATCAGTCATGATGGCGGCTTTGTAGCAGCGCTACCGCTAACGAGCGCTGCGCAATGTCACTGCAAGTCAGCGTCATTTGACACCCAGCCACTCCCCTACCCGACACGTCAGAGCAGGAAGCCAGTCTTAGCGGCAAAACAGAAGCGCAAGCATACACGCACTTCCCCTCTTCAACAAGCTACAAGCAAAATGCTCGTGAGGGGTGCCGCAGCCTTTATTGAGGTAGAGTATTATATCGCCATTTGCCATCAGTCGCTATGCACTCTGATACATAGATAACATATACCTTTTCTATCCGTTGGCGTTCTTTCACCTGCACTTGCAGGCATACATAGCAATTTGCACTATGCACGATGCACTTTTTCTAGGTTATGCATGATTATTGCGCCATATTATCAGGATTACATGCTGGACCTTTAATATATGGGGAGTGAACTAAGAGTTGTCCACAATGAGCGTATTTTTACTGTCTCATATAAGTTATAATGATGATTATGACTAGTCCTACATACATTGTCTGCACTATATTACAGGTGTATATACCGTTCCTTAGGCTGCATTAATGGATTATGATTATGAAATGTACTTGTATGCATTCATTTCAACCCCTATACCCTATGTTGGCCTTTTTGGTTGCATTTGTTGTCGCCATGTGCATATATGCGCTTATTTTTAAATGTCTATATTTAAATATTTTTGAATTAAATTCCTCATTTTATGGTAGTAAAGCTTACGTTTCTCTTGTTTAGAGTATATACATTTTGAAGTGCCTCGGAACTAGTCAACTACTCTATATGTGATTTCTACACCCTGACTGACCCTGGGCTCCTACACTGCCAGTTGCTGCTCAGAAGTGCTGTATGCACAGAGAAAAACACTAGCTCCTGTGTTTGTGGGGTTCAGTAACACCAGCTGATCACCTGCTGTGTTTCCGGCAATCTGCCCTGCTCCATCCAATTTCAAAACACATCAGATTTGAAAGTTGCTCACATTAGGCCTCAGCCTACACCCTGACTGACCCTGGGCTCCAACAACGCCAGTTGCTGCTCAGAAGTGCTGTATGCACAGAGAAAAACACTAGCTCCTGTTTTTGTGGGTTCAGTAACGCCAGCTGATCCCCTGCTGTGTGTCCGGCAATCTGTCCTGCTCCCTCCTAATTCAAGTTACATCAGATAAAATACTTGCTCCAATTAGGCCTCTGCCTACACCCTGATTGACCCTGGGCTCCAACACCGCCAGTTGCTGCTCAGAAGTGCTGTATGCACAGAGAAAAACACTAGCTCCTGTGTTTGTGGGGTTCAGTAATGTCAGCTGATCCCCAGCTGTGTAGCTGGCAATCTTTCCTGCTCTGTCCACTCTCACACAAATCCAGATGTTAAACTTGTTCTAATTTGTCCTCTGCCTCCACTCTGTTTCTACTCTCATCCCTGGGCTCCAACACTGCCAGTTGCTGCTCGGAAGTGCCGTCTGCACAGTCAACATATGCTCCTGTGTTATTGGAGTTCAGTAATGTCAGCTGATCCCCAGCTGTGTAGCTGGCAATCTTTCCTGCTCTGTCCACACTCACACAAGTCCAGATTTTAAACTTGCTCCAATTTGTCCTCTGCCTCCACTCTGTTTCTTCTCTCATCCCTGGGCTCCAACACTGCCAGTTGCTGCTCGGAAGTGCCGTATGCACAGTCAACATATGCTCCTGTGTTATTGGGGTTCAGTAATGTCTGCTGATCCCCAGCTGTGTAGCTGGCAATTTTCCTGCTCTGTCCACACTCACACAAGTCCAGATTTTAAACTTGCTCCAATTTGTCCTCTGCCTCCACTCTGTTTCTACTCTCATCCCTGGGCTCCAACACTGCCAGTTGCTGCTCGGAAGTGCCGTATGCACAGTCAACATATGCTCCTGTGTTATTGGGGTTCAGTAATGTCTGCTGATCCCCAGCTGTGTAGCTGGCAATTTTCCTGCTCTGCCACACTCACACAAATCCAGATGTTAAACTTGTACTAATTTGTCCTCTGCCTCCACTCTGTTTCTACTCTCATCCCTGGGCTCCAACACTGCCAGTTGCTGCTCGGAAGTGCCATTGCACAGTCAACATATGCTCCTGTGTTATTGGAGTTCAGTAATGTCAGCTGATCCCCAGCTGTGTAGCTGGCAATCTTTCCTGCTCTGTCCACACTCACACAAGTCCAGATTTTAAACTTGCTCCAATTTGTCCTCTGCCTCCACTCTGTTTCTACTCTCATCCCTGGGCTCCAACACTGCCAGTTGCTGCTCGGAAGTGCCGTATGCACAGTCAACATATGCTCCTGTGTTATTGGGGTTCAGTAATGTCTGCTGATCCCCAGCTGTGTAGCTGGCAATCTTTCCTGCTCTGCCACACTCACACAAATCCAGATTTAAACTTGTACTAATTTGTCCTCTGCCTCCACTCTGTTTCTACTCTCATCCCTGGGCTCCAACACTGCCAGTTGCTGCTCGGAAGTGCCGTCTGCAGTCAACATATGCTCCTGTGTTATTGGGGTTCAGTAATGTCAGCTGATCCCCAGCTATGTAGCCAGCAATGTCTCCTGCTCTGTCCACACTCACACAAGTACAGATTTTAAATTTGTTCCAATTAGGCCTCTGCCTCCACTCTGTTTCTACTCTCATCCCTGGGCTCCAACACTGCCAGTTGCTGCTCAGAAGTGCCGTCTGCAAGTCAACATATGCTCCTGTGTTATTGGGGTTCAGTAATGTCAGCTGATCCCCAGCTGTGTAGCTGGCAAGTTTCTTGCTCTGTCCACACTCTCACAAGTAAAGATTTTAAACTTGCTACAATTAGGCCTCTGCCTCCACTCTGTTTCTACTCTCATCCCTGGGCTCCAACACTGCCAGTTGCTGCTCAGAAGTGCCGTCTGCACAGTCAACATATGCTCCTGTGTTATTGGGGTTCAGTAATGTCAGCTGATCCCCAGCTGTGTAGCTGGCAAGTTTTCCTGCTCTGTCCACACTGACACAAGTCCCGATTTTAAACTTGTTCCAATTAGACCTCTGCCTCCACTCTGTTTCTACTCTTATCCCTGGGCTCCAACACTGCCAATTTCTGCTCAGAAGTGTCTTTGGCACGGGTACTCCCTCCTGTCCAGCCAGGTTACAGCACGCCAGCTGTTTCCAGGCAGTGTCAATGTTATTTTGCCTCCAATACGTTGTACTGTCGTGTTGCGGTCGGGTTAGCCGACTCTATGGTGCCTGCAGTTTAGGTGCTTCCTATGTGGGCTGCGGGATATGGAAATAAAGGCTGTTTCCATAGTGCCAATAGGACAAGCACCCCCTGTAGGACTGTGTGATTCGGTAACGGCGGCCGGCCCTTGGACTTGCAACTTTATTTTTCATGGGTACCTTCTGCTACCCGTCCGGGTTCCAGTACCGTCAGCTGATTCTCGGCAGTGCCTTTGGCCTAGGTGCCTCGATCTCGGTATCCGAGTTCCAGCAACGTCTGCTGGTCCTTGGTAGTGCTTTCTAGCACAGGTACCTCCTGCTTAGTAACCGTGTCCCAGTACCATCAGCTGGTCCTCGGTTGTGCCATTGGCTCTGTTCTTTCTGCTGCTCCTCCGGGTTCCAGCACAGTCAGCTGGTACTCGTTAGTTCCATTGGCTCTTGTACCTTATGCTACCCATCCGGGTTCCAGTACCGTCAGCTGGTTCTCGGCAGTGCCTTTGGCCTAGATGCCTCCATCTCGGTATCCGAGTTCCAGCAACGTCTGCTGGTCCTTGGTAGTGCTTTCTAGCACAGGTACCTCCTGCTTAGTAACCGTGTCCCAGTACCGTCAGCTGGTCCTCGGTTGTGCCATTGGCTCTGTTCCTTCTGCTGCCCCTCCGGATTCCAGCACAGTCAGCTGGTCCTCATTAGTTCCATTGGCTCTTGGAAGGAGTAATCTTCAAACTTTTAGAGATAACAACTACAGGAATGCCTGTCACAAATAATAATATGATGAAGAAGATGAATAGGAAGAAGATGAAGAAGTAGAATATGAAGAAGAATAATAGTTGAAGAAGAAGAATATGAAGAATGTAAAAAAAAAGAATAGGAGGAAGAAGGTGAAGAAAAGATAAATAAGGTGAAGAAGTTGATGAAAAAGATGCTGCTGCTGAGGATCATGAAGGAGAAAGTGTGGGAGAAGTAAAAAAGAAGGTGAAGAGCATGGAAGTAGTGAAACATACATATGTGCCAAAATAGAAAAAAGGTTAACAACATAGTCAATTTCTTTGTAACTCCGAAAGTCTTAAAAAAAAAAATATTCCTGCTATTCCATTTGATTGAGCTAAACCTCTATGCCTTTAATGTCTCCTCCACCTCCCCAATACATTCTACATTATTCTTAGTTCTTTTCCTTCATGTACAATTAACCTACAAGGAAAGAAAGGGGTTTTTTAATTTCGATATTTCTGTCCCATTGACTTGCATTGCTTTCCGGTATCGGAATCGGCGATATCAGATACTTTTTGAGTATCGGTCCGATCGAATCCGATCCGATGTTTCCCAATATCGGAAAGTATCGCTCAACACTAATAATGACATACATATAAGCAACAGAAATAAATTAATATATTGGGGAAACTAAGTATTTGATACACTAATAATTTTGCAAGTTTTCCCAACTACAAAAAATGGAGAGGTCTGTTATTATAGGTACACTTCAACTGTGAGAGACAGAATCCAAAAATAAAAACCAGAAAATTACCTTGTATTATTTTTAAATAATTAAATTACATTGTATTGCATGAAATAAGTATTTGATCACCTACCAACCAGCAATAATACTGGCTCTCACAGACCTGTATGTTTTTCTTTAAGAAGCCCTCCTACTCTGCACTCATTACCTGTATTGATTGCACCTGTTTGAATTTGCTCCTGTATAAAATACATCTGTCCACACACTGAAGCAATTACACTCCAACCTCTCCACCATGGCCATGACCAAAGAGCTGTCTAAAAATACCAGGAAAAAAATTGTAGACCTGCACAAAGCTGGGATTAGCTACAGGACAATAGGCAAGCAGCTTGGTGGAAAGGCAACAACTGTTGACACAATTATTAGAAAATGCAAGAAACACAAGATTACTGTCAATCTTCCTTGGTCTGCGACATGCAAGATCTCGCCTCTTGGGGTAAGAATGATTCTGAGAAAGGTCAGGAATCAGTCCAGAACTACACAGGAGGACCTGCTCAATGTCCTTAAGACAACTGAGACCACAGTCATGAACATTACCATTACACACTACGCATTCATGGAATAAAATCCTGCAGTGCATGGAAAGTGCCCCTTCTCACACCAGAAAATGTCCAGGTCCATTTGACGTTTGCCAGTGACCATCTGGATGATCGATAGGAGGCATGGAAGAAGGTCATGTGGTCAGATGAGCTAAAAATAGAACTTTTTGGTATCAACTTTTCTCGTTGTATTTGAAGGAAGAATAAGTACAACATCAAGAACACCATCCCAACCATGAATCATGGTGGGTGACACATCATTATTTGGGGTGTTTTTCTGAAAAGGGGACAGGAAGAATTCACTGTATTGAAAGAGGATGGATGGGTCATATATTGCTAGATTTTGGCAAACAACCTCTTTCCCTCAGTAATAGAATTAAAGATGGGTCTTGGCTCAGTCTACTAGCATGACAATAACCAGAAACACACAGCTAAGGCAACAAAGGTGTGGCTACGAAAGAAGCATTTCAAGGTCCTTCAGTGGCCTAGCCAGTCTACAGAACTGAACCAAATAAAAATTGTTGGAGGGAGCTGAAACTCAATGTTGCCCAGTGATAGCCCTGAAACCTAAAATATCCTGGAGAAGATCTGCAAGGAGGAGTGGGACAAAATACTTCCGGCAGTGTGCAAACTTGGTCAAGAACTCCAGGATATATCTGACCTCTGTAACTGCAAACAAAGGTTTCTGTACCAAATATTAAGTTCTGTTTCTCTATTGTATCTAATATTTTTTATGCAACAAAATGCCATTTAATTTTGTAAAAATCATACCATGGGATTTTTTGTATTTTTTTTTGAGAATCTATCTCTCACAGTTGAAGTGTACCTTCAGTAAAATAACAGACCTCGCCATTCTTTGTAAGTGAGAAAACTTGCAGAATCGGCAGTTTATCAAATACTTATTTTTCCACTGTAGGTGGGCTGTAACCTGTCATATGCTATTTATAATTCTAGTGTCTTCTTTATGGTAGACCTGGGTTTGATAGTTTCTTCTACATCACCTTGTTTTTTGCTCCCTTGTAGAGAAACAGATTAGTATCTAACTAATCAACTGTATCTATCTGTCAACTCTAAAATGTATGCATTAAAAATAGCAATACATTGCTATAAAGTAGCTGATTAGCAACTCAACCACAGTATAGGTCAGATCATTAGTATTTAAAATATAATAGAAAGAGTATATCCTAGCAGAAAATAAAACATTCTTTATTGTGTCCTCGAATTATCTTTTAGTTTCTCTTGAACATCTTTTATATGAGCTTCCACTCTAAAAATACAAAATATATGTTTTTGTATTAGAAAACATTCATTTTGTGATATTTGTTATATTTGGTGAACCACATTTTAAAATATGATTCAAAAATCTCATTTGAACTCAGATAAAATTGCTTCCAATACACTTGACTAATGGTTTTACTTTTGTTTTCAGTAACTGTACTTTACAAACCAAGAACTATAATTCAAATTTGTATTCTATTTTATTACATACTTGGAGTTTGTTACTGCATCGACTTCAGCTTTTTATAATGAGATGCTGAGAAAAGTACAATGTAGCAGTTATTGTAAGTGTACTTCTTGCATGAAAATTTAAAAACAAATGCCTTGGCATAAAAAGAATGAATATGACCCCATTCACTGCAGTTATTTTACAAGTACATTCACTAGAATATATTTCAGCTCACTAAAAAAAGATAAAAATAGTGTTGCATGGGTCATATCAACCTCCACAATCAGTGGAAAATCCGATTTTTCTTTCCAAATTTAAAGCTAAGAATAACTACACTTATTTCAGCTGAATATAGAGGGAAAAAAATAGAAAGCACAGCTTTCTCTTGAGTTAAGAGCAATGACATTTGCCTTTGTTATTAAGTATATAAAATATTAATTGATTTATCATTAACAAGATTAAATCTTCAAGTATACTGTTATATATTTTTTTGTGATGCAATATAGTAGTGTGTATATTGTGTATATTTATCTCGCTAATAGATTATGTTCCTGGGCAAGTATTTTTTTATTAGAAAAATGAAGAATGGCCTCTCTTTACAATTCATTTGTATTGATTAAGTCAGATAGATTGCTGTAGTGTGACAATCCATCAGATCTTTTATATTCCTAATGATGATGATAAGCTTACTATGAATGAAGTATAGCTATGTTACACAAGCCAAAGCAATATATTATATATGTGGTTTAGTGTAATATAAATGTAGACATATAATGCAGAAAAAATCATGTAATTGTTGTCACAACATGGAGATCCAGAGGCACAACTTAAATGAAATATTGCAGAAAGATCAGCCTTTAAAAGTGGTTTATATGGGTATGCCTGTCGTAGAAAATTGAATACACTACTACATTGATTTCATTAGTTTGCTATATAGAAATCTTTTCTTTGCTTAACAATAAATAAGGTTGCAGATATCTTCGTGGGACATGGCTCATTCCGAGAGTCTAAATTTAAAGCTTATTTTAATGGTTGGTACTGACTATAAAATAAAATCGACCCCTTTGCTGCATATGTGATGTCATACTTCGCTGATGAAATCTCAGACTTGACTTGCGCAGATCACCACTGTCCTCGCTTACGTGCAGTCTTCTGCTTTTCTATTGGCACTAGCTTCATCTTCTTCCTGCGTGGCTTTGCAGCACCTGCATAGAAAGAAGTTGACATGTAGGCCATACCTATGCTTCCATATTAACTAGTTGAATTTATATGCCTGTACATTCCGACAATGTCCAATCAGTTTTGACAGTGCTACTCTGGGTAGGGACAAACTCCTTTAAAACCTCCTCAGACCCAGAAGTCCCAGAACCCAGAAACGGTTGTACACTACAGTGTATGCGAGGTCTAAGGAGGTTAATAAGAAGGATAGTAACACCCAAGTGTTAATTTATTAGTGAATTATCAGAAAAAAACAACATAGTAACTAAAGAACACATATTTGTGAGAAAGAATGTTGCAGAATCATCACTCATACCCTGAGATACATTTGGCTCAGTTTGCCTTAAAATCGACATAATTTTCTCACTCCTTGAAACCATTAGAACCCAATTGAAATTGCCAATGACATTAATTACATTAATTTGCTATAAGTGTAATTTTTGTCCATTCATATATGATTAATACTGATAAAGTCAAAGTCAGTAATCATTACCACTTAATACGTTATCTTTGCAATTACATAGAAATTAATGAGATTTAGTTGGGTTTATATTTTGCATAATTGTACATTTTGATTTACTGCTTATAAACATTACTGACATGCATTTGAATTAATTAATATTAGAATCATAATAAAAGTATAAACAAGATTTTAATTAAAGCTGTTTATCACAGTGACCACTTCAATCTGTGTAGCAATAGTGGTAGTGGAATTACATGTCACATAGACACATTCAGGACACATTCATCGACACACTATATTTTCAATGTCCCAAAATTGTGAAGGCTTTTTTTCAATAGTTTTTAAAAGGGAATGTTTTATCAGCCAATAATCAAAGTTTTATGTTAAAAATATATATTTTTAATTTCTCGTTCATTTTTTTTCTTTTTTTTATAATTTTATTCATGCAATAAGGGTTTCTCCACCACTAGAAGGACTCATTCAAATGTCAGTCATTTTTTACTAGGCAGAAACAAGTTCAAGATTCATTAGTCTCTTCAATTTTCATCAGTGCTTGATCAGTGTTTGCGATTTTGCCTTCAGTGTTTCATCAGTTATTTTTATGTATGAAAAAGTAAATAAATTACAAAGCTTCTCTTATCCATTGCAATGTTAATCATTGAAAGCGCATGATCACAGCAATGTGCTGTCAATGATTTTCACAGGCAGATAAACTTGCATGGGTAATTTTGATCAATGATTCCTATCGAAATAGATAGTGTGCTCAGAAGAACATGAGCATGTGAATAGTACCATAGACTTTAATGAGTTCTACCCATGAAAACTACAAATAAAACACGTACATGATACTTGGACATCTACATGAGGACTAAACCTTACAGTTAACGAGTCAAGTGGTGTACAAGAAATTAAACCTTTACTCTCCTACAGAACTGAAGCCTCTCCACTGCACTTAGTTCTGTGTCCTGCCGATCTCCTAGCATTCTATGACACTCCTCCCTTTTGATGTTGATGCCAAAAGACCACTTGAAAATAAAGCTTGACATGTGTAGTTCTCCTGACATTTTAATTGCATATCACATATTGACATGTTCTATATCACACAGCCATATTCAAACACTTATGTGGAAAATGGTGTCATCTGTGTTTTGGATCACTGTGGATCAGCACTGTAATGTATAGCAAAAATCATGATCTCCTAAGAACGCCAGTCATGGGCTGGCTTTCGCAGGAGGATTGTAATGACAGGCATGGGGTAATCAGCATGCCCACTTTTGACGCAAGTCACTACTCATGGAAAGGCCGTGAGGCAGAAAAGTCAGATGTTCTGGGGTCAATACCAAGAGAGCACGTATATAACCAAGGGAAAATACAAAGGCACAAGTCAGGTCACAGTCCAGAGTCAATAACAAGAGATAGCAGATGAAAACCAAAGGACAAGACAAAGTGATAGTCAGAACACTGTCCAAAAGGGTCAGGCAACAGTAGATCAGAACTCAGAGCAACAGAATCAGGCTAACACTCACCAGGAAGCACAAAATACTTCTTGCAGTTATCAGGAGCAGACAGCTCAGTTAAATAGCTTGGGCAATCTCCAGAACAAAAAACACCTGGAGAAAGTCCCGCACCTCCCAGTCACAGATTGGATAGCTGAGCTGTCAATCAAAGCACTGACAGCTCAGCAAGTCCATCACAGGATTGGACAGCCAAGATGTCAATCAAAACACTGACACTTTATCTTGACACAATTTCCATCATACAGTATAGCAGTTACTCACTAAGCGGAGGAATCGTGACACCAAATCTATCATGACAACCTATCTGCTCTCCATTATCACGTCTAATGTAAGCGTGGACTGAAGTGTCCCCTTCTGGGGAGTGTTAAATGCCGCTGTCAGAGATTGAGCTCTATTCTACCTGCGGCTGTTAGAGGCACATGATGGCTGATTTAATCAGCCATCATGTGTAGGGAAAGATGCACAAAAAGATGTCTGAGAGCCCACCTCAAAGGCAAGGACACAATATTGGTCTGCTCCTGTTCGGAGTCACAAGACAGATTTTCATACGCTTCAGTTCAAACTACAAATCGTGTGACCCGCAAGTATCATTCAAAAATATACGTCTAGGGAGAGATAGAACACTGTAAATATTAGAAATATGTCAAAACATAAATTTAGTGGTCACTGAGTAATCAAAATAATCATTCACATCAGCATAAACTTTACATCAGTACCATCACCTTAAGGATCATCAGTCTAACATCATTATACTGCAGCCAAACAGAGGAATATATAGTAGTGATGAGCAAATGGATTTTATGTGAATCTAATGTGAGTCTAATATCTGGAAATTCAGAGGTCCAGGTGAATTCAGACAATTTACAATTTAATTTGTAAGACAGAAACAAGGCAGACATGACCTTAGGCACGACTGTGCAGGGTTCCCTATAATCCTTGCAGTTTATTACATGACGTGGTATAGTACAGTCAAACAGGAGGGACTCTCAAAGTCTATATAAAAGTCCAGACAGGGAATGCAGCAGCTATTTTAATGTCATTTAGAATAGTGAGAGAACATCATAGTTCACAGCTCAGCAATAGAGAACGAAATAGAAAGACTAAAAACATTGGAAAATCAGTCTAGACTAGAGTTGAGCATTCCGATACCGCAAGTATCGGGTATCGGCCGATATTCGCTGTATCGGACTTTAGATACTTGGTTCCGATATTTTCTATATATCGTATACCGGAATCGGAAGTTCCCATAATTCTTTGAGAGGCAATGTGATTTTAGTCAGCCAATGAGGAATCCTAAGAAGTGTGGGCACATCCTGTACTGCTGCTGTCATGTTAACTAATGGCATGGCTGTGATTGGATGCTGAAATGATGTCAGAATGCACTATAAAAGGCGCCGCCGCCATTTTAGCGTCACTGTGCTGTGAATTCAGATAGGGACAGAACGCTGCTCTGCTGACTCTGAGGGACAGTTAGAGATTGCGATTTTGTGTACTGTGCTTTAGGCAGGCTAGTTTACCAACCGCTGTGTAAAGCTTCCTTTTGCCTTGCAGTGTTGTTTTCACAGCTCTGCAAGGTGTGTGTGTGAGTGCAGGTGACGCTGCAGTTTGCTCTGCATCCAATGCTGTTTGTAGGCATCTGCACGTGTCACTCACAGACTTAGTTTTTTCTTTAGTGTAATTCTTGCTCCTCCATTCAATTGAAATTATAGTGTGACGTGCTTCCATCCGTATCCAATACATTGGTTGCAAACACTATAGAAGTACATAAAGGAGCCTTTCACAGTTAGTGAACAGTTGTGTTTCAGTGTTCACTGCAGTCTGTGAGGTATTTTTTTTTAAATGCAGATCACGCTCCAGTTACTTCTTCAACTAATGCTGCGTGTATTCTGTTGAGCGTGTGTCAATGCCTCATCCTTGTCATTTTTCTAAAATTGTTGCTGCTTTATTCTATTTTAAATTTACTAAAATCTATTAGTGTGACGCTATTCCATCAAAATACAATACATTGCTTGTAAACATAATAGAAGTCCACAAAAAGGCCTTTCACAGCAAGTGAACAGTTGTGTTCAGTGTTCACTCTAGTCTAAGGTTTAAATTTTTGGTAGGAGTGTAGATCCCGCTCCACTTACTTCAACCACCGCTGCGTGTACTCTGCTGAGTGTCTGTCACTGGCTCATCCTTGTCACTTTTCTAAAATTGGTGCTGCTTTATTCTATTTTAAATTTACTAAAATATATTAGTGTGATGCTCTTCCATCAACATACAATACATTGCTTGCAAACATAATAGAAGTCCACAAAAAGGCCTTTCATAACAAGTGGACAGTTGTGTTCAGTGTTCACTCTAGTCTGAGGTTTAAATTTTTGGTAGGAGTGTAGATCCCGCTCCACTTACTTCAACCACCGCTGCGTGTACTCTGCTGAGTGTCTGTCACTGGCTCATCCTTGTCATTTTTCTAAAATTGGTGCTGCTTTATTCTATTTTAAATTTACTAAAATCTATTAGTGTGACGCTCTTCCATCAAAATACAATACATTGCTTGCAAACATAATAGAAGTCCACAAAAAGGCCTTTCACAGCAAGTGAACAGTTGTGTTCAGTGTTCACTCTAGTCTGAGGTTTAAATTTTTGGTAGGAGTGTAGATCCCGCTCCACTTACTTCAACCACCGCTGCGTGTACTCTGCTGAGTGTCTGTCACTGGCTCATCCTTGTCATTTTTCTAAAATTGGTGCTCCTTTATTCTATTTTAAATTTACTAAAATCTATTAGTGTGACGCTCTTCCATCAAAATACAATACATTGCTTGCAAACATAATAGAAGTCCACAAAAAAGCCTTTCACAGCAAGTGAACAGTTGTGTTCAGTGTTCACTCTCGTCTGAGGTTTAAATTTTTGGTAGGAGTGTAGATCCCGCTCCACTTACTTCAACCACCGCTGCGTGTACTCTCTGAGTGTCTGTCACTGGCTCATCCTTGTCATTTTTCTAAAATTGGTACTGCTTTATTCTATTTTAAATTTACTAAAATCTATTAGTGTGACGCTCTTCCATCAAAATACAATACATTGCTTGCAAACATAATTGAAGTCCACAAAAAGGCCTTTCACAGCAAGTGAACAGTTGTGTTCAGTGTTCACTCTAGTCTGAGGTTTAAATTTTTGGTAGGAGTGTAGATCCCGCTCCACTTACTTCAACCACCTCTGCGTGTACTCTGCTGAGTGTCTGTCCCTGGCTCATCCTTGTCATTTTTCTAAAATTGGTGCTGCTTCATTCAATTTCAAATAATTCAAATCTATTAGTGTGACATGCTTCCATCCGTATCCAATACATTGGTTGCAAAGAATAGAGAATTACACAAAGAGGGCTTTCACAGCTATTGAACAGTTGTGTGAAGTGTTCACTGTAGTCTGAGGTTTTCAGGTATTATTATATTTACTTGTATGCTTTTCTTTAAAAGCCAAGAACAATGAAGGCAAACATTCGCACTGCAGCTGTTGTCAATGTTCAACCCACATTATGCACTTCCAACATTGCAGCTTTTGAGGCATGATGTGAGTTTGATTTGCCTAAGTTATGGAGTGACAAAATGGCTCAGGGAACAAAACATTGAGATTTTGGGTCCATGGGCTGGAAACTCCCCAGATCTTAATCCCATTGAGAACTTGTGGTCAATCATCAAGAGATGGGTGGACAAACAAAAAATTAAAAATTCTGACAAAATGAAAGCATTGATTGTGCAAGAATGGACTGCTATCAGTCAGGATTTGGTCCAGAAGTTGATTGAGAGCATGCCAGGGAGAATTGCAGAGGTCCTGAAGAAGAAGGGTCAACACTGCAAAATTAGACTTCCTGCATTAACTCATTCTGTCAATATAAGCTTTGTTACTCATATGTTTGCAATTATATTTCTGTCTGTGATAAAAATATCTGTCAAACACACATAAAAACCAGAGGGCAGCAGATCATGTGAAAATATCATATTTGTGTCATTATCAAAACTTTTGGCCATGACTGTACAGTTCAGGTGGTAGAAAGATGAACATAACAGGATACATGTATAACGTTGCCAACCAGTTATTTAATCGGAAACAGGACAGGCAAATTCATGCGTGATCCATGCCTTGTTCATTTTCAGCAAAGTAAGCCAGTCTACATTATCGAAGGATAGTCGCATGCGACGGTCTGTTAGTACACCACCTGAAGCACAAAAGACGCGCTCTGATAATACACTGCCAGCAGGGCAAGCCAGCACCTCCAATGCATACTGGCTAAGCTCTGGCCATGTATCCAGCTTAGAGACTCAAAACTTGAATGGGGAAGAGACATCTGGGAGTACACTGAGAGGGCAAGACATGTCGTCTGTCACCATCTTACGGAAACGTTGCCTCCTGCTGACTGGAGCCGTCTCGAATGGTGTAGACTTTGGTGGCGCTGCCACAAAACTTCGCCACATTTGGAACATACTGGTCTTGCCCTGTGCAGAGGTGCTGCTTGTGCTCCCTCTTGTTGCAGAGCTGTCTCCACTGCCTCGACGCACAGAGCTGCTTTGTAAAGCAGTAGCAGCAGCAGTGCTCTCGGCTGGAATGGAGAACATTATGGATTCCGACAAGCTTACAACCTGCAATGATCCTCAGTGTACTCAACCATCGTACGACCAGCTGTACCCTTTCCTATTGCATTCTCACCCATCCCTGCAGACTGCGAGCCCTCGCGGGCAGGGTCCTCTCTCCTTCTGTACTTGTGTGTCCCTTATCCAGCACATCTTTATTGTACCTGTCTATATTTTTCCCTTGTCATATGTAAAGCGCCATGGAATAAATGGCGCTATATAAATGTATAATAATAATAATAATTGCAGCAGTGTGTCTTGTTACTCCCGCATTTTACGCTCCCGGTTCAACGGTCTGATGAGGCTTTCAAAGTTGTCCCGGTAGCGAGGGTCTAGGAGGGTGTACACCCAATAATCAGACGTGGTGAGAATGTGGGTGATGTGGCGGTCGTTTCTCAGGCACTGCAGCATGAAATCAACCATGTGCTGCAGACTTCCAACTGGCCAAGAAACGCTGTCCCCTGCAAGAGGCGTCATCTCTGCCTGCTCTGCATCACCCCACCCTCGCTCTACATACTGACTAGAGCGTTGTGTACCTCTCTCTGGAGCGATGTCTTCCTCCTCCATTGACTCCTCCTCATCCTCCTCACAAAGTGAGTCCTGCCCAGCCCTTTGTGAGGAACCACGTTGCGCTGACTGTACATAAGGTGATGGAATTTGTGACTCCTCATCCTCCACCTCTTCCAAAACCTCATCCCTTAGTGCTTGCAGTGTTTTTTGAAGCAGGCAGATAAGGGGGACAGTCAGGCTGACTAGTGCATCATCTGCACTCGCCATCCGCGTTGACTCATCAAACGCACGCAAAACGTGGCAGATGTCCTTCATAGAGTCCTTCGCCAGTCCTTACACTGGCTGCCCATCCATTATAGGATCCAATTCAAAGTACTTGTTCTCACCCAAAAATCTCTCCACAGTGCAGCACCCCCCTACATCTCCTCCCTCAATTCTATCTATCGGCCTAACCGACTGCTGCGCTCTGCAAACAACCTTGGACTAACCTCTGCACTAATCCGTACCTCCCACTCCCGACTCCAAGACTTCTCCCGCACTGAGCCAATCCTCTGAAATGCTGTACCCCAAGAAATTAGGACTATCCGCAATTTGCATGGTTTCAGGCGCTCCCTCTAAACACATTTGTTCAGAGCGGCCTATCACATTCACTAATCAAAGTCATTCTATGTGTGTGTGTGTGTGTGTAGCCCATTCACTATCTCCATCCATCCCTCACTCCCTCAAAATGGCTGGACCATCATTGTAAATACACCATTGTATATAAACACCTGTACTTTGTAGCTCCCCCTCCTCATTGTAGATTGTAAGCTCTCACGAGCAGGGCCGGCTTATATTGCTTTAATTATTGTATTGTTAACGTTGTTACTTATGACTTTTGTTCTGAAACTGTTAAACTGTAAAGCGCTGCGGAATCTGTTGGCGCTATATAAATAAAGATTATTATTATTATTATTATTATAGAGGCCCACTCAGTAGTGGTGAAGTGTGAACGGCGCAAATTGCGAGTTGATTGCGCCTGATGCAGCTGATACTCCATTACTGCTGGCTGCTGCTCACACAACCGCTCCAACATATGTAACGTGGAATTCCACCTGGTGGGTACGTCACATATGATGCGATGTTCAGGAAGGCGAAATCTGCGTTGCAGAGCTGCAGTGCGCGATCTGACCATGCTGGAATGTCGCAAGTGAGCGCACTGTAGGCGGACCTTGTGCAGCAGTGCATCAATATCCGTATAGTCCCTCAAAAAACTCTGCACGACCAAGTTGAGCACATGTGCCAGACATGGTATGTGAGTGAGGTTGACAAGGCCCAGAGCTGCCACCAGATTTCGGCCATTGTCACACACTACCAAGCCTAGCTGGAGATTCGCTGTCAAAAACCACACGTCGCTCTCCTGCTTCATGGCATTCTAGAGCTCCTGCGCTGTGTGGCTTCGATTCCCCATGGAAATTAATTTCAGGACGACCTGTTGACGTTTGCCCACGGCAGTGCTCATATCGGTCGCAACAGCTAAGCGTTGTGTGGTGCATGTGTGGGGTGCACGCATCACAGAAAGCAAAGCATCATAGAAGACAAGCATTGAGTAAACGGCAGTTATTCATGGCAGTTAATCAGGGCTGGAATAAGGTAGTCCACACTTTGCTATATTTTTAATCCTGAACAAAACATTTTCATAAATATTATGTTTATCAAATACCCTTATTATTATTATTATTACAACCTCATGCATGTTTTGCAATATATTTTAAATTTTATTTTAGGATATTTGTTTCTTGTTTTTTGTTATGTTTTTAATTATGTACATTAACTGTATCCTCCTGTGTTCCCTTGCCTTCCACAAACACCGCCCCATCCCCCCTTCATCACGACTCATACACATGAGCCCCTCCATACTTCCCTCTCCCATGTACAGTTCCCATGCACTCATCACCTTCCTGAGAAACCTCAGCCCATCTAGCCGAAACACATCACTGAAAAAACCAACTTACAACACCAACAACTACCTGCTCTTTATCTTCCTACTCCTATTGATTTCAGGGGACATCTCCCCCAACTCTGGTCCACCATCCCCCAACCTCAATCCCTACCCTACCTCATATCGAAACCATAATAATCTTATTAATATTAATTGCACTCCCTCATCTCCTTCGTTTAACTGTGCCCTCTGGAATCCACGGTCTGCATGCAACAAGCTAACCTTCCTGCACAACTACTTTCTGAACAACTCTCTTCATCTGTTGGCCCTGACTGAAACCTGGATTCAGGATTCTGCCACGGTTTCCCCTCCTGCCATTTCCTATGGTGGCTTATAGTTCTCACATTCCCCGAGACCCTCAAACAGACATGGTGGTGGAGTCGGCATACTCCTGTCCCCACAATGCACTTTCCAGGTTATCCCCCCAATTCCATCACTCTCATTCCCTTCTTTTGAGGTCCACACCATCATGCTCTTTCGTCCCCTCTCCCTCAGAGTAGCGGTCATATATCGGACCCCAGGCCCAAAGTCATTCTATGTGTAAGTGTGTGTGTGTAGCCCATTCACTATCTCCATCCATCCCTCACTCCCTCAAAATGGCTGGACCATCATTGTAAATAGAACATTGTATATAAACACCTGTACTTTGTAGCTCCCCCACCTCATTGTAAATTGTAAGCTGTCAAGATCAGGGGCGGCTTCTATTGCTTTAATTATTTTATTGTTAACGTTGTTACTTATTACTTGTGTTCTGAAATTGTTAAACTGTAAAGCGCAGCGGAATCTGTTTGCGCTATATAAATAAAGATTATTATTATTATTAAGCGTTCACTGGTCCATGTGGAGGTAGACCGTGACGGCTCCTGCAGCAATGTTTCTGAGGAACTGGAGTAGGAGGAGGAGTCAATGTGTACAGACGTGATTCCTGCAATCCATGGAGTTGGCTGAACACGTACAGCGCAACTCGCAAGATCTGTACCCGGCTACACAACATTGACCCAATGGGCAGTGAGGGAAAGGTATCGTCCCTGGCCATGGGTACTGGTCCACGTAGCGGTGGTCAGGTGGACATTGCTACTGACGAAGTTTAGTAGCGCATGTTTAATTTTTCACGCAACATGCTTTTGCAGACCAGGGACGGCTTGCCTGCTGAAATAAAATCGGCTTGGCACATTGTATTGTGGGACTGCCAATGCCATTAAGTTACGGAAACTGTCAGTCTCCACCAGCCTGAATGACAGCATTTCAAGGGACAGGAGTTTTGCAATGCCAGCATTCAGAGCCTGTGCTCGTGGATGGTTTGCCGAGTATGGCCGTCTTTTATCCCATGCCTGTGGTACCGATGGCTGTTTTGTGGCCTGGGTGTGTGAGGATGACAGGGAACTTGCTGCTGTGGGTGGAATAACACTTTGTCTCTGGACAACATTGACCAAGGTTCTTCCAAGGCGATCCTGTGAGAAAGCCGAACCAGCTGTGTGTCAGCTGGAGGAAGAGGCTCTGACACGACCTGAAGATGTAGGTGCTGCTGTAGGTTGGCCTACATCTCCAGTGTGTCTTTGTAACTCAACTACGTGCTTTGTACCCACATGTTTGCACATATTTCCCACCTCTTCCGACAAGCCTACAACCTGCAATGATCATCAGTCTACTGAACCACCACACGATCAGCTCTTCCCTCTCCTAGTGTATCCTCAACCACCCCTGTAGATTGTGAGCCCTCGCGGGCTGGGTCCTCTCTCCTTCTGTACTTGTGTGTGCCTTGTATTGATCATGTTTACTGTAATTGTCTATATTTGCCCCTCTTTGCCCCTGTAAAGTGCCATGGAATAAATGGCGCTATTAAAATCTATAATAATAATAATATTACTGGTATTGACGTTACTGACACTTTTACCTGTTTTTACTTTTAGATTACACAGCTTGCATTTCACATAGCAAATATCATCTGCAAGTGTGTCAAAAAAGGACCATGCAGTGCAAGTCCTGGGAGCGCCCGTTTTGACTTTTGGAAGAGAACTGCTCCAAACAGTTTCCAAACTGGAGGCTACAGTCAACCGAGTCTGCAGCCTAACTCTCCTTCCTGTTTGTACCGTTGGGGCAATCTCTTCCTCAGAGCTGCTCCCACCACCTTCCTGTTCCTCACGCCATGTTGGGACTTGGACCTCATCATCTCCACTACCCTCTTCCAAAACCTGCTGCTGTTGGGTGGTCTGGCCAGCACCATGCTCAACAGAAACTGGCACCTGAGTCTCAGCATCAACAGATGCGTTCTGCGGTGTGCTGAGCATCGGCACTGGCTCACCCGCCTCTTCAGATTCTGAGAGACACAGCTGTTGCGCATCACTGCATACTCCCTCTTCTTCACAATCCAGAATGCTGCTTGGCTGGGCCCCTGTTTGCAAGCCAACAGATTCTGAGAACAGAAGCAGAGACTCAGCTGGATCCTGTACAGAACTGTCTGACTGCCTGGGCAATTTGGCAGGCGGTGAAGAGACAGATGGTTGCTCAACAGTGCTGTGTTCCTGAGAGGAGGTGGAAGCAATTGAAGTCGATGCATTGGCTGCCATCCAAGCAACAACGGCTTCAATTTGTTCTTCCCGCAGCAGGGGGGTATGCGACCTCCTACTAAAGTGCACATAAAGGAATGCTCAGAAGTGCTGTTAGCACAGTCAACACTTGCTCCTGTGTTACTGGGGTTCAGTAATGTCAGCTGTTCCCCTGCTGTGCGTACGCCAAAAAGTCATTCTGCCTCCACCCTGTCCTCCTCTCATCCCTGGGCTCCAACACCGCCAGTTGTTGCTCGGAAGTAATTGGCACGGGTACTGACTCCTGCCCAGCCTGGTTACAGCACGACAGTTGTTTACTGGCAGTGTCAACGTTAATTAGCCTCCAATAAGTTGTCCTGTCGTGTTCCATTCGGGTTAGCCGACTCTATGGTGCCTGCAGTTTAGGTCATTCCTATGTGTGCTGTGGGATATCTAAATAAAGTCTGTTTCCGTTGTGACAATAGGACAAGCATCCACTGTAGGACTGTGTGATTTGGTAACTGCGGACAGCTTGCGGCCTGTCAACTTACATTTTCATGGGTGCCTTATGGTACCCGTCCGGGTTCCAGTACTGTCAGCTGGTTCTCCGCAGTGCCTTTGGCCTCGGTGCCTCCAGTTCGGTATCCGAGTTCCAGCAACGTCTGCTGGTCCTTGGTAGTGCTTTTGAGCACAGGTACCTCCTGCTTAGTAACCGTGTCCCAGTAACGTCAGCTGGTCCTCGGTTGTGCCATTGGCTCTTTTCCTTCTGCTGCCCCTCCGGGTTCCAGCACAGTCAGCTGGTCCTCGTTACTTGCATTGGTTCTTGTACCTTCTGCTACCCGTCCGGGTTCCAGTACCGTCAACTGGTTCTCCGCAGTGCCTTTGGCCTCGGTGCCTCCCGTTCGGTATCCGAGTTCCAGCAACGTCTGCTGGTCCTTGGTAGTGCTTTTGAGCACAGGTACCTCCTGCTTAGTAACCGTGTCCCAGTAACGTCAGCTGGTCCTCGGTTGTGCCATTGGCTCTTTTCCTTCTGCTGCCCCTCCGGGTTCCAGCACAGTCAGCTGGTCCTCGTTACTTCCATTGTCTCTTGTACCATCTGATCCCCGTCCGGGTTCCAGTAACATCAGCTGGTTCTCGGAAGTTAGACAACCGTAAAGACCACCCCGAAGAAGATGACAACCCCAAGGACGACGAGCATCAAGCCAACCAGCCTGAACACCATCACAAAGAGGAAATAAAAGATTACCCAGAAGAAGATCACCAACAGGACAAAGAAGGTTAAGACAAACTACAAGATACAGAACAAGAGACAGAAGAACAATAAGCAGAAGATCAAAAAGCAGAAGAACATGAAAAATAAGACCAAAATGAAGAGCAAAATATATGCTGTAAATTATAAGCAGAAGAAGACTAAGCAGTGTATGGGGGTGAGTCCGTTCCTCCTCGTGGTGCCCCTGGAAAATGCCTGCTGCTGTAGGCTAAACTGAACACGGACAAATACTGTTGTAATTTAAATCTTTTGTGACAGCAAGAACGGAAGGAAGAAAAATTCATACTTTTACAGATTACAAGTACAGGAATCTCTGTCACAAATAAGAATATGATGAAGAAGATGAAGAGGAAGAAGATGAAGAAGTAGAATATGAAGAAGAATAATAGTTTAATAAGAACAATATGAGTAATGTTAACAAAAAGATGAATAACAAGAAGTTTAAGAAGAAGATAAAGAAGGTGAAGATGAAGAATAATTAGATGACAAAGATGATGCTGCTGAAGATTATGAAGGTGAAAGTGTGGCAAAAGTTAAAAAGGTCAAGAGCATGGAAGTTGTGAAACATACATATTTGCCAAAATAGAAAAAAGGTTAACAACATTGTCAATTTCTTCGTCAATCCGAACGTCTTTAAAAAAAAAATTATTAATGCTATTCCATTTGATTGGGTTAAACATCTATGCCTTTAATGTCTCCTCAACCTCCCCCAATACATTCTACATTACTCTTTGTTGTTTTCCTTCATGTACAATTATCCAACAAGTAGTGTTGAGTAGAGTTGAGCGATACTTTCCGATATCCTAAAGTATCGGAATCGGAATGGTATCGCCGATATCACTAAAATATCGGCGATACCCGATACCGATACCGGAAGTCCCATGTAAGTCTATGGGAACAAAATATCGAAATTAAAAAAAAACCATTCTTGCCTTGTTGGTTAATTGTACATGAAGGAAAACAAGAAAGAGTAATGTAGAATGTATTGGGGAAGGTTGAGGAGACATTAAAGGCATAGATGTTTAACCCAATCAAATGGAATAGCATAAATATATTTTTTTTTAAAGATGTTCGGATTGACGAAGAAATTGACAATGTTAACGTTTTTTATATTTTGGCAAATATGTATATTACACAACTTCCATGCTCTTCATCTTCACCTTTTTAACTTTTCACACACTTTCTCCTTCATAATCTTCTGCAGCATCATCTTTTTCATCAAATTATTCTTCATCTTCACCTTCTTTATCTTCTTCTTAAACTTCTTGCTATTCATCTTTGTTAACATTACTCATATTCTTCTTATTAAACTATTATTCTTATTCATATTCTGCTTCATCTTCTTCATCATATTCTTATTTGTGACAGAGAATCCTGTACTTGTAATCTGTCAAAGTATGAATTTTTCATCCTTCCGTTCTTGCTGTCACAAAAGATTTAAATTACAACAGTATTTGTCCGTGTTCAGTTTAGCCTGCAGCAGCAGGCATTTTCCAGGGGCACCACGAGGAGGAACGGACTCACCCCCATAACTGCTTAGTCTTCTTCTGCTTAGAATTTAGAGCATATATTTTGCTCTTCATTTTGGTCTTATACTTCATGTTCTTCTGCTTTTAGATCTTCTGCTTATTGTTCTTGTGTCTCTTGTTCCGTATCTTGTATTTGTAGCACAATCTTGTACCAGCTGATGTTACTGGGACACGGTTACTAAGCAGGAGGTACCTGTGCTCCAAAGCACTACCAAGGACCAGCAGACGTTGCTGGAACTCGGATACCGAGATGGAGGCACCTAGACCAAAGGCACTGCGGAGAACCAGTTGACGGTACTGGAACCCGGAGGGGCAGCAGAAGGAAAAGAGCCAATGGCACAACCGAGGACCAGCTGACGTTACTGGGACACGGTTACTAAGCAGGAGGTACCTGTGCTCCAAAGCACTACCAAGGACCAGCAGACGTTGCTGGAACTCGGATACCGAGATGGAGGCACCTAGGCCAAAGGCACTGCGGAGAACCAGTTGACGGTACTGGAACCCGGACGGGTAGCAGAAGGTACAAGAGCCAATGCAAGTAACGAGGACCAGCTGACTGTGCTGGAACCCGGAGGGGCAGCAGAAGGAAAAGAGCCAATGGCACAACCGAGGACCAGCTGACGTTACTGAACCCCAGTAACACAGGAGCAAGTGTTGACTGTGCTAACAGCACTTCCGAGCAACAACTGGCGGTGTTGGAGCCCAGGGTCAAGGAGGATGTTTAAATACTAGATCAAGTAATTTCCTTGTTACCTGTCAATTTTAAATGTCTATACTTCAAACAAGAGAAAGATAACCTTTACTACCATAAGATGATGATTTCATTTAAACTAATATCTAGATAAATAAAGAATTGACAAACATAAACACATACATTAACATGTTGAACAGCAATGCAAACCACAAAATAAATTAGTTAAGGAATCTGCTATACGGTTGTACATAAAAGCATACAAGTACATATCTGAATCCATTAATGATGGATAAGTAACAGTATGTACACCATTTTTATTGTATAGACAATGAATGTCTGACTTCAAAACATCATCAGCATTACAAGTTATCTGTGACATTACTAAAATGTTACATTTGCTGAATAATGTCACTAAACAGTTTATACAAAATTATACAATTTCCATCATGTAATACTCATAATATGTGGCAATAATCATGTTTATTAACAAACATAACCTTTAAAAAGTGCATAGTGCATAGTGAAAATTGCTATTTATGCCTGACTGTCGACTTGCAAGCATGACAACGGATAGATAAGGTATATATAGATGACACTGCATAGCCACAGATGGTGAATGGCGATGTAATACTGTACCTCAATAAAGTGTGCGTCACTACTACATAATTTTTTTTATATAGCTTTATAAACAGGGTACGTGGATGTATGCTTGCGCCTTTGTTTTGACGCACAGACTGCCTTCCTGCTGAGACGCGTTGGGTAGTGAACAGTTGTGTGCAGTGTTCACTGTAGTCTGAGGTTTTCCTTTTTGGAGTGCAGATCACGCTCCAGTTAGTTCTTCAACCACTGCTGGTTGTAGTCTGCTGAGCGTGTGTCACTGGCACATCCTTGAAATTTTTCTCTAATTGTTGCTGCTCCATTCTATTACAAATAAATAAAATCTATTAGTGTGACGCGCTTCCATCCGTATCAATACATTGGTTGCAAACACTATAGAAGTACACAAAGGGGCCTTTCACACCTACTGAACAGTTGTGTGCAGTGTTCACTGCAGTCTCTGCGGAATAACCACACTTAGGCCTTATAACTTTTCAGACTTTCTTTATCAATCTACCAAGATGAAGAAGGCAGGGAGTAAGGCACGTGGTCGTGGAGTTTCTTCAGGGAGAGGACGTGGGGATTCTGTGGCTGCTGCGGCCCCCAGTGACACAGCATCCACCAGTTTTCCCGGGCCGTGAGCGTTCCTTTATGCGCACTTTTGTAGGAGCTCGGAGTACCCCCCTGCTGCGGGAAGAACAAATTGAAGCCGTTGTTGTTTGGATCTCAGCCAATGCATCGACTTCAATTGCTTCCACCTCCTCTCAGGACCACAGCACTGTTGGGCAACCATCTGTCTCTTCACCGCCTGGCAAATTGCCCAGGCAGTCAGAGAGTTCTGTACAGGAGCCAGCTGAGTGTCTGCTTCTGTTCTCAGAATCTATTGGCTTGCAAACAGGGGCCCAGCCAAGCAGCATTCTGTAATGTGAAGAAGAGGGAGTATGCAGTGATGCGCAACAGCTGTGTCTCTCTGAATCTGAAGAGGCGGGTGAGACAGTGCCGATGGTCAGCACACCGCAGAACGCATCTGATGATGATGATGAGACCCAGGTGCCAGTTTCTGTTGAGCATGGTGCTGGCCAGACCACCCAACAGCAGGTGTTGGAAGAGGGTAGTGGAGATGATGAGGTCCAATACCCAACATGGCATGAAGAACAGGAAGGTGGTGGGAGCAGCTCAGAGGAATAATAATAATATTTATTTATATAGCGCCATCATATTCCGCAGCGCTTTACAGTTTAGCAGTTTCAGAACACAAGTCATAAGTAACAACGTTAACAATACAATAATTTAAGCTAAATAAGTCGCCCCTGCTCGTGACAGCTTACAATGTACAATGAGATGGGGGAGATACAAAGTATAGGTGTTTATATACAATGGTGCATTTACAATGATGTTCCAGCCATCTTAAGGGACTGAGGGATGGAGATAGTGAATGGGCTAGAGACACACACACACTTACACAGAATACATAGAATGACTTTGATTAGTGAATGTGATAGGCCGCTCTGAACAAATGTGTTTTGAGGGAGCGCCTGAAACCATGCAAATTGTGGATAGTCCTAATTTCTTGGGGTACAGCATTCCAGAGGATTGGCGTAGAGCAGGAGAAGTCTTGGAGTCGGGAGTGGGAGGTACGTATTAGTGCAGAGGTTAGTCGAAAGTCGTTTGCAGAGCGCAGCAGTCGGTTAGGCCGATAGATAGAAATGAGGGAGGAGATGTAGGAGGGGTGCTGCACTGTGGAGAGCTTTGTGGGTGAGAACCAGTACTTTGGTTGAAAGCTGGGAGAGGCCTAGAGAAATGGTTAGTGATAGAAGGAAGATAGAGGAAGACATTGCCCCAACGGTACAAACAGGAGGGAGAGTTAGGCTGCAGACTCGGTTGCCTGTAGCCTCCAGTTTGGCACCTGTTCGGAGCAGTTGTCTTCCAAAAGTCAAAACGTGCGCTCCCAGGACTTGCACTGCGTGGTCCTTTTTTCACACACTTGCACATGATATTTGCTATGTGAAATGCAAGCTGTGTAATCAAAAATTAAAAATAGCTAAAAGTGTCAGTCACCTCAATACCACAAATATGTGGAAACATGTGCAGACAAAGCACGTAGTTGAGTTACAAAGACACACTGGAGATGTAGGCCAACCTACAGCAGCACCTACATCTTCAGGTTGTGTTGAAGCCTCTTCATCGAGCTCACACACAGCTGGTTATGCTTCCTCACAGGATCGCCATGGAAGAACCTCGGCCACTGTTGTCCAGAGACAAACTGTTATTCCACACACAGCAGCAAGTTCCCTGTCATCCTCACACTCCCAGGCCACAAAACAGCCAGCGGTAGCACAGGCATGGGATAAAAGACGGCCATACTCCGCAAACCATGCACGAGCACAGGCTCTGAATGCTGGCATTGCAAAACTCCTGTCCCTTGAAATGCTGTGATTCAGGCTGGTGGAGACAGACAGTTTCCGTAACTGAATATCATTGTCAATCCCACAATACAATGTGCCAAGCCGATTTCATTTCAGCAGGCAAGCCGTCCCTGGTCTGCAAAAGCATGTTGAGGGAAAAATTAAACATGCGCTACTAAAAGCCCTCAGTAGCAAGGTCCACCTGACCACCGATGCGTGGACCAGTACCCATTGTTATGATCTGCTACAACCAGTAAGGAAAGAAGGGAATTCTGTCCCTACAATACAACTAAGCTGAATCCCTACGATGTAACGGGGAACCTGATCCTGCGACCAGACCCGCTAAAGTCCTCATCTAGTGTGAACGAAGACCTATAGTTGCGAGGGAGTAATCCCTACAAGATCTAGGGACTGGGAGAAAAGGTGGACACCTCCTAACATAAATTGTAGCATGGATAATTAAACAGAAAAATAAATACTTTGTGATCCTAACATCAAGCAAAACTCACAGATTAAGGCACCTAAGCACCCGGCTAGCTTAACAGTAGATAATACAATGAAGTCAAGCAAAGCCAGAAGGGCGGAGCCAGACTAAATAGGGAAAAAAGGTCATGTGACCAGCAAACTGAAACAAAACCTAACAAGAGGGTTCTAACACCCATGGCCAGGGACAATACCTTTCCCTCACTGCCCATTGGGTCAATGTTGTGCAGCCGGGTACTGATCTTGCGAGTGGCGCTGTACGTGTTCTGCCAACTCCAAGGATTGCAGGAATCAAGTCTGTACACATTGATTCCTCCTCCTATTCCAGTTCCTCAGAATCATCGCTGCAGGAGCCGTCACGGTCTACCTCCACATGGACCCGTGAACGTTTACCTGTTGCGACCGATATGAGCACAGCCGTGTCCAAATGTCAACAGGCCATCCTGAAATTAATTTCCATGGGGAATCTTAGCCACACAGCGCAGGAGCTCTGTAATGCCATAAAGCAGGAGAGCGACGTGTGGTTTTTGGAAGAGAATCTACAGGCAGGCTTGGTAGTGTGTGACAATGGCCGAAATCTGGTGTCAGCTCTGGGCCTTGGCAACCTCAGTCACATACCATGTCTGTCATATGTGCTCAACTTGGTCGTGCAGAGTTTTTTGAGGGACTATCCGGATCTTGATGCACTGCTGCACAAGGTCCGCCTAGAGTGCGCTCACTTGCGACGTTCCAGCATGGCCAGATCGCTGATTGCAGCTCTGCAACGCAGATTTCACCTTCATGAACATCGCATTATATGTGACGTACCCACCAGGTGGAATTCCTCGTTACATATGTTGGAGCGGTTGTGTGAGCAGCAGCCAACAGTAATGGAGTATCAGCTGCATCAGGCGCAGTCAACTCGCAATTTGCGGCGTTCACACTTCACCACTACTGAGTGGGCCTCTATAATAAGAATAATAATATTATTTATTTATATAGCGCCATAATATTCCGCAGTGCTTTACAGTTTAACAGTTTCAAAACACGAGTCATAAGTAACAACGTTAACAATACAATAATTAAAGCAAAATCAGCCGCCCCTGCTGGTGAAAGCTTACAATCTACAATGAGGTGTGGGAGATACAAAGTACAGGTGTTTATATACAATGGTGTTTTTACAATGATGGTCCAGCCATTTTAAGGAAGTGAGGGATGCATGGAGATAGTGAATGGGCTACACACACAGAATTACACATAGAATGACTTTGATTAGTGAATGTGATAGGCCACTGTGAACAAATGTGTTTTGAGGGAGCGCCTGAAACCATCCAAATTGCGGATAGTCCTAATTTCTTGGGGTAGAGCATTCCAGAGGATTGGCGCAGCGCGGGTGAAGTCTTGGAGTTGGGAGTGGGAGGTACGGATTAGTGCAGAGGTTAGTCGAAGGTCGTTTGCAGAGTGCAGCAGTCGGTTAGGCCTATAAATATAAATAAGGGAGGAGATGTAGGGGGGTGCTGCGCTGTGGAGAGCTATGTTGGTGAGAACCAGTAATTAGAATTGGATCCTATAATGAATGGGCAGCCACTGCCAGTGTAATGAGTGGCGAATAACTCTATGAAGGATATCTGCCACGTTTTGCGTGCGTTTGATGAGTCAACGCAGATGGCGAGTGCAGATGATGCACTAGTCAGCCTGACTGTCCCCCTTATCTGCCTGCTTCAAAAAACACTGCAAGCACTAAGGCATGAGGTTTTGGAAGAGGTGGAGGATGAGGAGTCACAAATTCCATCACCTTCTGGACAGTCAGCGCAACGTGGTTCCTCACAAAGGGCTGGAGGACTTTCAAAGTACCATGCTGTATCAACAATTGAACCTCCAGAGTCGCTGTCTATATTTTCATAACCATTACAAACTTTTAATGTATTTACAAAGCACATAATGTACATTTTTTGTCTATCCTTTTGTAATGCTATTGTGTTTCCATAAACTGATGTTACAGAATTATGATACAAAGTTTTTAAATTTTGAGTTTTAAATTTTGTAAATTTATATGTATTTGAAGGACTTTGTGAGGAGGATGAGGAGGAGTCAATGGAGGAGGAAGACATCGCTCCAGAGGGAGGTAGACAATGCTCTAGTCAGTATGTAGACCAAGGGTGGGGTGATGCACAGCAGGCGGAGATGACGCCTCTTGCAGGGGACAACGTTTCTTGGCCAGTTGGGAGTCTGCAGCACATGGTTGATTTCATGCTGCAGTGGCTGAGAAACGACCGCCGCATCGAACACATTCACACCACGTCTGATTATTGGGTGTACACCCTCCTAGACTCTCGCTACCGGGACAACTTACAAAGCCTCATCACACCGTTGAACCGGGAGCGTAAAATGCGGAAGTACCAAGACACACTGGTGCAATCCATAATGTTCTCCATTCCAGCCGAGAGCACTGCTGCTGCTACTGATTTACAAAGCAGCTCTGTGCGTCGAGGCAGTGGAGACAGCTCTGCAACAAGAGGGAGCACAAGCAGCGCCTCTGCACAGGGCAAGAACAGTATGTTCCAAATGTGTCGAAGTTTTGTGGCAGCGCCACCAATGTCTACACCATCCGAGACGGCTCCAGTCAGCAGGAGGCAACATTTCCGTAAGATGGTGACAGACTACATGTCTTGCCCTCTCAGTGTACTCCCAGATGGCTCTTCCCCATTCAAGTTTTGTGTCTCTAAGCTGGATACATGGCCAGAGCTTAGCCAGTATGCATTGGAGGTGCTGGCTTGATCTGCTGGCAGTGTATTATCGGAGCGCGTCTTTACTGCTGCAGGTGGTGTACTAACAGACCGTTGCATGCGACTATCCTACGATAATGTAGAACGGCTTACTTTTCTGAAAATGAACTAGGCATGGATCTCGCCTGAATTTGCCTGTCCGGTTTCAGATTAACTAACTGGTTGACAACGTTTTCCATGTCTCCTGTTATGTTCATCTTTCTACCACCTGAGCTATACTCCCTGGGCTACAACACTGCCAGTTGCTGCTCAGAAGTGTCGTGTCCACAGACCAATACACAAGCTATAGTGATAGTGGGGTTCGGTAACGCCTGCTGTTCCCCTGCTGTGTGTCCGGCAAAAATTACTGCTACCTAGCTACACATGTTTAAAAAAACATGACATGTTAAAGTGGCTAGTGCTACACATAGATATCAGGCTACACCCTTATTTCTAAGCTGTAAACAAGTGAAACGTCAAATTTAAAACCATTCAATGATTAGTGTTGGTAACAAATCTGTAACTAAATAATTGTGACATATTATGGCAGATATCCACATGTCTAACACAAATGCTAACACAAAAGCATACTTATGCTATAGGGTACTGATGGTGAACCTTCTCACTCCATAACTTTGACCAATCCAACTCACATCATGCCTCAAATGCTGCAATGTTGGAAGTGCATAATGTGGGTTGAACTTTGACAACAGCTGCAGTGCGAAGGTTATCCTTCTGTGTTCTTGGCTTTTAAATAAAAGCATACAAGTAAATATAATAATACATTGTTGATTAAGGGACATGATGTACACCTGTAATATTGTGCAAACAATGGATGTAGGACTATTCCTCTTCAACATTACTTATATTTGTGTCATTTGAAAAAATACATATTTTAGTTAAAAATTAAAAACCCATGTTCAGTAGCTGTGAAAGGCCCGTTTGTGTACTTCTATATTGTTTGCAACCAATGTATTGTATACGGATGGAAGCGCGTCACACTAATAGATTAGATTTATTTTAAATGGAATGTAGCAGAACCAATTGGAGATAAATGAAAAGGATGAGCCACTGAGACACGCTCAGCAGAGTACAAGCAGCAGTGCTTGAACTGAAGGGAGCGTGTGCACTAAAAAAAGTAAAAAACACAGACTGAAGTGAACACTGAAACACAACTGTCCACAATCTGTGAAAAGCTCCTTTCTGTACTTCTATAGTGTTTGCAACCAATGTATTGTATACGGATGGAAGCGCGTCACACTAATAGATTAGATTTATTTTAAATGGAATGTAGCAGAACCAATTGGAGATAAATGAAAAGGATGAGCCACTGAGACACGCTCAGCAGAGTACAAGCAGCAGTGCTTGAACATGTAACTGGGCGTGATCTGCACTAAAAAAAGTAAAAAACACAGACTGAAGTGAACACTGAAACACAACTGTCCACAATCTGTGAAAGCTCCTTTCTGTACTTCTATAGTGTTTGCAACCAATGTATTGTATACGGATGGAAGCGCGTCACACTAATAGATTAGATTTTTTTAAATGGAATGTAGCAGAACCAATTGGAGATAAATGAAAAGGATGAGCCACTGAGACACGCTCAGCAGAGTACAAGCAGCAGTGCTTGAACATGTAACTGGAGCGTGATCTGCACTAAAAAAAGTAAAAAACACAGACTGAAGTGAACACTGAAACACAACTGTCCACAATCTGTGAAAAGCTCCTTTCTGTACTTCTATAGTGTTTGCAACCAATGTATTGTATACGGATGGAAGCACGTCACACTAATAGATTTGATTTTTTTCTAATATAATGGAGCTGCACCAATTCCACTAAATAAAATAAAAAAAAAAAAAAAAAAAAAAGTGACACGTGCAGATGCCTACAAACAGCGGTGGATGCAGAGCAAACTGCAGCGTCACCTGCACTGTCACACACACACCTTGCACAGAGCTGTTAAAACAACACTGGCAAAATGAAGCTTTACACAGCGGTTGGTAAACTAGCCTGCCTCAAGCACAGTAGTACACAAAATCGCAATATCTAACTGTCCCTCAGAGTCAGCACAGCAGCGTTCTGTCCCTAACTGAGTTCACAGCACAGTGACGCTAAAATGGCTGCGGCGCCTTTTATAGTGCATTCTGACATCATTTCAGCAGCCAATCACAGCCATGCCATTAGTTAAGATGACCGCATCATTACAGGATGTGCCCACACTTCGTAGGATTCCTCATTGGCTGACTAAAATCACATTGCCTCTCAAAGAATTATGGGAACTTCCGATTCCGGTATACGATATGGAAAAAGTATCGGAATTAAGTATTGACTAGTGTTGAGCATTCCGATACCGCAAGTATCGGGTATCGGCCGATATTCGCGTTATCGGAATTCCGATACTTAATTCCGATACTTTTTCCATATCGTATACCGGAATCGGAAGTTCCCATAATTCTTTGAGAGGCAATGTGATTTTAGTCAGCCAATGAGGAATCCTACGAAGTGTGGGCACATCCTGTAATGATGCGGTCATCTTAACTAATGGCATGGCTGTGATTGGCTGCTGAAATGATGTCAGAATGCACTATAAAAGGCGCCGCCGCCATTTTAGCGTCACTGTGCTGTGAACTCAGTTAGGGACAGAACGCTACTCTGCTGACTCTGAGGGACAGTTAGATATTGCGATTTTGTGTACTACTGTGCTTGAGGCAGGCTAGTTTACCAACAGGTCCTGCCCACATCCTTCTTCCTAGCGAGGATTCAACATCATCAGCCGGCGTTCCTGATCTGGCCACGGAGGCCAGAGATCACCGGCTTTCATCAACGGATGTAAGTTTGTCTGCGGGCCATAGGAGGCTGAAGTCGGACTTTCTACTGCAAGTGACCCATCGGGGTTGTCAGCAGGCCAGAGGAGGCTGAAATTGGACTTTCTATTGCAAGTGACCCATCGGGGTTGTCAGGTAAAACCTGTGCAAACAGGACTATTTTCTCCACAGTGCACCACTAATACTCATTCATCTGAGCTGTCACCGGCCGGGACAGTGTCAATTTCTTCTGACCTTTCTGCATAAAAGGTTTTTTAGGATTTCTGCAGCGTTTTTCTGCTCCATCGTTAAAAGAGGACCTCTTTTACTTTTTCAGGGTTTGTCCATATTAATACCCATATGAATAAATACCTTATGCGTATTATGACTATTTAGTCCTTTGGTTTGGGGTTTACTACATAATAGACTACAGGCTTTTCTCATCACCTTTTTCTCACGGGTCTTAGTGCAATATTTATTTATTACTGTATTATTACATCTGCATCTCAAACTGTTCTACAGAGTGCGTCTGAATTTATGTATTGTTTTCCATTTGACACATGCATATTCCTATTTTTCTACAGATCCTTTTGTGTCTTGTAGTTTTTATGTGCGCAAACTATTTTTATTTTCAATTATAGAGGGCCATGTTATTGACTTTGCATTGACCTGTAAAAGATTTATGTTGTGCCACTGGCTATATGTATTCTAAAGGTGTACCCAGTCTCAACAGATCATTAGTCTGATTGTTCTTTGATTCTCCTAAATGTGAATTTGTCTGATTTGGTGTCAAACTTGACTTTGTCCCTATTTTTGTTTTGCCATGTGACCCAATGATTATACAAATCTATATAGGGTTTGGCATCATCAAAAGTAACAGAATATTAGCATGCATGCATATTTAGGATATAAAAGAGAAGTATCTTGTTGTGCCAGAGTGTTCCTAACTCCTGAATGGATATAAAACAATATGGTCTACGGATCAGGTAAAATCGAGGGTCCGCATGTCTATATTTTATACAATTTGAGTGGGCAAGGGTGGGATTTAGAGATTAGCCCATTCATGAAAGTTTTGGGAGCTGAGAACCTTCAGGAGTTGTTAACCATGCTTTGAGGTCGATTGAATGCCATGTCACTCAGGCAGCCAATCACTGCTGTCAAGCGCAATGGAAAGCAACACACGGTTGGTCCTGTGGCCAGCAGCACAGGAGGGGTAAGGGTAAAACATGAATATATTAGATTATGTTTTTACTATTTGGAGCAAGTTTGAAGTTTTCTTTAAGGATTGGAAAACCACCTTCAGTTAGGAATCGGATCAATCAAACAGGGCACAATATGGAATAATGTGCGTTGTTATACACAGTAACTTACAAACGTGGTTCTCTCTGGCATCTATGTACATGGGCAAGTATTACTCTAATTTGGGTCTAATGTGTAGTTTATTGGGTGCAATATAGGCTCATTGTAGGACTGCAAACACACAATTTGGTTCTTTGCAGGTAGAATATGGTACTTTATGCAAAGTATATGGCTGTGTGCAGGCACAGAATCGCACTGTCCTATGAAAACAAACTATGGGACTATTGTGGCATGGTATGGCGGTCTCTGGCCACTGTTTAGCATAATATAGTACTATATGGACATTGGACAACAACAACTTTTTAATGTGCTGGTATTGTTGTGGTTACAATTAAAGAAATATTCTCAATTTGTCTCTGGAGCAGGTCAGAGCTATGTTGCTCTTTACTTCTTTGTTTCTGATAGGATAGGCTGAGTTATAGTATTAGTAGAACTATAAAGTTCTGCTGTAACACATTCAGCTATTAGTGATTTCTTTTATAATGTACACTGCTATCACTGTATTTACGGTACATATAGAGATAATGGCACTTGAACAAGCACATAGCTCAGGATAGTCAGAGCTGTGATTAGGAGAACTGCTCTTGGAGAAGCTAGTGCTATAGATTGGTGATTTTGCAAGTAGAGATGGGCGAACCCGAACAGTAAAGTTCGGCATCCAGACCGAACACCTATGACCTAAGACCCGACATGAAATGACACTTGGTGTACATAGGGTTAACCATGTCTTTTCATGTCCTTTGCTATCTAATTTGCACAAACAATTAAATCAGACTATGTGTGCAAAATTTCACACCTGTAGGGGTTAATTAAAGGTGTAAATTCGTAGCAAAAAAGTCCGTTTTTTTTACAACGAATTTACACCTTTAATTAACCCCTACAGGTGTGAATTTTTGCACACATAGACTGATTTAATTGTTTGTGCAAATCAGATAGCAAACGACATGAAAAGACATGGTTAACCCTATGTACACCAAGTGTCATTTCATGTCGGGTGCTTCTGTCTTTTCACTGAAGCCGGCTTTACCGGGCAATTGAATCAGAGGATATTTTACTATGTAGAAGTGTATAAACTATACATATATGTATATATATATGTCACAATGACATGTATATATATATATATGTATTCTATGTGTGTATATTTAGTGTTTACAAGGAAAGAATGGGGTTTTTTTAGTTGCGATATTTTGTTCCCATAGACTTACATGGGACTTCCGGTATCGGTATCGGGTATCGCCGATATTTTAGTGATATCGGCGATACCATTCCGATTCCGATACTTTAGGATATCGGAAAGTATCGCTCAACTCTACCAACAAGCCAAGAATGTTTTTTTTTTAATTACGATATTTTGTTCCCATAGACTTACATTGGATTTCCGGTATCGGTATCAGGAATCGCCGATATTTTGTGGATATCGTCGATACCATTCCGATCCGATATTTTTGGATATCGGAAAGTATCGCTCAACTCTAGTCTAGACAACAATGTGCAACACAACTGCAGCTCTGAATAAGATGAGTGTAGTAGTCTGCAAGTTATATAGAATCTCAATTAAAAGGAGGAGAGAGACAGAAGAGTGCATAAGAAAGAAGAAAGAAGCATGTCAAGAAAAAGGGATCTCCTCAAAAAAGGTAAGTATATTAATGGGATATCAAATATATAGATACGACAACAAATAAATAAAAAAAATAAAGAATATTGGAGCAAATGTTTAACCTCTAGTGTCCTATTAGAATAATATTCTCCTAGTATAAATAGATTTGTATTGTACAAAGAAACCTTACTATGCTATATCCCAGCAGTGGCAAATATGATAGTGTATCAAGACAATTAATTATCTACAATATATTTTAACCAGTTAGAATAAGCTTCAGGAAAGGTCAATACAGCACTGTTTGTGCAGAAACACACCAAAAAGGATCAGCATATAAGAGGTATGTTACAGTATTAAAAGAAAAACAATATATATAAACAGATAAACTTCCAGCACATAAAGATGACAATGTATTGAGCTGAATAAAGCAATTGCAAAAATTAGGTTGCAATAAGAGTATGCAACCAGTACAATGTGAGAAATTCTATAGCTGCAAGCTTTAAATGCCAAGCATATATATGGAGGTATGGAAAAATAGCATGGGGTCATCCAGGCAAATAAATATATAGAGAGGAGGGAAAATCCCCACACATATCGCCACTAGCATTGTGGCTTCCTCAGGGGTAATATGGGTATGTAGTCTGTAAGACTCATTAATGCATATATTAACATAATGAGTAAATAATTACCAGCTGGAGAGAGGGACTGTTCCCCTACTGACAACAACTGCTGTTGGAACTGCATGCAAACAGATAGCACAACTTATTCATAAAGATTAGTGAAGATACAGATGGTGCATTCTCTTGTTTGTTTTGTTACTAAAATTCATTCAAAACAATCATTATGTATGAGCAAATGTGCATGCGTCAAATACAGAGCCCGAACAATGGGCATGGACGCAACAGCGCATGCGGTTTTTTACTAAACGATACTCTTTATTGATTATGAGGGAAATTGCAGTATCTCATTTGCACAACATAAGCAAGAACATAAAATTACTTAATAAAAACAAAACAGTAGAAGTAAGTGATGATTGTCACTTCTCACGGCTAGGATGTGAGTCAGAATAGTCAAGGAGTCCAAGGTCAGAAGCCAAGAGAGTACGTCATAAACAGAATGAAGAGACAAAAGTGTGGTCAGGTAACATTCCGAAGTCAGAATGCCAGGATGATAACAGATAAGAGTAGAAGGAGTTAAACAGACGGATTATCAGAACAAAGTCTAATGTCAGGCAACCAAAGGCCAAGCATACAGAACTCAAGGCACAGAGAGCACAAACCTCACTATCTGAATGTACGTTTGGCAGAGGTCTGGAAGAAACAGCTCAGTTAAATGGCATGACAATCACCTAGGATAATGAACACTTGGAGACAGCCGACATCTCCCAGTTTCAGATTGGTGAGTCAAGCTCTTAATCCACACATTGACAGCTCAGTATGCCCCTGTACCAGATAGGGTGGCTGAGCTGTGAATCAAAGTACTAACAGCTTTATCACGCCCCTGTGCCAGATTGGACGGCCTAGCTGTCAGCAACTGCATCCCGGACACACTGAGGGGTGGTACCGCGACAAATTTACAGAAGAATGTCATACATTACTTTTATTGCTAACAGGTTATACACAGGTCATACCCAATTATCCACAGTTTATACATACTGGTACCCAATAAAGCAACAAATCACTTGAAGGATTTTTCACTTAGGTCATTTTTAGACATTCCCATAGCAGTTTGCACAAATGATTTCCTGTTTCTTTCCTTCTTACACCTTAGTAGGATTAGACGGTTACTGAAGATGCTCCTCTGTCCCATAAACAGCTCATATAATGGGCGAGCGATATTGTTCATTATAGTTAAACATTTCTTCAGAGTTCTTTTCTCCTTTGCCTGCTCAAAAATGCCAAGACGGTTCAACAGCCGAACTTACTTTTTTGATAAGCATATTTAGCTTATTAGCATCAGACACCCGCACACTACTTCCCCATCATTTGATTCCAAAAAAGATGGCACTTGCCACTACAGACTGGTTGAACATTTCTAATATTTTGCTGCACACATTAAATTACCTTAGTTTCTGTAGGAATTACAGTTTGTTCATTCCTTTTTTGTAAACCCACTCCATTCAAGTCTGTAGTACAAGTGGACCTCCAAATATTTGTAACTCTCAAACTGCTCCACTTCCTGACTATCAATAGTAACAGGTATACATTCCAACTTTCTCTTTCTAGAGTTCAACGCCAGTTCCTTATAGTTTTCTTTATGTTTAGTTGTAAAAAGTTAGCATGGCACCAAACCGCAAAACCCGACACCACATTTTTATATTTCTTATCACCCCAGCCACCTCTAATGCATACAACTATCACAGAGCCATGGGAGAATTTTTTGCCAGTGGCAAAAATCTGTTTTAGATTGAAAATCTGCTCTATACATCCTAAATAGAAATGGTGAAGGCCTGAGGGGCTCCTATGCTGCTCTCTAGTCTGCCACACACAACCACTCCCTTCTGTAAAAACTGAGGCCTATATCACAGGTAATCAAATCACTTATCCAAGTTTTCTTCCCCTCCTCCACCATCATATCAGTCTTCTTTTTGAGTAGTAAAAGTGGCTACAAGGCATTGGACGCACTAGAGTAATCAAAGAACATTGCACGTACTGTGATTCCATCTATATGCAAAAAATAATGTACTGTATGTAACAGAGACATAACGGCATTGTCCACCCCCAAAATCTCTCACCCTCAGACTCAAGTAAGCAAGCACTAATCTTTCCAAGAATTTCAGAGCATATGACGTTAAGGCTTTTTGAGCTCACCAAATCAGTTCAACCAAGGAGAATTCTGTGCAAGTGCGAATGTGCGTGTATGTACTACAGAGACCACGTCAGGCAGAGGCTGAACAAGAACAAGACTGAGCTCATGCACCACCAAATAAACATAATTATAAAGATATTCATAGTGCACAATAATAATCAAATATACTCACGCATGTAAGGTTTGACACCTGCACTAAAGAGATTAAAGCAAATATGAATCTGTATATCAATAACAAGGGCATATACAGCTCTGGAAAAAATTAAGAGCCCACTGCAAAATTTTCAGCTTGTCTGATATTTTCTCTTTATAGGAATATTTTTGACTAAAATGTAAATTGCTCTTTTATTCTAGAAACTACTTACAGCATGTCTCTGAATTTGCAAGCAATAAATTTTGTATTAATTTTCAGAAAATGAAAAATGGTCAAAATAACCCCAAAAAATGCAGTGCTTGCAGATCTCAATTAATGCTAATAAAACAAGTTCATAATCATTTAGAAACAACAATACTAATGTTTTATATCAGGAAGAGTTCAGAAATTAATATTTTGTGGAATAAACATGATTTTTAATCACAGCTTTCATGCGTCTTGGCATGCTTTACACGAGTCTTTCAAACTGCTTTTGGGTGACCTTATGCCACTCCTGGTACAAAATTTAAGCATTTCTTCTTTGTTTGATGGCTTGTGACTATCCATCTTCCTCTTGATTACATTCCAGAGGTATTCAGTGGGGTTCAGGTCTGGAGATTGGGCTGGAAATGACAGGGATTTGATGTGGTGGTCCTTCATCCACACATTGATTGACCTAGCTGTGTGGCATTGTCCTGCTGGAAAAAACATTTTTTTCAGGATAACTTTGTATGTTGCTTAATTCATACGTCCTTCGCAAAGAATAACCTGCTGAATTCCAGCCTTGCTGAAGCATCCCCAGATCATCATCAATCCTCCACCAAATTTCACACTGAGTGCAAGACACTGTGGTTTGTACGCCTCTCCAGGTCTCCTTCTAACCATTAGACGACCAGGTGTTGGGCAAAGCTGAAAATTAGACTCATCAGAGAAGATTACCTTACTCCAGTCCTCTATAGTCCAATCCTTATGGTCGTTGGCAAACTTCAGCCTGGCTCTCCTTTGCTTCGCATTGATGAAAGGCTTTTTTCTAGCTTTACAAGACTTGAGCCCTGCCTCTAGGAGCCTGTTATGAACTGTTCTTGCCAAGCACTTCACCCCAGCTGCCATTTGCCATTCTTTTTGTAGGTAACTTGATATCACCCTGGGGTTGCTGAGTGACATTCGAAGAAGATGGCGGTCATCCCGGTCAGTGGATAGACATTTTCGCCCTCTGCCGGTCTGTAGCTTTGTTGTCCCCAATGTCTGCTGCTTGACCTTGTTGTAATGGACTGCAGTCATAGAAATTTTAAGGATGGAGGCAACATGATGCTCCCTGTATTGTATTCCTCTGCTAGTAAAGACAGAATTTAGCCCTTCTTTTCCTCACTCTAGACTTTTCTTTTCAACTCCTTTGGCATGGTTAAAAGTTATTTTTTCATTCCTATTACTTTTGGGATATTACTAGCACTTGTTTTGCCATCCAGCTTGTCATGTTGCAAGAGGATTGTGAACACCACAGCAGTGTTTTTTATACTTTCCTTCATTAAATAAGATTTGGTTCAGGAGATCACCTAATCAGAAGCACATTAAGTAGAATGAGGTGTACTCTGGTTGGAATTCAACTGACACTGGAATTGAATGGCTGTCAGACATGTAGGGAAGCTGATTATTATAAAACTGTGCAGTGGTCTCCTAATTTTTGCCAGAGCTGTATATGTGTATATATGTTAGTTGTCAAAGTTAGCGTGAATACTTTCAATATACCGTATATACACGTGATTAATTCGAGATTTTTAGCCCATTTTTTAGGGCTGAAAGTCCCCTCTCTTGGCTTATACGCAGGTCATATACGAGGGTCGGCGGGGGAAGGGGATCGGGGGTGTCGGATCATACTCACCCCTCCGCCGGCGCGGTCTCTGCAGCCCCCTGCTTCTCCCACGATCTCCGGCTCCCTCCTGCAGCGGTCACATGGCACTGCTCATTAAAGTCATGAATATGCTCATATTCATGACTTTAATGAGCTGTACCACGTGACCGCTGTAGGACGGAAGCGCTGCGGAGACCGCCGGGAGAAGAGGAGAGACTGCAGAGACCGCGTCGGCGGAGGGGTGAGTATAGCGATATTTACCTGTCCCGTTCCACCGCTGCGCACTGCACCGACCTCCTCGTCTGACTCCTCTGGCTGTGAATGATCAGGCAGAGGGCGCAATGATGTCGTTAGTGCGTGCCGCGCCCTCTGCCTGATCATTCACTGCTGAGGACCCAGAAGAGGGAGCCGTGCGCAGCGGTGAAGTGGCCGGTGACAGATAAATATCTCAGGTGCCGGGGTCTTGAGCGAGCGGTGACACCGACACCTGTCCCCCATAGCGCACCAGTGTCACCGCCTGCTCAGGACACCGGCACCTGGCCCCTAGCGACGAGAGGTGAGCATGACATTTTTTTTTTGCAGCAGCAGCTACAGTATGGCTGCATAAGGGACGTATACTCATAATCTGGAGCATATGGGGGCATAATCTGGAGCATATGGGGCATAATCAGGGGAGCATATGGGCATAATCTGTGCACCATATGGGGGCATAATCTGTGGAGCATATGGGGGCATAATCTAGAGCATATGGGGGCATAATCTGGAGCATATGGGGGCATAATCTGGAGCATATGGGGGCATAATCAGGGGAGCATATGGGCATAATCTGTGCACCATATGGGGGCATAATCTGTGGAGCATATGGGGGCATAATCTGGAGCAAATGGGGGCATAATCAGGGGAGCATATGGGCATAATCTCTGCAACATATGGGGGCATAATCTGTGCAGCATATGGGGCATAATCTGTGCAGCATATGGGGGCATAATCTGTGGAGCATACAGGGGCATAATCTGTGTTGATAATGGGTGCCTAATCTATCGAGCATATGGGGGCATAATCATTTTTCACCCTAGGCTTATACGCGAGTCAATAAGTTTTCCCAGTTTTTTGTGGAAAAATTAGGGGGGTCGGCTTATACACGGGTCAGCTTATACATGAGTATATACGGTAAATTGGATTTGCTCAGGAAATTCAGTTTGCAGATATTATTCTCTCTGAATTGCATGTTCCTTATTTATGCTTTGGGGTCTCTCCAGAAAGCTCAGCATAATAAAGTTAAGATGTAAAACATAAAATAACATATACTCACCATACTAATCACTCCTCTTGTTCCTTCACTTCTCACCATTTTGCTCCTCGTTGCAACTTTTTATCAGGAATGCTGAATCCCCAATCAATCTAGGCCGGTCTTCAAGCTCCTATGAAGCCTAATCAGTTCTGTATTAGTGCTCATAGGGTCTTGATGTGCACTATTTTGGTGAACCATAAAATGCCATTAAAAGGTAATACACATAAAGCGTGTATGCCCGATATTCTCATTAAATTGTGTGATAGAGAGCTTAACTAGATAAGGAAAAAAAGCTTAAATACATCTTATCAGAAATCCAGAGAGTGGAAACTCAAAAGTTCATATAGTGCATTAGACACAGCCAGACTCTGTGGTCTTTGAATTCAGTTAAGAGTTAGCTTACTATTAAAGAAGAACAAGCACTAAAATGCTCCGATGCTCGTTATTTCAACCGAGCAATTGCTAATGCTTGGGTACTCTTTTTGTGTAATGAGTATATTAGGAGTCAATGGGAAATCAGAACATATACAGTGCCTAAAAGTAGTATTCAACCCCCTGCAGATTTAGCTGATTTGATAAGATGCAAATAAGTTAGAGCCTTCAAACTGCAAACGAGAGTAGGATTTATTAACAGAAGCATAAATCTTACAAAACAAAAAGTTATGTTGCTCAGTTGAATTTTAATAAATTTTAAACATAAAAGTGTGGGTCAATTATTATACAACCCCTATGTTTAATATTTCGTGGAATAACCCTTGTTTGCAATTACAGCTAATAATCGTCTTTTATAAGACCTGATCAGGCCGGCACAGGTCTGTGGAGTTATCTTGGCCCACTCCTCCATGCAGATCTTCTCCAAGTTATCTAGGTTCTTTGGGTGTCTCATGTGGACTTTAATCTTGAGCTCCTTCCACAAGTTTTCAATTGGGTTAAGGTCAGGAGACTGACTAGGCCACTCCAACACCTTGACTTTTTCCCTCTTGAACCAGGCCTTGGTTTTCTTGGCTGTGTGCTTTGGGTCATTGTCTTGTTGGAAGATGAAATTACGACCCATCTTAAGATCCTTGATGGAGGAGCAGAGGTTCTTGGCCAAAATCTCCAGGTAAGCCGTGCTATCCATCCTCCCATGGATGCGGACCAGATGGCCAGGCCCCTTGGCTGAGAAACAGCCCCACAGCATGATGCTGCCACCACCATGCTTGACTGTAGGGATGGTATTCTTGGGGTCGTATGCAGTGCCATAAAGTCTCCAAACGTCACGTGTATGGTTGGCACCAAAGATCTCGATCTTGGTCTCATCAGACCATAGAACCTTGAACCAGTCTGTCTCAGAGTCCTCCAAGTGATCATGAGCAAACTGTAGACGAGCCTTGACATGACGCTTTGAAAGTAAAGGTACCTTACGGGCTCGTCTGGAACGGAGACCATTGCGGTGGAGTACGTTACTTATGGTATTGACTGAAACCAATGTCCCCACTGCCATGAGATCTTCCCGGAGCTCCTTCCTTGTTGTCCTTGGGTTAGCCTTGACTCTTCGGACAAGCCTGGCCTCGGCACGGGAGGAAACTTTCAAAGGCTGTCCAGGCCGTGGAAGGCTAACAGTAGTTCCATAAGCCTTCCACTTACGGATGATGCTCCCAACAGTGGAGACAGGTAGGGCCAACTCCTTGGAAAGGGTTTTGTACCCCTTGCCAGCCTTGTGACCCTCCACGATCTTGTCTCTGATGGCCTTGGAATGCTCCTTTGTCTTTCCCATGTTGACCATGTATGAGTGCTGTTCACAAGTTTGGGGAGGGTCTTAAATAGTCAGAAAAGGCTGGCAAAAGAGATCATTAATCCACACATGTGAAGCTCATTATTCTTGGTGCCTGAACTACTTCTTAATACTTTAGGGGGACCAAACAGAATTCTTGTGGTTTGAGTGGTTGAATAATAAATGACATTCTGAATTAACTTTTAACATTTAAAAAAAAAAAAAAAAAAAATTAAAACAAAAATTTTTGCTGCAGTGCATTTCCCACTTCCAGGCTGATCTACAGTACAAATGTCACAATGCCAAGTTAATTCCGCATGTGTCAACCAGCTAAATCTGCAGGGGGTTGAATACTACTTGTAGGCACTGTATCCAGCAGACACTACAATGAGGTTGGGGGGAGTGGAAATATTGAAATGGATTGAAAAAGTGCTGAATAGAAAGGGAACAGCATTGGGAAGACCCATGGAAGCATCTCTGATTCCCAGATCACTACTGAGGACAATGGTGTCACACTTTTACTTCACTTTATAGATTGACAATAAAACATTCAAAATCAATGAAAAATTGGAGTTTACAAGAAAAAAATATTAAGAAACATTTTTTCCTGTAGAATGAATTGTATATAAGTAGAGTTGAGCGAAACAGGTCGGTCAGATTCAAAAGTTGCCGATTTTAGCCAAAGTCAGGTTTCATTGGCCGAAACCCGACCATAGCATGCAGTCGGCCGATCAGTCGTCGACCCAAGCGCCCAAGTCGGATTTCCCTGACTGCTTGCAGGCGCCTTTTATTCACCAATGAGCAAGGACGTACACTGTGGGCAACGAGATGACATGTGCAGCGGTGCCGCGCGGCTTTGAGCCAATGAGCGGCGCAGGCTTCAAATCCCCCTCCAAAGCAGTGCGGCACTTCCCATTGGCAGAGCCGGCGGGCGGCTCAGCCAACGAGCGGCGTGGGATTCAAATCCCGCGCCATTGGCTGAACGGTGCCGCCCGGCTTTATTATGTGTGTGTGCGAGACTGTGTGTGTGTGTGTGTATGCAGGCATCGTCCAATGGGACTACAAGTCCCATCCAGCTATGCCTGCTACACTGTCAGTGAGTAACACATTAGACAATGATGGACAGTAGTAGTCCCAACATCCGGCTAATGTGTTGAATTAAAAAAAAAAACATACATTACATACACAACATACAGAACATACAACTTATAACACAGAACATATATATAACACAGAACGTACATATAACACACAACACATAACATACAGAACATACATATAACATACAACACATAACATAGATATAACACATAACATACAGAACATACATATAACATACAACACATAACATACAGAACATACATATGACATACAACACATAACATACAGTACATACATATAACACATAGCATACAGAACACACATATAACATACACCATATAACATACAGAACATACATATAACATACAACACATAACATACAGTACATACATATAACACATAACATACAGAACATACACATAACATACAACACATAACATAGAGTACATACTCAACAATCACCCATTCCCCAATGCCATTGTCTCCTGTAATAAAAAATAATAATAAAGCAACCTATACATCACCTGTCCGCCGTAGTCCAGTTTTTACCGAGTGTCCCACGGCGATCTCCGGTATAGAACGCTGACATCGGGTGATTTCAGCACTCTATAGCGCTCCTGTGATACGCTGACAGCGGAGGTAATCCTCCGCTGTGTGTATCGCTCAGACGCCGGGAGAGAATGATGTCAGTTACGTTCATTCTCTCACTGGCAATGCTGGGTGAGAAAATTCCAATGCAGCATTGCCATAAAGTGAGAGAATGAACTCAGGTAACCTCAGTGATGCACTGCAGGAGCCATTGTCTCCTGTCAGTGCATCAATGGGAGGCCCTACAGAGCAGTGGCATCATCTGATGTCACTGTTCTATAGGGGAGATCATCGTGGGACATTTGTTATTAATTGGACTGCGTCGGACAGGGAGTATACTGTTTTATTTTTTTACTTTTTATTACAGGAGAACGAGGGTGTCGCTTGGATCTGAGCGTTTAATAAAGATATGAAAACCATGTTGTGTTTTAGTTCATTAAAATACTTTTTTCTTATGCGTGTGTTTTTTTAACCCCTTATTAATATAAGATTAATAATTGATAGGTGTTATGTTTAGGTAGCTGAGGAGGCAGGAGCAAAAAACCGCATAGGCAGCCGAACACCAGAGAGATTGGAAACTAATAGGTTGCAGACCTCTAAACTAACCGCACAACTAGAAGGAGCCGTGGGACGTTCCTACAGTGTCCTAGACGCCTCGTCACAGCTGGAGAGATAGCTATCCCTGAAGATGGAAAGAGGAAAGCTAACTGCCCCGGAGTAGACCCCAAAAGAATAGGAAGCCCCAGACATATAATGGCGGTTAGACAAGATGAAAATACGAACACAGACAGAAAATAGATTGAGCAATTGCTGGGGCCCAAAACTGTTTTGATAGGACAGCAAAGGAGAGAATACTCTCTGCAACCCAAAAAACCCTAGGAAAAACTCCAACACTTCTGAATCCAAAAATACTGAGACCACACGGTCTCGACCACCTATATCTGATTTCTGGTGTGGACTCGTAGCAACCCAGCAGTAAAATATCACAAGAACTGAGCAAAAGAACAAATACAAAAAACGAACAGAGACCAGCCAAAGCCCCCCAAAGGGGACCTGGCTGAAGACAAAAAGCAATGCAGCAAAAAGCATGGAATTCAAACCACAGTAAAAAAAAATTAAAGAGACTTATCTGAAAGCAAGCAGGACAGAGCAGGAATGCAAGCTGAATTCCAACCTAGACCAGGAAAAACAATTGATCACCGGCGAGGATCATGGGAGGTCAGCTCACTTATATCAGGCCAGTCAGTACCACCTGACAACCATTCGTTATCTGCAGGTGCAGTACTCTTGTTGTTCAACATAGGTTCAATACCCTCAGCAACCACCAGAGGGAGCTTCAGCTCCGAAATCGTCTCCAAAACGTTCACAACAGTACCCTCCCCTTGAGGAGGGGTCACCGAACCCTCACTTGTGCCACCAGGACGATCAGAATGAGCTTGGTGATAGGCACGGACCAGTCTTTCAGCATGAATGTCAGAAGCCAACACCCAAGAATTGTCCTCCTGACCATAGCCTTTCCACTTCACCAAGTACTGGACTCTCCGCCTGGCCAAAGGAGAATCCAATATCTTCTCAACCACATACTCCAAATTGCCCTCAACCAAAACAGGATCAGGAGGCGCAGCCATAGGAACCACTGGCTCGACAAATCTCTTCAATAAAGATTTGTGAAATACGTTGTGAATCTTGAATGTTCCTGGAAGAAGCAAACGGAAGGAAACAGGATTAATAATCTCCACGATCTTATAAGGTCCAATGATCCTTGGCTTAAATTTTAGAGACGCGACCCTCATAGGGATATTTTTTGAGGACAACCAAACCTACTTTAAATCGAGGATCAACAGTCCTATGCCGGTTGGCAAACCGCTGGGCCTTCTCCTGAGAGAGAGACAGCTTATCCACTACTTGATCCCTAATCAGCTGTATTCTCTCCACAATAGAGTCAACACCATGACAGACAGAAGCCTCCACCTGCCCTGAAGAAAATCGAGGATGAAACCCGAACTTGCAGAAAAATGGAGACATAAAGGTCGCTGAACTAGCCCTATTATTCAAAGCAAACTCAGCCAAAGGCAAAAAAGAGACCCAGTCATCTTGATCAGCAGACACAAAACATCTCAAATAAGTCTCCAAGGTCTGGCTTGTTCTCTCAGTTTGTCCATTGGTCTGAGGGTGGAACGCAGAGGAAAAAGACAGCTGGACTCCCAGTTTGGAACAAAATGTCCTCCAAAATCTGGAAACAAAATTGGACTCCTCTGTCAGACACAATGTTCTCTGGAATGCCGTGCAACCGAACCACCTGTTGAAAAAACAAGGGCACCAACTCGGAGGATGATGGCAACTTAGGTAGTGGCACAAGATGTATCATCTTGGAAAACCTATCACAGATTACCCAAATAACAGTCATTCTCTGAGAGACAGGGAGGTTGGAAATAAAATCCATAGAGATATGGGTCCATGGCCTCTTGGGCACAGGCAGTGGCATCAACAAACCACGAGAGCGAGAGCAAGATTTGGACTGAGAACAAGTTCCACAGACTGCACAATGTACCTGACGTCACGAGACAAAGTAGGCCACCAAAAGGACCGACTCACCAAATCTCTGGTACCAAAAATACCAGGATGGCCGACCAACGTGGAGCAATGAATCTCGGACATCACATTCTGCCTCCACTGGTCTGGGACAAACAATCTCTAATCAGGGCATTGTTCAGGTTTATCCTCCTGAAATTTCTCCAAAGCAAGTCTCAAATTTGGCGAGATAGCGGAAAGAACCACACCCTCCTTCAGAATAACAGCCGGCTCAGTAACCTCAGGAGAATCCAGAAAGAAACTCCTCGAGAGGGCATTCACCTTAACATTTTTAGAGCCTGGGAGAAAAGAGACCACAAAATTAAAACGTGAAAAACAAGGCCTGCCTGGCCTATCTAGGATTAAGTCGCTTGGCTAATTCAAGATAAATCTGGTTCTTATGATCCGTGAGGACCACCATCTGATGTTTGGCTCCTTCCAGCCAATGTCTCCACACCTCAAAAGCGCACTTCATGGCCAATAACTCCCGATTATCCACGTCATAATTACGTTCCGCTGGGGAAAATTTTCGAGAGAAAAAGGCACAAGGGTTAATCTTAGAAGTCTCCGGATACCTTTGGAACTAAAACGGCTCCTGCACCAATCTCAGAAGCATCAACCTCTACCTGAAATGGTAGAGAAACATCAGGTTGGCGCAGAACAGGAGCAGAAGTGACTCTCCACTTAAGCTCCTGAAATGCACAAACTGGCTCAGGAGACCAATTCACTACATCAGAACCCTTCTTGGTCAAATCAGTCGGTGGCTTCACAATACCAGAAAAATTAGCTATAAATTTACAATAAAAATTATCAAAACCCAAAAATCTCTGAAGAGCCTTCAATGTAGTGGGTTGAACCCAATCACAAATGGCCTGAACTTTGACCGGGTCCATTTCAATAACAGACGGAGCCAAAATGAATCCCAGAAATGAAACCTTCTGTATGCCAAAAAGACATTTTGATCCCTTCACATACAATGCGTTTTCTCTCAAAATCCAGAATACAGTCTGAACTTGTTCCACATGAGAATTCCAGTCATTGGAAAAAATCAAGAATTTGTCCAAATAAATGATCAGAAATTTATCCACGAAATTCCATAAAATATCGTTCATAAAGGATGGAAAGACGGAAGGGGCATTATTGAGCCCAAAAGGCATCACTAGGTACTCAAAATGCCCCTATGGGGTATTAAACGCCGTCTTCCATTCATCTCCGTGCTTGATGCGAACAAGATTATACGCCCCCCTGAGGTCATGCTTTGTAAACCAACAAGCACCCTTCGCTCTGGAAATAGGTCAGAAATCAAGGGTAACGGATATTGATATTTAACAGTGATCTTATTCAGGAGACGATAATCAATACACGGCCTCAATGAGCCAACTTTCTTGGCCACAAAGAAAAAGCCGGCGCCCAAGGGTGAAGAGGATGGTCTGATATGACCCTTCTCTAAAGACTCTTTGATATAAGATCGCTAAGCCTCATGCTCAGGTAAAGATAAATTAAAGAGCCGACCCTTGGGAAATTTACAACCGGGCACTAAGTCAATAGCACAATCATAACTTCTATGAGGAGGGAAGGATGCCGACTTACTCTCACTAAACACATAAGAAAAAACAGTCAAATAGTCAGGAACATCTTGAGACTGGGGGGGCAAAAAAACGGGAGTGTCAGCACGAATACATTGACAACCCCAACTGGTCACAGACACAGTCTTCCAATCCAAAACAGGATTGTGAGTCTGTAACCACGGAAAACCCATTACAACAATGTCATGTAAATTATGTAACACCAAAAATTTGCAATTCTCTTGGTGGTCACCTGGTAGAAAACTGGAGTTTATTTTCCGCCAAGGGGGTAGAATCAATGCCCAGCAAAGGAATAGACTTCCATAGGGGTATCATAGGAAAACCACAACGTTTGGCAAAATCAAAATCCATCAGGTTTATAGCTGCCCCTGAATCAACAAAACCCTGAGCTGAAAATGTGGACATGGAGCAAATCAAGGTAACAATCAACAGAAATTTAGTCTGAACACTACCTAAAACAACTGAGCGTGCAAAACATCTTCCCCGCTTGGGGCAGACGGAAATAGAATGAGAAGCGTCACCACAATAGTAGCAAAACTTATTAAGCTTACGAAATTCATGACGCTGTGCCCCAGAAGTCACTCCATCACACTGCATGGGCTCAGAGGCTGGCCCGCAAGGCATCACAATCTCTTGCATATTTCTACGCTCACGCAGACATCTGTCAAATTGAATAGCTAATGACATAGAGCCATTGAGACAAGAGGGGACAGGGAATCCCACGATAACATCCTTTACAGTCTCTGCCAGACCCTTCTGAAAAAGAGCTGCCAGAGCATCATCATTCCATTTAGTAAGGACTGTTATGTTTTGGTAGCTGAGGAGAATAAGCAAAAACAGCAATACACCAGAGAGGCTTGAACCTATTGGATTGCAGTAACCTGAACTAACCACACACCTAGAGGTAGCCGTGGAGTGTTTCTACGTTGATCCTAGACGCCTCGTCACAGCCTGAGAGATAACTACACCTAAAGGCAGAAAGATGAAAGCTATCTGCCCCGGAGCAGATCCCCAAAGAAAATAGGAAGCCCCCAAACATGTAAAGGCGGTTAGACAAGAAGAAGCACGGACACAGACAGAAAATAGAATGAGCAAACGCTGGGGCCCAATCTGTCTAGACAGAAAAGTACAGGAAAGGATACTCACTGCAATCCAAAAAAACCCCTAAAAAATACCGACTCTACTGATTGCAAAAACACCCGAGATCACACGATATCTATCACCTAAATCAGTTCTCTGGTGTAACAAAACTAAGCCGCAGCCACTGAAAAAACAGGAAAAAGCAAATGAACAAACAACAGTGGCTCCAGATAAACTGAGAGAAGCACAAGCCCCCGGAGGGGACCTGGCTGACCTCCACAGAAGTGCAGGGAACAATGCAAAAAGCAAGCACAAAAATAAAAGCAGAAAATATCTTACATGATAGCAGAAGATGCAGGCAAGACTCAACAAGTTTCCAAATGAACCAGGAACCACAATTGAGACAAGAACAATTGATCACCAGCAACCATCATGGGAGGGAACCTCCCTTATATCAGACCAATCCGTGATCCCAGATTGCCATTCCTCGCTGAAAGGTTCAGTACTGTCTGTAACCACCAGAGGGAGCCTCTGCTCAGAAACAATCTCTAGCACATTCATAACAGTACCCCCCCTTGAGGAGGGGTCACCGAGCCCTCACTTGTGCAACCAGGTCGATCAGGATGAGCTGGGTGATAGGCACGGATCAGTCTCCTAGCATGGATGTCCGAAGCAAACACCCAAGAATTGTCCTCCTGACCATAACCTCTCCACTTAACCAAATACTGGAGTTTCTATCTAGAAAAACGAGAATCCAATATTTTCTCAAAAACATACTCCAGATTGCCCTCAACCAAAACAGGGTCAGGAGGCACAGCCATAGGAACTACTGGCTCGACAATCCTCTTTAATAAGGACTTGTGGAACACGTTATGGATCTTAAATGTCCCTGGAAGAAGCAAACGGAAGGAAACAGGATTAAGAATCTCCATGATCATAGGAATATTTCTTGAGGACAACCAAACCAAGTCCCCCACTTTAAACCGAGGACCATCAGTCCTATGCCGGTTGGCAAAACGTTGGGCCTTCTCCTGAGAGAGACAACCTCTAAACTACCTGGTCCCAAATCTGCTGCATTCGCTCCACAACAGAGTCAACACCTGGACAGACAGAAGCCTCCGCCTGTCCCGAAGAAAATCGAGGGTGAAACCCAAAATTGCAGAAAAATGGAGACATCAAGATGGCAGAGCTAGCCCTATTATTAAGAGCAAACTCAGCCAAAGGCAAAAAAGAGACCCAGTCATCTTGATCAGCAGACACAAAACATCTCAAATAAGTCTCCAATGTCTGGTTTGTTCTCTCGGTTTGTCCATTGGTCTGAGGATGAAAAGCAGAGGAGAAAGATAATTGAACACCAAGTTTAGAACAAAATGTCCTCCAAAATCTGGAAACAAACTGGACTCCTCTGTCAGACACAATGTTCTTCGGAATGCCATGTAACCGAACCACTTGCTGAAGGAACAAAGGCACCAATTCGGAGGAGGAAGGTAACTTAGGTAATGGCACAAGATGTATCATCTTGGAAAACCTATCATAGATTACCCAGATAACGGTCATTCTCTGAGATACAGGGAGGTCAGAAATAAAATCCATAGAGATATGGGTCCATGGCCTCTTGGGCACAGGTAATGGCATTAACAAACCACTAGAGAGAGAGCAAGGCTTGGAGCGAGAGCAAGTCCCACAGGACTGCACAAATTCCCTGACGTCACGAGACAGAGTTGGCCACCAAAAGGACCGACTCACCAAGTTTCTGGTACCAAAAATCCCGAGATGACCAGCCAATGCGGAACAATGAATCTCAGACTTCACACTCTTCTTCCACTTATCTGGGACAAACAATTTCCCAAAAGGACAGCGCTCAGGTTTATCCTCCTGACACCCTTCCAGAGCCAGTCTCAAATTGGGCGAGATGGTGGAAACTACACCCTCTTTCAAAATAACAAAGAAACTCCTCGAGAGGGCATCCGCCTTAACATTCTTAGTGCCAGGAAGAAAAGAAACCACAAAATTAAAACGTGTGAAAAACAAGGCCCACCTGGCCTGTCTAGGATTAAGTCGCTTGGCTGATTCGAGATAAACCAGATTCTTAAGGCTGGGTCTCACATAGCGATACACCAGCGATCCCGACAACGATATGCACTTGTCAGGATCGCTGGTGTATCGCTATATTATCGCTGCTGAGCTGACAAACAGGCAGCTCAGGGCAGCGATCAGCACAAGGACACTGCAGGTAACATCGCTTAGTTACCCACAGTGTACCTTGGATACCAGCGCCCTGATGCAGGGAGCTGGTATCCAAGGTACACAGCGGGTTTCCAAGCGCTGCACGGTGCCTGGAAACCCGCTGTGTACCTTGGATACCAGCTCCCTGCATCAGGTCGCTGGTATCCAAGAAACACAGCGGGTTTCTAGGCACAGCCCCGCGCCTGGAAACCCGCTGTGTACCTTGGTTACCAGCGGATCGCTGGTCTCCCGCCTGTCACACGCAGCGATGCGTGCCTGTCAGCGGGAGACCAGCGATCAAAAAAATGTCCAGACATTTCAGCGACGATCAGCGATACCCGGCAGAGGGGCTGATCGTCGCTGAATGTCACACACAGCGATATCGCTGGTGAGCTCGGTGCTGCGTCACAAAACTAGTGACTCAGCACCGATCTCGCTAGCGAGATCGTTGTGTGAGACGGGCCCTTTATGGTCCGTGAGGACCACCACCTGATGTTTGGCTCCTTTCAGCCAATGTCTCCACTCTTCAAAGGCCCACTTCATGGCCAATAACTCCCGATTACCCACGTCATAATTACGTTCAGTTGGAGAACATTTTCGAGAGAAAAAGGCACAAGGTCTCTGGATCTCTTTGGGACAAAACGGCACCTGCAACAATTTCAGAGGCATCAACCTCCACCTGAAACGGTAGAGAAACATCAGGCTGCCGTAGAACAGGAGCAGAAGTGAATCTCTGCTTAAGTTCCTGAAACGCAGAGACTGCCTCAGGAGGCCAATTCACCACATCAGAACCCTTTTTGATCAAATCAGTCAATGGTTTAACAATACCGGAGAAATTACCAATAAATTTACCATAAAAATTGGCAAAACCCAAAAATCTCTGAAGAGCCTTTAATGAAGTAGGTTGGACCCAATCACATATGGCCTGAACCTTGACCGGGTCCATTTCAATAACAGACGGAGACAAAATGAATCCCAGAAATGAGACCTTGTGTACGCTAAAAAGACACTTTGATCCCTTCACATACAGTGCATTATCTCTCAAAATCTGGAACACAGTCCGAACATGTTTCAGATGAGAGTCCCAGTCATTGGAAAAAATCAAGATATCATCCAAATAAACAATCAGAAATTTATCCACAAAATCCCTGAAAATATCATTCATGAAGGATTGGAAGACGGAAGGAGCATTAGTGAGCCCAAAGGGCATCACTAGGTACTCAAAATGCCCCTCTGGGGTATTAAATGCCGTCTTCCATTCAGCTTAATGCGAATAAGGTTATACGTCCCCCTGAGGTAAAGTTTGGTAAACCAACTAGCACTTTTCACTATCGAAAACAGGTCAGAAATCAAGGGTAACGGATATTGATACGTCACAGTGATCTTATTCAAGAGACGATAATCAATACACGGCCTCAATGAACCATCCTTTTTGGCCACAAAGAAAAAACCGGCACCCAAGGGTGAAGAGGATGGTCTGATATGACCCTTCTCCAATGGCTCCTTGATATAAGATCACATAGCATCGTGTTGAGGTACAGACAAGTTAAAAAGGCGACCTTTAGGAAATTTACCACCAGGCACTAATTCAATAGCGCAATCATAGCTTCTGTGAGGGGACAAGGATGCAGATTTACTTTCACTAAATACATCCGAAAAATCAGTCAAAAAGTCAGGAACATCCTGAGACTGCGGAGAGGCAGAAAAAACAGGAGTGTCGGCATTAACACATTGGCAGCCCCAACTGGTCACAGACACAGATTTCCAATCTAAAACAGGATTATGAGACTGTAACCAAGGGAAACCTAGAACAATAATGTCATGCAGATTATACAGCACCAGAAATTTGCAACTCTCCTGATGATTTGGTTCAACCCTCATTATCACCTAAGTAGAAAACTGGGGTTTATTCTCCACCAAAGGGATAGATTTCCGCAGGGGTATCATAGGAAAACCACAAGGTTTGGCAAAATCAAAATCCATCAGGTTTATAGCTGCCCCTGAATCAACAAAAGCCTGGGCTGAAAATGTGGACATGGAGCAAATAAAGGTAACAGTCAACAGAAATTTAGTGTGAACACTACCCAAAACAACTGAGCGCACAAAACATTTTCCACACTTGGGGCAGACGGAAATAGCATGAGAAGCGTCACCACAATAGTAGCACAGCTTATTACGCTTATGAAATTCATGACACTGTGCCCCAAAAGTCACTCCATCACACTGCATGGGCTCAGGGGCTGGCCCGCAAGGCATCACAATCTCACGCATATTTCTACTCTCGCCCAGACGTCTGTCAACTTGAATAGCTAATGACATAGAGTCATTGAGACCAGAGGGGACAGGGAATCCCACCATAACATCCTTTACAGTCTCTGCAAGACCCTTCCGAAAAAGAGCTGCCAGAGCATCATCATTCCATTTAATAAGGACTGCCCACTTTCTGAATTTCTGACAATACAGCTCAGCAGCTTCATGACCTTGATTCAATGCCAACAAGGTTTTTTCAGCTTAATCAGTAACATTAGGTTCATCGTACAATAACCCCAGAGACTGAAAAAACACATCAACATCATTCAAAACAGGATCCCCAGGTATCAGGGAAAAAGCCCAATCCTGAGGATCGCCGCGCAGGAGAGAGATGACAATTTGAACCTGCTGTGCTGCTTTCCCTGAGAACTTAGGCTTTAAGGCAAAAAATAACTTAGTTATTTTTGAAATTCAGAAATTTAGTCCGATCCCCCAAAAACAAATCTGGCATGGGAATCCTTGGTTCCACAACCGGCAACTCAGCAAGATAGGTAGCAATACTCCGAACCTCAGTGGCAAGCTGAACCACACAGCCAGACAACTGTGCAAGCTCCATTGAGAGAAAAAAAAATCCTCCTCAGCACCCAGAGAAAAAGAGGGAAAAAATGCAACAAACAGGGAAAAAAAAATCTCTGACAACTCTGACAATTTTTTTTTTTCCACACTATTTTTCCCTTCTGTGAGTACCATATAATTTTCAGTTTGGGCCGGTGATACTGTAATGTTTTGGTAGCTGAGGAGAATAAGAAAAAACGGCAATACACCAGAGAGGCTGGAACCTATCGGATTACAGTAACCTGAACTAACCACACAACTAGAGGTAGCCGTGGAGCGTTCCTACAGTCATGGCCAAAAGTTTTAAGAATGACACAAATATTAATTTTTACAAAGTCTACTGCTTCACTTTTTCTAATGGCAATTTGCATATACTCCAGAATGTTATAAAGAGTGATCAGCTTAACAGCAATTACTTGCAAAGTCAATATTTGGCTAGAAAATGAACTTTATCCCCAAAACACATTTCAACATCATTGCAGCCCTGCCTTAAAAGGACCAGCTAACCTCTTTTCAGTGATTGCTCCATTAACACAGGTGTGGGTGTTGATGAGGACATGGCTGGAGATCAATCTGTCATGATTAAGTAAGAATGAGACCACTGGACACTTTAAAAGGAGGCTGGTGCTTGGCAACATTGTTTCTCTTCTGTTAATCATGGTTATCTCTAAAGAAACACGTGCAGTCATCATTGCAATGCACAAAAATGGCCTAACAGGGAAGAGTATCGCAGCTAGAAAGATTGCACCTCAGTCAACAATCTATCGCATCATCAAGAACTTCAAGGAGAGAGGTTTCATTGTTGCCAAAAAGGCTCCAGGGCGCCCAAGAAAGACCAGCAAGCGCCAGGACCATCTTTTAAAAGTGTTTCAGCTGCGGGATCGGGCTACCAGCAGTGCCGAACTTGCTCAGGAATGGCAGCAGGCAGGTGTGAGTGCATCTGCATGCACTGTGAAGCGGAGACTCTTGGAGCGAGGCCTGGTCTCAAGGAGGGCAGCAAAGAAGCCACTTCTCTCCAGAAAAAACATCATGGACAGACTGATATTCTGCAAAAGGTACAGGCAGTGGACTGCTGAGGACTGGGGTAAAGTTATTTTCTCTGATGAATCCCCTTTTCAACTGTTTGGGACATCAGGAAAACGCCTCATTCGGAGAAGACAAGGTGAGCGCTACCACCAGTCTTGTCTCATGCCAACTGTGGGGTTGCTTCTCAGTCAAGGGAATCGGCTCTCTCACAGTCTTGCCTAAAAACACAGCTATGACTAAAGAATGGTACCAGAATGTCCTGCAAGAGCAACTTCTTCCAACCCTCCAAGAGCAGTTTGGCGATCAACAATGTCTTTTCCAGCATGATGGAGCACCTTGCCATAAAGCAAATGTGATAACTAAATGGCTCAGGGAACAAAACATAGAGATTTTGGGTCCATGGCCTGGAAACTCCCCAGATCTTAATCCCATTGAGAACTTTTGGTCAAACATCAAGAGATGGGTGGACAAACAAAAACCTAAAAATTCTGACAAAATGAAAGCATTGATTGTGCAAGAATGGACTGCTATCAGTCAGGATTTGGTCCAGAAGTTGATTGAGAGCATGCCAGGGAGAATTGCAGAGGTCCTGAAGAAGAAGGGTCAACATTGCAAATATTGACTTAGAATCATAGAATCATAGAATGGTAGAGTTGGAATGGACCTCCTGGGCCTTCTGGTCCAACCCCCTGCTCAAAGCAGGATTCTCTAAATCATCCCAGACAGATGTCTATCCAGCCTCTGTTTGAAGACTTCCATTGAAGGAGAACTCACCACCTCTTGTGGCAGCCTGTTCCACTCATTGATCACCCTAACTGTCAAAAAGTTTTTTCTAATATCTAATCTGTGTCTCCTCCCATTCAGTTTCATCCCATTGCTTCTAGTCTTTCCTTGTGCAAATGAGAATAAAGATGATCCTTCTACAATGTGACAGCCCTTGAGATATTTGTAGACAGCTATTAAGTCTCCTCTCAGTCTTCTTTTTTGCAAGCTAAACATTCCCAAATCCTGCAACCGTTCCTCATAGGACATGGTTTGCAGACCGGTCACCATTCTGGTGGCTCTTCTCTGAACTTGCTCCAGTTTGTTGATGTCTTTTTTAAAATGTGGTGCCCAAAACTGGACACAGTATTCCAGATGAGGTCTGACCAAAGAGGAGTAGAGGGCAATAATGACCTCACGTGATCTAGACTGTATGCTTCTGTTGATACATCCTAGAATTGCATTTGCCTTTTTTGCTGCTGCATCACACTGTTGACTCATGTTAAGTCTGTGATCAATTAGTATACCCAAGTCTTTTTCACATGTGCTGTTACTTAGCCCTATTCCTCCCATTTTGTATATGCTTTTTTCATTTTTATTGCCCAGATGTAGTACTTTGCATTTTTTCCTGTTAAAATCCATTCTGTTAGTTGCTGCCCACTGCTCCAGTTTATGTATATCTTTTTGAATCCTCTCTCTCTCTTCTCTAGTATTAGCTACCCCTCCTAGCTTTGTGTCATCAGCAAATTTGATCAGTTTACCCTCAATTCCTTCATCTAAATCATTGATAAAGATGTTGAACAAGACAGGGCCCAAAACAGAGCCTTGTGGTACCCCACTTGAGACATTCTTCCAACTGGATGTGCAGCCATTTACAACCACTCTTTGGGTCCGATCACTAAGCCAGTTATGAATCCACCTAACAGTTGCCTTGTCCATTCCATACTTAGTCATTTTTTCAATAAGGATTGTGTGAGATACTTTGTCAAATGCTTTGCTGAAGTCAAGATATACTATATCTACAGCATTTCCCTGATCCAGCCAGTCAGTGATTCTGTCATAGAAGGAAATTAAGTTAGTCTGACATGACTTATTAGTTACAAACCCATGCTGACTCTGTTTAATCACTTCATTCTTATCCAGGTACTTGCATACATGTTCTTTAATAATTTGTTCAAAGATCTTTCCTGGTATAGAAGTCAGACTCACCGGCCTGTAGTTCCCTGGGTCCACCTTCTTCCCCTTTTTGAAGATAGGAACAACATTTGCTCTTCTCCAGTCTTCTGGACTTCTCCTGTTCTCCAAGAATTTTCAAAGATTATGGACAGTGGTTCAAGAATTTCTTCTGCTATCTCCTTCAGTACCCTGGGGTGTAATTCATCTGGACCTGGAGACTTGAATTCATTTATGTTAGCTAAGTGTTTCCTCACTGTCTTTCTGTTTATAGATATCCTGGATTCTTCTATTCCTTTAATAGGACAGTGAAGATCAGTTGATGTTACATTTCCTTTCTGAGAGAAAACAGATGCAAAATAGGAATTTAAAAGTTCAGCCTTCTCAACATCCTGACTTACCATTTCATCATTTTCATCCTGTAAAAATCCTATAGCATCTTTGACTTTTCTTTTACTTTTGACGTATCCCCAAAATCCTTTTTTGTTGCTTTTGACGTCACTTGCAAGCCTTAATTCATTGTCAGCTTTAGATAATCTGATTTGTGCCCTGCAGGTTCTGCAGACGGCATTATATTCTTCTTTAGATATGCCTCCCTCTTTCCATTTGATAAACATTTCTTTCTTCCTTTTTAGCATGTGTTTAAGTTCTATGTTCATCCATCCTGGTTTCCTTAAATGCTTCCCATTCTTCCCTCTTTTCGGAATTGTTAACGATTGTGCTTTGAGAATCTCATTTTTCAAGATTTTCCATCCTTCCTGGACATTTTTGTCCTTAAGGATATCCAGCCATTGGATCCCTCCAATTCTCTTTCTGAGTTCCTTAAAATCTGCCTTTCTGAAATCTAACCTTGACGTCTGAGTCTTCACAGGTCTTCCTCCTCTTGTTATCCAAAATTCTAAAATAGCATGGTCACTACCTCCTAGAGTCCCAGCCACTCTTACCTCCTCCACCATTTCCTCCCTGTTTATGAGGATTAGATCCAAGGTAGCAGATCCCCTTGTTTTCTCCATTACCTTTTGGAAGATAAAGTTGTCAGCAAGAGAGGATAAGAATTTCCTGGACCTGTTAGTTTTGCCTGAGAGAGATTCCCAACAAATGTCTGGATAGTTGAAATCTCCCATGACCACTATGTCATATTTTTTGGAGAACTTGGCCATTTGATGCATAAAGAGTTCATCCATATCTTCAGCTTGCACAGGCGGCCTGTAGTAAATGCCTACAATGGTGTCCTTTCCATTGTTCTGTCCTTGTATTCTTACCCAAACAGTTTCCACAGAACTCCCAGTCTTTGAAGCGTCAATCTCTGTGCAGATATACGCTTTTCTAACATACAATGCAACACCTCCTCCTCGTTTATCAAGTCTGTTTCTTGCAAATAAGTTGTATCCTTCTAGCCTTGTATTCCAATCATGTGTATCGTCCCACCAAGTCTCAGTGATTCCAATGACATCATATTTCTTCTCCTGCGTTAGTAGCTCCAGTTCTCCTTGTTTGTTGCCCATGCTTTGTGCATTCGTATAGAAACACTTTAGTTTGTGATTGGTTTCTCTTCCTTCAATATTTTTATTACGTAAATTTTTTTGTCTTTGTTCTTCCCCTTCACTTCTAATAGCAGAAATCTCAATAGTATTTGTCAAGTGTATGGCTTTTGCTGGCGTTTTGCTTCCCTTCCCACATTGTTCTAGTTTAAAGCTCTCCTGATGAGTGTAGCAAGGCGACTTCCAAATACATGTTTTCCAGTCTTCGTAAGGTGCACCCCATCTCTAGCAAGTAGTCCATCGAATAGGTAATTCACTCCGTGATCCAGAAATCCAAATCCTTGCTGACGGCACCATCGACGTAGCCAGTTGTTCACCTGCAGAATCTTATTCCACCTCCTTGTTCCATGGCCATCCACTGGGAGGATGGAAGAGAAGACCACCTGCGCTCCCTGTTCTTTCACTTTCTTACCTAAGTTTTCAAAGTCACTGCAGATGGTTTCAAGGTCGTTTCTAGCGGTGTCATTTGTCCCCACATGTATTAGCAGGAATGGGTAGTCGTCTTTAGGTCTGAAAAGTCCTGATATCCTGTCAGACACATCTTTAATTTTTGCACCTGGAAGACAGCACATTTCTCTTGAGGTTATATCCGGTCTGCAGATAGCGGCCTCTGTTCCTCTCAACAGGGAATCGCCCATGACAACTTGCTGCATTAACTCATTCTAACTGTCAATATAAGCCTTTGTTACTCATATGTTTGCAATTATATTTCTGTCTGTGATAAAAACATCCGTCAAACACACACATTAAACCAGAGGGCAGCAGATCATGTGAAAATATAATATTTGTGTCATTCTCAAACCTTTTGGCCATGACTGTACATTGATCCTAGACGCCTCGTCACAGCCTGAGAGATAACTAAACCTAAAGGCAGAAAGATGAAAGCTATCTGCCCCGGAGCAGATCCCCAAAGAAAATAGGAAGCCCCCAAACATGTAATGGCAGTTAGACAAGAAGAAGCACGGACACAGACAGAAAATAGAATGAGCAAACCCTGGGGCCCAATCTGTCTAGACAGAAAAGTACAGGAAAGGATACTCACTGCAATCCAAAAAAAACCCTAAAAAATACCAACTCTACTGATGGCAAAAACACCTGAGATCACACGACCTCTACCACCTAAATCAGTTCTCTGGTGTAACAAAACTAAGCTGCAGCCACTGAAAAAACAGGAAAAAGCAAATGAACAAACAACAGTGGCTCCAGATAAACTGAGAGGAGCACAAGCCCCCGGAGGGGACCTTGCTGACCTCCACAGAAGTGCAGAGAACAATGCAAAAAGCAAGCACAAAAATAAAAGCAGAAAATATCTTATCTGATAGCAGAAGATGCAGGCAAGACTCAACAAGCTTCCAAATGAACCAGGAACCACAATTGAGACAAGAACAATTGATCAACGGCAACCATCATGGGAGGGAACCTCCCTTATATCAGACCAGTCCGTGATCCCAGATTGCCATTCCTCGCTGAAAGGTTCAGTACTGTCTGTAACCACCAGAGGGAGCCTCTGCTCAGAAACTATCTCTAGCACATTCATAACAAAGGACTGCCCACCTTCTGAATTTCTGACAAAACAGCTCAGCCGGTTTTGGAGTGGTGTGTGCTGGGGCAATATTGTGTCTTCACTGGTTGGTATCATTTTCCCCTATTGTGCAAATTTATTTAATTATGGTATATTTTATTTTTTATTGTGTGGTCACATGTCAGTTTTTTCAGTGCCAGCACGTATTTTACTTCTATATTTTAGCACCTGAAAATTGCATCACTGTTCTGCACAGATATTGATTTGTCATTTTATTTAATTGTGAAACACGTTATATTATTTTATATTCTGTGGTCACATTATAGTTTTTTCAGTGTCAGCACGTATTTCACTTTTATATTTTGGCACTTGATAATTGTATCACTGTTTGCACAGATATTATTATGTGTTATTATTAATTAAAAAAAAATATTTTTATTTTTACACATTTTTAAGTGTATTTATATTCATTCTTCAAATAATTAATTATTTTGCACTGGTCACTTTATTAAATATTTGTTTAAAGGGGGAGATTTGTATTTATTATTTGATATTATTTATTAATTGTGCCAATCAGTGTGACACTTGATGCCCTGCACACACTAATGTATGTTTTTATTATATTTTTTGTAAAAAATCTTTTTATTTTTGTCTTCAATAAATATTACATTTATATCAAAAATTTGGGTTGTGTCTATCTAATTTTTATTAAATATATTGGGTCATTTTAACAATATTTTTTATTATTTTTTTATGAATATTTTTATTGGATTTGGTATGTATTTTTAATATTCAAAGAATAAAGTCATTTAAATTGTGTTACTCCTGGTATTTCTTTTCTATATAGGACGTCTCAGCGGCTTCATGACCCTGATTCAATGCCAACAAGGTTTTTCAGCTTGATCAATAACATTAGGTTCATCGTACAATAACCCCAGAGCCTGAAAAAACACATCAACATCATTCGAAACAGGATCTTCAGGTGTCAGGGAAAAGGCCCAATCCTGAGGGTCACCATGCAACAGGGAGATTACAATTTGAACCTGCTGCGTTGTGTTCCCTGAGGATTTAAGGCTTCAAAGCAAAAAACAACTTACAGTTATTTTTAAAATTCAAAAACTTAGACTGATCCCGCAAAAACAAATCCGGTAGAGGGATCCTAGGTTCCACAGCAGGCAACCGAGCAATATAGATAGCAATTCCTTCACTATTTTTCCCTTCTATTGAGTACCATAGAATTTTCAGTATGGCCGGAGATTCTGTTATGTTTAGGTAGCTGAGGAGGCCGGAGCAAAAAACCGCATAAGCAGCCGAACACCAGAGAGGTTGGAAACTTATAGGTTGCAGACCCCTAAACTAACCGCACAACTAGAAGTAGCCGTGGGACGTTCCTACGGTGCCCTAGACGCCTCGTCACAGCCGGAGAGATAGCTATCCCTGAAGATGGAAAGAGGAAAGCAAACTGCCCCAGAGTAGACCCCAAAAGAATAGGAAGCACCCAGACATATAATGGCGGTTAGACAAGATGAAAATATGAACACAGACAGAAAATAGATTTAGCAAACGCTGGGGCCCAAAACTGTCTAGATAGCACAGCAAAAGAGAGAACACTGTCTGCAACCCAAAAAACCCTAGGAAAAACTCCAACACTTCGGAATCCAAAATTACTGAGACCACATGGTCTTGACCACCTATATCAGATCTCTGGTGTGGACACGTAGCAACCCAGTAGTAAAATATCACAAGAACTGAGCAAAAGAACAAATACAAAAAATGAACAGAGACCAGCCAAAGCCCCCCAAAGGGGACCCGGCTGAAGACAAAAAGCAATGCAGCAAAAAGCATGGAATTCAAACCACAGTAAAAAAAACTGAAAGAGCCTTATCTGAAAGCAAGCAGGAGACAGCAGGAAAGCAAGCTGAATTCCAACCTAGACCAGGAAGAACACTTGATCACCGGAGAGGATCATGGGAGGTCAGCTCACTTATATCAGGCCAGTCAGTACCACCTGACAACCACTCGTTATCTGCAGGTGTAGGACTCTTGGTGTTCAACATAGGTTCAATACCCTCAGAAACCACCAGAGGGAGCTTCAGCTCCGAAGTCATCTCCAAAATGTTCACAACAGATTGGTGTCTTATTGATGCCTCTCCATTATTAACCGGGCTTACTGTCACCTTACAATAGCAAGGTGATATTAACCCCTTATTACCCCATATCCCACTGCTACAGGGGAGTGGGAAGAGAGGGGCTAAGTGCCCGAATTGGCGCATCGTACAAATTTGCCAATTCGGGGGTGGCTGGGTGCTGGTATTTTTAGCAAAGGGGTGTGCCAATATCAATGGCCCCTTCCTAGGCTATGAATATCAGCCCGCAGCTGTCTGCGTAGCCTTTCTGGCTATAAAATACTGGGGGAACCCATGTCATTTTTTGGGGGGTCCCCCTATTTTAATAGCCAGTAAAGGCTAGCTGCGGGCTGATATTCATGGCCTGGGAAGCTCCATGGGTATTAACCTCTTCCTAGGCTAGAAATATTGTCCCGAGCCATCGGCTTTTTCCCTCTGGCGCAGAAAATTGTGCGGGAGCCCACGCCAATTTTTTTTCCCATTTTTTTAAATTAACGCTATTGCGTGAAGATTTTGTGTGTGTGTGTGCGCATGTGTCTTTAACTATTTATGTACCATTCTATCTATCTATTATCTATGTAATATCTATCTATTATCTATCTATTTTCTATTTATCTATCTATCTTCTATCTATCTGTCTATTCTTCAAATAGTTGGAGCAGCACAGATTAAGTAACATTTGGGTGCAAAATCCTCTTCAGCAATATTCCAATACTTGCCAACTTGAATATCCAAAAAATAGACAGCACTCCTTAGATGTGAAGATAAACGTGGATATTTATTACACCCACATACTATGGCAACGTTTCGGCTCCATGAGCCTTCCTCAATTAATGCTTAAAACACATATGCAGGTTTTATAGGGTCAATGCATCACAGCATGTCATTATATCCAATTAACTTATTTCATAAATATAATGTATAAGCCATACAAAAAAACATTTTAATATCACATCGATAAGTGTAGACAATTCATATTTATGTCACAAATCGTGCTCAGTCCCAAAAATATCATTCATATAATCGTGAGCCATTATACAGTCCACTAATTAATAATATATAACAAATGAGCACAGCTGAGACAATAGCTATTCACAAATATACTCACATAACAGATGAATCAATGCTACACGTGGAGGACACCATAGACGCTAAGTTCAACATATGTGGAACACGACTGCGCATGTTCCTTGGACGTCATCATAGTAAAATGTCTTCTAGCCAATGAGAACGCTTGTTTATTCAGTGCGCACTATCTTTCTTCTATCTTTCTGTCTATTATCTTATCTATCTATCTATCTATCTATCTATCTATCTATCTATCTATCATCTTTTTATCTACACTATCTATCTATCTATTATCTATCTATCTATCTGTCTAACTGTGTGTGTAATGAAGCATGGGTTGGACAAATGTAAAAGAGGAGGTTGGACAAGAAATGACATCACAAACCTTTTTTTTTGTTAAATAACATATCTTTATTTAGCTTACAAAAACGCATACAAATACGCATGAAAAAACGCATCAGAAAAACATCTGCGTTTTCTGCCAAGAGGTCCTGTTTTTATGCAGAGAATTTAGCAGTCAAATCTGCAACGTGTGCACATACCCTCAAATCCCCTGCCAAAGCCGCGCGGCACCGCTCATTGGCTGAGCAGCCCCTGGCTGCGCGGCTTTGGCGGGGGATTAAAATCCCGTGTGACACCGCTCATTGGCTCAGCCGACGAAGCGGAGGATTTGAATCCCGAGCCGCTCATTGCCTGAGCCGCCAATGAGCAGTGCCGTGGCTTTGGCGTGGGATTTGAATCCCGTGCCTCTGAAAGCCACATGGTACCGCTCATTGGCTCAGCCGCCCCTGGCTGCGCAGCTTTGGCGGGGATTCAAATCCCGTGTGGCATCGCTCATTGGCTCAGCGGGAGGGGGCGAGGATTTGAATCCCGAGCCGCTCATTGGCTGAGCCACCAATGAGCGGTGCCACGTGGCTTTGGCAAGGGATTTGAATCCTGCGCCTGTCAAAGCCACGTGGTACTGCTCATTGCTGAGCTGCCGCTGGCAGCCATACTCCATTACACACACAGATAGACAGATAGATAGAAAGATAATAGATAGACAGATAGATAATAGATAGATAGACAGATAGATAGATAATAGATAAATAGATATAGTATTTTTCGGACCATAAGATGCACTTTTTTTCCTCCAAATTTGGGAGGAAAGTATGGGTGCATCTTATGGTCGGAAAGTAACATGTGGGGAGGGGGGCAGCGGTGCAGTGGGATCGCAGGAGGCAGGAAAATATCCCCTCCGCTGCAGGAATCCAGCGCTGGGGAAACCACTGGTCCCGATACTTAAGTGCAGTGAATATTAATTAGCCGCTTCCCTGCCCACCTATCAGCTGAGCAGTGAGTGGGGAGCAGCAAATGACAGAGCCACATGGTTCCCCAGCACCTGATTCCTGCAGCAGCTGGGCAGATCAGTGTCTGAAGGAGAAGGAGGCGGCAGGAGCAGAGTGCAGCAGGAGGCATCGCATACCTGACAGCCTGGGTGCTGTGCTGATGCGAGGCTGAATGCTCCTGTGGAGGACCTGTGATGAGGTCATGAAGAGGGTGGGCTGGAGCATCACTTGACCACACAAAGCCTTGCCTCTTCATGATGTCATCACAGGTCCTTCAGACACACTGTACAAGAAAAAAATAATTAAAAGGTTAGTAAATACAGCACAATAAAAATCACTCTGCCATCCTGTGATGGACTATAACTCCTAGCATGCCATAGGATCTGCAGGACATGCTGGGAGTTATAGTTCTCCCATGGGATCTTAAAGCAGTACTCCAGTGTTATCAGTGCTGGAGTGTGGCTTTAAATATAAGCCTATGCCTTTATTCTTAGGCCGTGGTCACACATGCGAGAAATTTGCACGATTTTTGTGCGAATCTCTCTCGTGAACACTTGGCACTGCTGCCATCACTCGGACCAGAGCGTGCGGCTGCATGTATTTCTATGCAGCTGCACGCTCCAGTCTGAGTGCCAGCGGCAGTGCCGGGTGTTCATGAGAGAGATTCGCACAAAAATCGTGCAAATTTCTCGCATGTGTGACCCCAGCCTCATACTCACCCTCCAGCATCTTCACATAGTAGTTTACAGACACCACACTGGTCCCGCAGCACCATGTTCTACCCTTAGCTTCCTACATAATAACATGCTATTATATATAATAAAACCACATATAATAGTATGTTATTTATGTTATTAACTATTTTACCACATTTTTTGCTTCAAATATATTTTTCCCTATTTTCCACCTCTAAAACCTGGGTGCGTCTTATAGTCCGGTGCATCTTATAGTCCGAAAAATACGGTAATAGATAGATAATAGATAAATATACGATAGATAGTTAGATAGATAGATAGATAACAGATAGATAGAAGATATACAGATAGATAGAAGATAAATAGATAGATAATACAGCCATGGCCAAAAGTTTTGAGAATGACACAAATATTATATTTTCACATGATCTGCTGCCCTCTGGTTTTTATGTGTGTTTGACAGATGTTTTTATCACAGACAGAAATATAATAATTGCAAACATATGAGTAACAAAAGCTTATATTGACAGTTAGAATGAGTTAATGCAGCAAGTCAATATTTGCAATATTGACCCTTCTTCTTCAGGACCTCTGCAATTCTCCCTGGCATGCTCTCAATCAACTTCTGGACCAAATCCTGACTGATAGCAGTCCATTCTTGCACATTCAATGCTTTCATTTTGTCAGAATTTTTAGGTTTTTGTTTGTTCACCCGTCTCTTGATGATTGACCACAAGTTCTCAATGGGATTAAGATTTGGGGAGTTTCCAGGCCATGGTGTCATGGGTGCATCGCCACGAAGATTGTCGCGATTGCACATTCTGACTTCTCGCAGCTGAGTTGCTGTTTCTTTATGTTTGGTAATGAGGGAGTTAATTTTACCTAGCTCTTTGCTAAGACTAGGTCCAGCCTCGCCCGGCTGCTTTTGATTATGTTCTAATTAGCTTCCTTTATATAGCTGCCAGTCTGCTGGTTAGATGCCGGTGAAAGCATTCATACAGACTGCAGATAGGATCGGTTCTGAGAAGACTTAAGCTAAGAGCTCTTTTGTGTTTCTCCTCACCTTGCTTATAGTTTATCTCCTAGACCTTTGGTGCTCCCTCTGTGTTTTAATGTTGTATGCAAGACAGTATTTACTTTATCCCTGTCTGTCTCGTTTGTCTATACTGTTTGTTAATCTTTACCTGTCCATTCCCTATGGTGGTAATCAGGGTCCTTCTAAGGACTAGATTACAGTGGTCAGGGATTTATAGGAGACAGGGTTTACGCTGGTGGCCTGGACCTCTGTACCATTAACAGTACCTCCAGGTAGAGGGACTAGTCAGGACCCCAGTTTAGGGTCAGCATAGACCCCGGTCCACCTCTAGCCAGAGACAGCGTGAAAAGGATTCAGTATTGACCCACAGGATATTATGTCAGGTAATACTATGCTATATATACATGTTAATGTTACCTATTTATATGTTATATAGAATGTTGTCCCACTTGATAGATTACTGACATTATATATTTATACATCTGCTAGACAGCGTGACACATGGACCCAAAATCTCTATGTTTTGTTCCCTGAGCCATTTAGTTATCACCTTTGCTTTATGGCAAGGTGCTCCATCATGCTGGAAAAGGCATTGTTGATCGCCAAACTGCTCTTGGAGGGTTGGGAGAAGTTGCTCTTGTAGGACATTCTGGTACCATTCTTTATTCATGGCTGTGTTTTTAGGCAAGACTGTGAGAGAGCCGATTCCCTTGGCTGAGAAACAACCCCACACATGAATGGTTTCAGGATGCTTAACAGTTGGCATGAGACAAGACTGGTGGTAGCGCTCACCTTGTCTTCTCCGAATGAGGCGTTTTCCTGATGTCCCAAACAATCGAAAAGGGGATTCATCAGAGAAAATAACTTTACCCCAGTCCTCAGCAGTCCACTGCCTGTACCTTTTGCAGAATATCAGTCTGTCCATGATGTTTTTTCTGGAGAGAAGTGGCTTCTTTGCTGCCCTCCTTGAGACCAGGCCTTGCTCCAAGAGTCTCCGCCTCACAGTGCGTGCAGATGCACTCACACCTGCCTGCTGCCATTCCTGAGCAAGCTCTGCACTGCTGGTAGCCCAATCCCGCAGCTGAAACACTTTTAAGAGACGGTCTTGGTGCTTGCTGGTCTTTCTTGGGCGCCCTGGAGCCTTTTTGGCAACAATGGAACCTCTCTCCTTGAAGTTCTTGATGATGCGATAGATTGTTGACTGATGTGCAATCTTTCAAGCTGCGATACTCTTCCCTGTTAGGCCATTTTTGTGCATTGCAATCATGACTGCACGTGTTTCTTTAGAGATAACCATGGTTAACAGAAGAGAAACAATGATGCCAAGCACCAGCCTCCTTTTAAAGTGTCCAGTGGTCTAGTTCTTACTTAATCATGACAGATTGATCTCCAGCCATGTCCTCATCAACACCCACACCTGTGTTAATGGAGCAATGACTGAAAAGAGGTTAACTGGTCCTTTTAAGGCAGGGCTGCAATGATGTTGAAATGTGTTTTGGGGAATAAAGTTCATTTTCTAGCCAAATATTGACTTTGCAAGTAATTGCTGTTAAGCTGATCACTCTTTATAACATTCTGGAGTATATGCAAATTGCCATTAGAAAAAGTGAAGCAGTAGACTTTGTAAAAATAATATTTGTGTCATTCTCAAAACTTTTGGCCATGACTGTAGATAGATAATAGATAGACAGATAATAGATAGGTAATTGATAGATAGATAATAGATATATAAATAGATAAATAGGTGTTAGATAGATAATAGATAGATAGATAATAGATAGATAGATAGATAGATAGATAGATAGATAGATAGATAGATAGATAGATGACAGATAGATAGACAGATAGATAATAGAAATACAGATTGGCGTACCAGGGAAGTAGTCAGCTGGGGGCAGTCGTGTGAGGACTGCTGCCCAGGGGCTAATGTCTCTGCCGTCTTTCTGCAACCATCCCCTTCTCCTCCAGTGGGGGCAGCAGAGGTGCTGCCAAGGAGTAGGGGCAAGTCCCAACCCTCACCACTAGCCAACCCTGAGAGTCAGAGCACTCTTGGGAGGAGGATTCAGGGGATGGTGGTGGTTTCCTCTGAGAATTGTGTGAGTGTGGTGACACAGGGAGACACCTCTGTTGTCAGTTCCTCGAAGAGTTCACCATCTTGTGGCAAACGTGTGTGTGGCAAGAAACGTTCAGGTCTGGACCTGTGTGTGAACGAGTATGTATGGGTGTCCACCAAAAACATCCGGTGGAAGTGTACTGATGGAGTCTGGAGTTCTCGGGTGATCGGGCCATATCGGGTGTCGGCCATTCTCGGCCCGGGGACTTACCAGCTGGAATTACCCCAGTTATGCCTGTACATAACTCATTCCACAGGTCAGCGCTCTGGAGATTTGTGGCACCTGCAGAGCATACGTTATTGCCCCTTCCATCTGTCCACGTTGGCCATAAACCTGAGAGTCAGGTGGCTGCAGGGGTGAACCCTGGTGGATCGAGGCATCCTCACCGTAGTTTGTATACGAGGTGCGGTGTTGAGGGTCCAGAGGCCCCTCATTAAGAAGGGGGTACTGTCTCGATCCACGTTTGGATCTGTGGCAGATCCTGTTTTCCATATTAAAACCTTTTTCCTTTCAGGCTATCGGGGTTAATGTCAGTCTTTTCCCCCAGTGGCCGCTGGTGTAATTACATTGCTGCTGACTTGTCAGGGGAAGGTGGTGACCACTCCCACCATCCTTTGAAAGGTCACCTGAGGTGTCAGCTGATTGTTGGTGATATTTCTACCTTTTGGAGACGAACAAAGCTGAAGTCAGGAGCTTGCTGATTGCAGTGGTACTTCTGCTGTTTCCTTGATTTGCTGCCTTTCTCTGCTGTTCGGTGCATTGCAGCAGAGCAAGCTAAGTGTTTATTGTTTAGTTATTTAACCCCTAGGGGTCTGTCTTTCCTTTTTGTTGTTTTGTTGTAATTCTCTTTATTCCCTGTCTCACCTCCTAGAGAGGGGGTTAATGGGTTTAGCTCAGGGCTAAGCAGGAGACAGGGACAGGTCAGTGACTTGGCCCACACTACCTTCGAGTGTACCCCCAAGTTAAGGAGAGACAGGGCCTTTCCTTAGCCTTAGGGGCAGTTCAGGGGCCCAGGTTCCTCGTCCCCTGTATTTCTACAACTGCCCACAGACAAGCTTTCACCATCAACATCTTTGCGGGAACCTTCCCAAGGGCCAATTCTTGAGGGTAAGGCATAACTGCAGCTCTAAAATTGATTTCCAAGAGGGAGCACGTGATCTGACTAATCGTCTATCTGAGAGGGGCTAGCCTCGTAGAATTATCTCTAATGCTTTTCAACAATCTTTGGTCAGTGACTGATCTTTTTTATTGCAGCTGAGAATTTGGGATGGTTTAAGCATGACCAACTTGATCACAGTCTACAATAACCAGTGACATGATATCTATGGCGTAAGTATTGGGGCATTCTACTTAATGAGCAGAAATTGAGACCATTTGTCTCTGACAAATCCAGAATTGTTGCCAGAAGAGCTAGAAACTTGAAAAATTATTTGACCACTAGCCATTTCAAACGCCCTACTACTAGATTGGGTACAGGCAGACGGGTTTTTCCATGAACAATCCGAACCAGGTACTACTCCAATTGCCGATTGAGGAATGTGGTTTACATTATCATTTGCCAATGTACCAAAATTTATGTGGGACAGACCAGTCAAGAGGTCAGAAGAAGGATACAGCAACACATCTCGAACATTGGCAAGGCAAGAGGTGACAAAGAAAAGGGTAAGCCCATCTCTTCGGCTGCATCTCATTTTTTGGAGCACCATGGGAGTAGACATGGCAATGTAATAATGGTGGACAAGGTTGTCGAGAACATTAGAGGTGGCAGTTTATCAAAGGAGCTCCTTCGTCGGGAATCCCATTGGATTTTTAATTTCGGAAGTACGTAATCTAACGGTTTGAATGAAGAATTATCTTTTTATGTTTTTTTATGGTAATTGTTCTCAATGGGAATCACAAATATTTGTCTGATTTATTCATTATGATCCATTTTCTTCTCATCTAGGCCATGTTCTTATTCACTCATCTTCCTAAATAATGCATCGTTGAACATTCCTTCTCCTTACACGATCTCCAAGCTGTCCCTCTGCCATCTGGGACTAATAGGCATTTATACGTGCCTAGAAACAGAAAATAGAAGACAACTCTCGGCTCATCATTAAGAGGATGCACATGGGATTCATCTTTATACACAATATGGAGGAGCTATTTTCTATTTTGTCTTTATTATGTACTATTCTTGTGTATTTTATTTGGGATTCTATTGTCCGAATTTTCTTTGAGAATCTATTGTCCGAGTTGTTAATATTTGACTATGTTATAATTTTGGGACGTACTGTATGTCCCTTTAAGAATCAGATGTTAAGTGAATAATATAGAGTCCTAGAAGGTATTTTTGATTATTGAGTAGCTTTTTGCCTGTTAAAGTGCCATACTCCAGTGACATGCTTTGGGGTTTCTTTTTCTTCTCCCTTTTCGGGGCGCTCATCTTTACTTGTCTGATTTTACAGATCGAGCTTGTTTGTCTCTCAACCAAATGGCGTACTGCATAACCAGATGTTCTGGTGGCCAGTTTGCTTTCTGTACTTCAAAAAGTTCACACATGGCTGTTCATCTTTGGGCAATATGTGGGTTTCAATGTTTATTGGGCAGTTTGTTGCCTGTGGTTCCTATTCACAATACTACTATCTCTTGGATATACCTTCTGACATTGCTTGGACGTATAACCGAGCTTATTTTGGGCTCTATTTTCATTCAGTGTTTGATGCTACAGACTGAGTTTGTTGATTTTCCAAATCAATTGTTTTTTGATTAGGGTCAATCATTCTACTCTGTATTAAACCCTATTGTAACTCCAAAATAGATCATTAAGATTTCATAAACATTTGCTCAGTTTGTGACAATTGTATGTGTTTTTGCATTAGCTTAATAAAGATGTTTATGAGCACAATATATTATTGGGAGGATTATTTCCTACTGTATCTACTTTATACATTTTCTCCTTTATCTTCTCCTTTTTTTTCCTTTCTCTTTTTATTTATTTTTTCTTTATTATTTATTTATTTATTTTTAGTTTATTCTGTTTATTTTTCAGTTTTCTTTTTGTATTTTTCTAACCCTCTTTTATGTGCTCACACAAAAAGTCCTTTTTTTCCGAGGTATGCATAATCTCATGAATGTCCAACACACATATCTGCATATGTGACAAGCCGTGATACTGCTTATTTAATTTGTGTTGCGTTGTCTTGCCTGCCCTAGGGATGGCCATTGCGCACGCGCATTTTTTGTGGCGTTATTTTCTGGATGGGTGTTTTAAATACATATGCGGAGACTGCCTTGCAGGATGCTGTGCATGCGCGGGTACTATGTTTCCATGGATTTGCGCCTTCAGTTTTCATCTGTGGCTTACCGCGCGTGCGCGCCTTTATAGGGTGGGCGTATGAGCAGTCTGACTTTGAACGAACTTTATTGACCACTGACTACAGACCTGATACTAACAAGATGGCAGCCATCATGTACCTTCGTTCATCTCCTTGCCGGCCGGCTCACTTCCAGGTAACTGATTAATCAATTGATTAACTGATTACCTGTGCATATATACTCTGTAATCATAGGGCCCCGTCTCACATAGTGAGATCGCTACCGAGATTGCTGATAAACAACGATCTCAGCAGCGATCTCGCTATGTCTGACACGTACCAGCGATCAGTCCCCTGCTGTGAATCGCTGGTCTTGTCAGAAATGCCAGGACTTTTTTTTGATCGCTGGTCTCCCGCTGGCCAGCACGCATCGCTGCATGTGACAGGCAGGAGACCAGCGATCTCCTGGTAACCAAGGTACACATCGGGTTTCCAGGCGCGGGGCTGTGCCTGGAAACCCAATGTGTACTTTGGTTACCAGCTCCCTGCATCAGCAGGCTAGTATCCAACGTACACTGCGGGTAACTAGTCAACGTTACCCGCAGTGTCGCTGTCCTGATCGCTGCCTGAGCTGCCTGTTTGGCAGCTCAGCAGCGATAATGTAGCGACACACCAGCGATCCTGATCGTTGTCGGGATTGCTGGTGTGTCGCTATGTGAGACGGGGCCCATAGGCCTTAGCACATTACTCTCCCTGCGGAAGTCACACGTGGTGTGGCGATACGCGTGGGTATCTATCCCACACTCACTCCCCTCTCTGTTCTTAGGACTTCACCTCTGATTCGAGGACTTTCATGTACGCCTGCTTGAGCTATTTTGCTCCTTCACCTTCCTTATTTATGATGGAAGTACGGTAATATTGTGTGAACTGATGCCCATGTTTCTCTCTGAGCGCTAATCTGCCATCCCTTAAAAACTCTTGATAGGGATTAGTTTCACCTTCACTGTCTATTCGGTATTATGAATGAGCGTGGTGTTCAGCTTTATTATGTGTATTATGTGCATTGTGGGTCCTTTTGAACTTAATTATACACACTGATGTATGGAGTTTCTTTTGCATGTTCATTGTCATGCTTCTCTGGGGGGAGTGTTCTTGTGTGATGTCATTGTCTTTATATCAAGGCATGACAAGTTTGCATTTTTAAATGTTTTTATTGTATTTTTGTGGTTTGTCCTTTTGCAGTGTTTATATGCATATTTGTTTTCAATAAAATCATTTGTTTTCATTTTGTTGGTGTTCCCATCTATGTGGGTGTTCCCATCTATCTTTTCTCCAGTCATTTTATAGTGTTTTCTACAAGTCTATGGAGAGCCTCACTAATATTGCTTAGTGGTGCCCTCAGTTTGCTTCGTATATTGCCTTTACAAATCAAATCCTATCAGTTTAATGAAACACAGCTGGACTCCAATGAAGGAGTAGAACCATCTCAAGGAGGATCACAAGGAAATGGACAGCATGTGACTTAAATATGAGTGTCTGAGCAAAGGGTCTGAATACTTATGACCATGTGATATTTCAGTTTTTCTTTTTTAGTAAATTTGCAAAAATTTCTACGTTTCTGTTTTTTCAGTCAAGATGGGGTGCAGAGTGTACATTAATGAGAAAAAATGAACTTTTTTGAATATACCAAATGGCTGCAATGAAACAAAGAGGGAAAAATTTAAAGGGGTCTGAATGCTTTCTGTACCCTCTGTATATTTAACTGGTAATGTTGGGACTATCAATATCCCTTGATTAAAATATGAAGGGTACGTTAGATGACCTTAACCACCAAAATATACCAGGGGTATTGACTGAATAGTGAAGTATCCCATATTAGTCATATGTTGGAACATTACAGTAGTGAAGGGAGTATCAATGTGTATAACAATAATAAAGAAGTGTGAAAGTGCTTAACCCCTTTCCGACGTCAGACGTAATAGTACGCCAACGTCAGACTCCCTCCCTTTGATGTGGGCTCCGGCGCTGAGCCCACATATTTCCCAGGACATGTCAGCAGTTTTGATCTGCTGACATGTGCCTGGAATAGCCGCGGTGGAATCGCGATCCACCTGGGGCTATTAACCCATTAATTGCTGCTGTCAAATGCTGTCAACTATGCAAAGTTGTTTTCTTATTGTTCATTGTATGAAAATAACATGTTTTTGATATTCTATGTTTATGCATGCACTTGTTACCTACTACTTTAAAAACCTCAATAAAAAGTTATTGCTTCAAAAAACAGAGGCCATCAAAAGGCTAAAAAAGCTTATAATCACCTTTCCGCTGACCTCTTTAGCCCCTCTGCTCCTCACCATCATCTTTCCTGTTATTGTCGCATCTTATTGTCACCGACATAAGTGCTGGATCCCAAGTCTAGAACTTCCTGCTCTGATGCGGCCCACAAGGTTTTGCGCAAGCATTCCAAACCATTCCTCAGACAACAATGTATTAATGATTCTTTTTCTGCATGCTGTGCTCATACTCAATATTGAAAAAAACAAGATGTTTTGTAAGGTGGCTTTTATTGTTTCCTCAGTTGCATATCATCTATTGATCCCATGGTTTTCATTATTCCACTATTCTACATATATTGACTATCTCTTTAAATTGTGTTCTGAAATCATGAACGGTATTTTATGTATATCCCTCTTTTACAGGAGCTTATTAAAGGATTACAAAGCTAAGACTTGTTTAGACACAGCTAATAAACAATTGTATATTGCACTTGGATCGAGCCAATCAGATATGGCATGATTATATCAGGTTTTCATGAGATTTGGAACAATACAAGAAATGTAAAGGTCAACATCAAACCCAAAAAGGTCTTTTACCAGAGCTTTCATTTGTAAATGATTACTCAAAAGTCAAGTTGATTTACAACTTAGGAAGCTATAAGTGTTGATTATTTTAATTATTTTACATTTACCAGCTATTCTGATAGAAGAAAACATTTTTCAGGGCAATATTATAAACAATATTCTCTCACTTGTGTGAACATTATTTGGAACCAGAAATCCTATCAGAGAATGATAATGCTAAATGAGTCAAACAGCTTCCACATCAATTATTTGAAATCCCATACTGCAGTACCATTCCATCTGGTTCTTTGTATCTATCAACACACATAAAATTCAGCTCAGTCAAACTGTTCCGCTAGAGAAACAAATAGATATATTTCTTTTAGAGACAAATTGTAATATACTATGGCTGCAACAACATTTTAATCATTTAGCAGTATTCAGTGGCTCACATATAATTATAATTATTTTTTATATGCTCTACATGCCTAGCATGACCTGACAGATTCACTATCATTAACACAAAGAAGGTGGTGTAACTTATAGCAGAAATGAACTCCAATCCATATATTATTGACAAAGTTTTTTTTTTACTCCAGCCCACAGGCAGCTGAAAGAGGTAACAAATTAATTAGCTTATTAATTAATTTGGAACAACTTAGGGTGAGTTTCCACGGTCAGGATACGCTGCGTGTTTGGCGCTGTGCGCTGGCGCAGCGCCAAACACGCAGCGTCCAGATGTTACAGCATAGTGGAGGGGATTTCAAGAAATCCCGTCTCCACTATGCGTAACAATACGCAGGTCTTTTTAGACCGCAGCATGTCCTCGCGTATTGCGGCGACGGTGCGTCGCCGCAACAGAATTAACACAGGGCTATGTAGCCCTGCGCTCTTTCCGGAGGTGTTCCGGAGGTGTCCTGAACACCTCCGGAAAGATTGCGCGTCATAAAGGGGGCGGGGCTTAGACAGAGCGGAATTTCCGCTCCGTCCAAAGCGCTGTGGTTCCGGATCGTGGAACCACAGCCTTACTCCAGTGGATTCTGGATCAAGATTGTCTATATGCGCACATCTTTTTCAGACTAGTCTTCTAAAAAATGTGAAAAAGTACTCAGAAAATACTTCTCAAAAGAATTAACATTTGCATTTCCATGTAAAAAACATGTTTTAGAGCATCATTTAACCTCTTCATGTTTAAAAAGATGCAAAGAGAATAAGAGAAATGATCCACCAATGATCAAAAACATTGAATATTTGCTCACCAAATGAAGAAAAACATGCAAATAAAGATACTTCAGGTTAAAATATTTCAACATATCCTGAAACATATTCAACTTAGAATACTCAGCTAGATTGCCAGCATGTGAACGACATCATGTCCACATACCGTAAAGGTGTGTTCACACTTATTTTTTCTGCTGAGTTTTTGGAGAAGAATCTCACCAAAACCCAAGTGAAGTTAAAAAGCCACAAGTTTTGATTGAGTTTGTGAGTTTATGCTCCTAATACAAATAAAAAACTCAGTATGAACACACCCTATGGTAATGAGCATTGTAAAACTTATAAGCCCTCTCACATTGGCATGGACTGTCACTCTCCACAAGAGAAATATTACCCCTTCATTTTCTAAAGCAGTTTTTTGTAGAGCTGTAGAGATTGATTTGCACAACTCCAGTCATTCAGACTATGATGTACAGATGATGTTGCGCCCACTGAATAAAAATCCACACTGAGGATCCTGCAATGTAAGAAATTTGTAAGCTTCTTGTCTCGCAACCAGAGATTACTGACTTAGCCAGTGGACTGGAGTCCCATGAATCAATGATTGGACAGTGTCACTTTTAGAGTGGATGCTGTCAGGAATTGCTTAAAGTAAGTGGCATGTACTTACATTATTACAGCAGGTTTTCTCCAAATTGTTATGGGGAAAAAAATTCAAAACTCTGAACATATGAGTAACAAAGTTGTTTTACAATAGAAATTAATAAGAATAGTCATTCAGGCATTTTAGATAATTTTTCAGGTGATTTTTGAAGCTACCTTATCCATAAGACTCATCAAAAACCTCTGTGTTCACATAACTCAGTGTTTCTTTGGGAGAAGTAAAGTTTGTGCACAAAATGTCTTTTAGATATACTAACTTGATGATGAACACAGACAGGTATTCAGGTATTTATATATGTAGCTTGGTAATACAATAAATTGGTTTGATAAGTAGAGGCCAAAAAATGTCTTCCGGTTGAGGTGCCACCTGCAGGTCATTGTGTCTTTCTGAAGGTTTATGAAAATAAATGTTTAAATTATATTTAGTGATAAAATTGTGAATGTGTGGTTTGTTTGGCTTTTTTCTTGATGAAGGGAGCAAGTTTACCTTTCAAATGGTGCATCATTTGTGTGTGTGGGGCGAAGTAATCAGCAACAAAGCAGTGCATGTATACAAATGTGTTTTCCTATGTGACTCACCATTTGTGTGTGTGGGACGAAGTAACCACCGAAAAAGCAGTTCATGTATACAAATGTGTTTGCATATGTGACTCACCATTTGTGTGTGTGGGGCAAAGTAATCACCAAAAAAGCAGTGCATGTATACAAATGTTTTTGCATATGTGACTCACCTGCAGTGAAGTGTGCAATACTCCAATGTGCCTGAAATAGAGTGGGCAAGCACTTGAGCAAGCAGGAAAGACCCCAAGGCAAATGTTTGGATTTGTTTGTGATGTCTGTAAGCTGCTTTGTGGTAGTGTGCTTTGGGGTAGCGTACTGCCACGTGCCGGTAATTTGACCTTTTAAATAGTGTATAATTTGTGTCTGTGGAGTATGAACGGAGCAAGTGTGCAATTCAATAACAGCGCATGTTTACAAATGTGTTTGCATATGTGCCTCATCTGCAGTGAAGTGTGCAATACTCCAATTTGGCTAAAATTGACTGGGCAAGCAGGAAATCCCCCAAGGCAAATGTTTGTATTTGTTTGTGATGTCTGTAAGCAGCTTTGTTGTAGTGGGTATGGGGGTACTGTGGTGCCACCTGCAGGTCATTTTTCCCTACTGCAGGTTTATGAAAATTAATGTTTAAACTGTAGTTTGTGATCAAATTGTGGATGTGTGGGTTGTTTGGCTATTTTCTTGCTGAAGGGGGCAAGTTTACCTTTCAAACGGTGTATCATTTGTGTGTGTGGGTACAGTATGAACGGAGATACTAAGTAATCACAGAAAATCTGTGATTAGAAATAATATAATAGTTGAATATTTGCAGTTTTTCAAAAGAAGATGTTTCCAGAATCACCAGCATATTTTTTTCCTAATGGGCATTTTACAGTGCCTTTCTGTTTGCTTTTCCTTCTTTGCTGCTGTGGTTCATCTTTTTTTTTAATTGTACTGTTTAAACTAGTGCATAAACCAACTGAACAATGGTCAGGTCACTTCTTTTAATAGCTTCGAGTGTTTGGTAAAGTGAAGCAGTTGAAAGAAACTCAAAAGAGTGAACACATTCACCACAAGTTGTTTTTATATTCATTGAAATACATATCCTCATTCATTTTAGTGCTTAGCGCTATTTTAGGTGGGTTACGGAGTGTATACATTTGAAGATGATGTTGCATTCCCATCACTTAAGAGGCCAAAACCTTTTTAAATAAAATTCTTTGCTGTAGATGGTTAAAGATAAAAAAGTGCAATTTTGTTGGAAAGTAAGTGAATAAAATCTTTTAGTCCATTCTCGTGAATTTTACTGACACTGATCTCAGTAAAAGGCTGTGGTCACACTTGCACGAGTCTCGCACCTCAATACCCGGCACTGCCACCAGCACTCGGGACTGGAGCGTTCAGCTGCATAGAAATACATGCAGTCACACACTCCGGTCCCGAAGGCCGGCGGCAGTGTCTGGTATTGAGGTGCGGGACTCGAGCGAGTTTCTCGCTAGTGTGACCCCGGTCAAAAAGTGAAAGACCAACAAGCATTCATTCCTATTTTTACAAATTTCCCTTGGGTTTCTATATGTGTCTTTCGATTTCAAATAGCATAAAACAGCTTTCTGTCTATGCATATATATGTTTTATATGTGCCAAAATATGAATTATAAAACATTTTTTTAAGAGTAACAAAGTCTCTTTTCAAAAACCTACAAGTAATGTAAATCCATTCAAAATAATAACTATATATTCAGGTTTATTAAATTATTACATATACAGCAAAGTTGCTTTCAAAATATGTGGGCAGCGTCCCACAAAAGAAAATTAATGAAAACCGTATTAGAAATGGGTATAATTAGTGATGAGCGAGCGTGCGTTATGGTGCTCAAGTTGTTTGTTACTCGTAATTTTTTAATGCTCGAGCACAAGCTCAATTCCCCCCCACAGTCACTGTAATGCCGTAGCCATCTTGGTTGTGGCATTACAGTGATTGGCTGGCTGCATATCATCATCAGGTCTATATAAGACCCGTGACGGTATACTCATCACACCATACCCAGAAACAGGCAGAGCAGAGAAAGGTACAGGTGAAAGAGGGACAGAATTGTTGCTGCGTATAGGCAAGGATTCAACCACATTTATATTTTTTACAACTACTACTTATTAGGGCTAATTGTAATCAATACTAATACTGCTGTTAGCAGCACTTACAGAGAGATTGTGCTGAAGGGATCATGCAGGATAGGACAGGGTGAAATGCACATCCTTTATGCTTCAGCTTTCAACTTCAACTTCTCAGGGCAAATAATGTTCTTTTTGCTCTTTTTTTTAAATCAGATTATTTTTATTTAAATGTTCTTTTTGCTCTTAATCCTGCAAAGTGTTTTTAACAGGGAAATATTATATGGCATTTATAGTGTGCCAGTTGTGCGTAAAATGCATACAGACAGACTTGGTTTGTTGGCAATCACAGTGCTACATACCGCAAGCACTGAATCAAGTCCTGAGGTGTGCAAATTTTTCTGCCATAGTAATCCTGTGAAGTGTTTTAGCAAGGAGATATTAAACAGCATTTATACTGCACCAGTGGTGTGTCAAAATCATAAAGCCAAACTTGTCTGGTTAGCAATAGCATTGCTATATTGATATTGCAGTTTAGCAAGTCCATCTGAGGTGTGCAAATTTTTCTGCAATACTAATCTTGCAAAGATTTTTCAACAGGGATTCATTATACGTAATTTACTGTAGGTTTAGGTGCTAGGTATCCTATGCTGGAAATTAGTGTTCATTCTGGCCACATACATAATGTAACGGGTCAGGGAGACGGAACCTCTGAGCTTTATTATACAAGGAGGCTTTCCTTGTAAAGGAGCGGGTGGCGCCCGGGGAGACGGACAGGAAGTCACGGCAAGTGACCGGGACAGTCTTTGGACAGACGGGAAGGAGGTCACGGCAAGTGACCGGGGCAGTCTCTGGATATACAGACAGGTTGTCACGGCAAGTGACCGGGGCAGTCTCTGGATAGAGAGGCAGGTAGTCACGGCAAGTGACCGGGGCAGTCTCTGGATAGACAGGCAGGTAGTCACGGCAAGTGACCGGGGCAGTCTCTGGATAGACAGGCAGGTAGTCACGGCAAGTGACCGGGGCAGTCTCTGGATAGACAGGCAGGTAGTCACGGCAAGTGACCGGGGCAGTCTCTGGATAGACAGGCAAGTAGTCACGGCAAGTGACCGGGGCAGTCTCTGGATGGACAGGTATATACGACCTGAGATGGTGGAGCCTCCCGGTAGGCTAGCAGGCAGATGACAGATGAACGCCCCCAAGTGAGCAGGCGAGAGTCTCTGGAATAGACGATGGTCACCGCATGTGACGTCCGAACCTCCGGGTAGGTCTGCAGGCAGATGGCAGATGAACGCCCCCAAGTGAGCAGGCGAGAGTCTCTGGAATAGACGATGGTCACCGCATGTGACGTCCGAACCTCCGGGTAGGTCTGCAGGCAGATGGCAGATGAGCGCCCCCAAGTGAGCAGGCGAGATTCTCTGGAATAGCCGATGGTCACCACCGGTGACGGCCGAACCTCCAGGTAGGCTTGCGGACAGGTAGCAGACAGCAAACTGGCAGGAGACAGGCAGGTAACTGGTAACGGACCCTGAGGGCTGAAGCAGAGTAAACAGTGCAACAACATTGCTCGGGCACCTCCATTAAGGAGGGAGTACTTTGTATAGGGTGGAGTCCTCCGGCATTGGCCGGGGACCTTTTTTGAAAGATGCGCGCGGTCCCTTTAAGAGCGGGGGAGGGCGCGGGCGCGCGCCCTAAGTCCAGCAGCAGGGAAGGAGCGCGCGACCCCAGCAGGGCAGAAGGAGGACGCCGAGCGTGGGTAAGGGGGGCGACGTCCCTGCCTGGCAGAGGACGCTGGCGCAGGGGAACAGCGTCCCTGCCTGGCAGAGGGCAGGGACGCCGGCGCTACAGTACCCCCCCTTTAGGCCCCCCCTTTCTTAGGCCAGAAAGAAATTTAGCTAGGATGAGAGGGGCATGGATGTTCTCCCGAGGCTCCCACGTTTCTCCTCAGGACCAAACCCCTTCCAATCCACCAGAAAATAGGTCTTTCTTCCTACCCTTTTGGTGGCCAAAATGTTCTCTACCTCAAATTCGTTCTCAGCAGACAGTGGAGCAGGAGGTGTACCTGTAGACTTGACAAAAGAGTTAAGTACCACCGGTTTGAGGAGAGATACATGGAAGGAGTTAGGAATCCGCAAATTGGCCAGGAGTTTCAATTTTTAGGACACTGGGTTGATCTGACTGATGATCCCCAGAGGACCGATGAACCGAGGACCTAACTTGTAGGAAGGAATCTTGAGCCGAACATACTTGGACGAGAGCCAGACCTTATCCCCAGGACGGAATTGAGGGGGATCCAGACGTTTCTTGTCAGCATGTCTCTTCATGCGCTCGGATGACAGAATGAGTGCGGACCGGGTACTCTCCCATATGGAGGAGAATTCGTTAACCAGGGATTCCGCAGCTGGATTGTCCACAGAGATGGAAATAGGTACAGGGATCCAAGGATATTGACCGAAGACTACAAGAAACGGAGATTTGGAGGAAGATTCGCTCTCGTGATTGTTGTACGAAAATTCGGCCCAAGGCAGGAGATCCACCCAGTCAGAATGGTGGGCATTAATGAAGTGCCGGATATAACTGGTCAGAATCTGATTGATTCGCTCGACTTGACCATTGGACTGTGGGTGGTAAGCGGAGGAGAAATCGAGGGTGACGTCTAGCAACTTACAAGTGGCTCTCCAGAAACGTGAGGTGAACTGTACCCCACGATCCGACACAATGTGACGAGGCAGACCATGAAGACGGAAGATGTGGCGGATAAAGTCTTTAGCCAACTCGGGTGCAGACGGAAGCCCTGGCAGGGGAATGAAGTGAGCCATCTTGGAAAATCGGTCAACGACCACCCAAATGACCGTACAACCAGCAGAGACAGGAAGATCCGTTATGAAGTCCATGGCTATATGCTGCCAGGGGGCAGTGGGTACAGGAAGCGGGAGAAGACGGCCGGCAGGCAGGTGTCTCGGAACTTTGTTGCGGGCACAGGAGGCACAGGCAGAAACAAAGTCTACAACATCCTTGTGCAGGGTAGGCCACCAGTAATGCCGGGTAATGAGCTGGAGGGTCTTTTTCTGACCAGCGTGGCCAGCTAGTTTAGACGAATGACCCCAGTGGAGGATCCTCTCCCAATCAGGTACCGATACGAACGTCTTACCAGGAGGGAGACGATTTAGACTCAAGGGAGCCACCTGCATCACTCTGGCGGGATCGATGATATGTTTAGATTCCTCCTCGAGATCCGACACCAGGAAAGACCGGGACAAGGCATCCGCCTTGATGTTCTTGTCGGCCGGGCGAAAGTGTAAAAGAAAGTCGAAGCGGGCAAAAAACAAGGACCACCGGGCTTGGCGAGGGTTAAGTCTCTGGGCATGCTGGAGGTAAGCCAGATTCTTGTGGTCAGTGTAAATGATTACCGGATGAAGAGTCCCCTCGAGTAGGTAACGCCACTCCTCCAATGCCAGCTTGATGGCCAATAACTCTCGGTCTCCTATGGAATAATTGCGCTCAGAAGAGGAGAAGAGTTTTGAGAAGAAGCCGCAAGATACCATCCTCCCGGAAGAAGACTTTTGAGTCAGTATCGCTCCGGCTCCAGAAGAGGAAGCGTCCACCTCCAGGAAGAACTGCTTTTTGCCGTCCGGGCGATGCAGCACTGGAGCGGAAGAGAAGGCCTGTTTTAAGGAAAGAAAGGCCTCCTCTGCTTCGGGCGTCCACTGTTTAGGGTTAGCATTCTTGCGGGTGAGCGCGGAGATTGGAGCAGTCCGGGAAGAGAAGTGCGGTATGAAGAGGCGGTAATAATTGGCGAATCCCAGGAACCGCTGAATGGCCTTCAATCCCTCCGGTCGGGGCCATTTCTCGATGGCAGATAGTTTCTCTGGATCCATTCTTAGGCCTGTCTGAGAAATGATGTAACCCAAAAACGGAAGCGAGGTCTGCTCAAAGAGACACTTCTCATATTTGGCGAAAAGGTGATTCTGCCTAAGCCTGAGCAGAACCTGACGAACATCCCTCCAGTGAGACTGGAGATCTGGAGAGAAGACCAAGATGTCATCTAGGTATACCACAACGCAGGAGTAGAGCAGGTCCCGGAAGATGTCATTGACCAACTCCTGAAAGACTGCAGGAGCATTACAGAGACCAAAGGGCATCACCAAATACTCATAGTGGCCGTCCCGGGTGTTGAATGCCGTCTTCCATTCATCTCCCCGACGGATACGGACTAGGTTATATGCTCCACGAAGATCCAGTTTGGTGAAGATTCTAGCCCCCCTCAGACGATCAAACAATTCGGGAATGAGCGGAAGAGGGTACTTATTCTTCACCGTGATCAGGTTTAGGCCTCTGTAGTCAATACAGGGACGGAGAGAGCCGTCTTTCTTTTTTACGAAGAAGAAACCTGCTCCCGCTGGGGAGGTAGATTTCCGGATGAATCCCTTGGCCAAATTCTCCTCGATATATTCGGACATCGACCTGGTCTCAGCAGCAGACAATGGGTAAATACGCCACGGGGAGGCGTAGTACCGGGTAGCAGGTCGGGCAATCATAAGGTCTGTGAGGGGGTAATGTCTCTGCCTCCTTTTTATTAAAGACATCAGTGAACGACCAATATGGAATCGGGAGCCCTGGTAGATTAGTTGGTGTAGGAGAAGGACGGACGGGATGAACAGGAACCAAACACGTTTTATGACAGTCCTGTCCCCAGCGAAGGATCTCTCCAGTCTGCCAGTCGAGCACGGGTGCATGCTTTTGGAGCCAAGGTAGACCTAATAAGAAAGCATGAGAGAGTCCAGGCAGGACATGAAACGAGATGCTCTCAGAATGCAACATTCCCACCTGCAGGGTTATGGCTTCAGTGATAAGTTGGATGGGACGTGGTAGGAGACCCCCGTCCACAGCAGCAACAGATACTGGTTCAACCAGATGTTTGGTAGGAATGCGATATTTCTCTACTAGAGCCTGTGAAACAAGATTCCCGGCTGCTCCAGAATCAAGTTGGGCTTGTTCGAAATAACGGTTCTCACCGAGGAGAATTGAGACTGACAGCAGCAGAGATGAAGAGGATTTATTCTTGTCTAGGTTGACCTCTCCGAGCGAACCTAGACACAGGCGTTTCCGACCTCTCCGGACAGGTACGGATCCGGTGCTCCTTACTGCCACAGTAGAAGCAACTCCCCTCGGCACGGCGTAAGTCCTGACGGGCTTTGACCATCTTGGTCTGGTCGACCTGCATAGGCTCAGAAGTGTGTACCTGGGGAGAAGCGGAAGGAGTTACAGGTCTCTGAAAAGAAGGAGCTAGACGAGGAAACCCTCTCTCACGGGTGACCTCTTTGGCGCGTTCCTGGAACCGTAGATCAATTCGATTAGCCAGAGTTATTAGGTCATCGAGAGAGGTTGGAATGTCTCGACCGGCAAGTTCATCTTTAATACGGCCGGACAGACCCTCCCAGAAGACAGATATCAGAGCATCATTATCACAGGCCAGCTCCGAGGCAAGGGTACGGAACCGTATGGCATATTGCCCCACGGTGAGACTTCCCTGACGGAGACGCAACAGAGATGATGCAGAGGAGGTCTTCCGTCCGGGTTCGTCGAATACCTTCTGGAAGGCCGAGAGAAAAGCAGGCAGGTCAGACACCAGAGGATCTTCTCTCTCCCAGAGAGGATTAAGCCAGGCCAGAGCCTCTCCGGTGAGATGGGACATAATGAAGGCAATTTTGGCCCGGTCGTTGTTAAACTGGTGAGCCAGGAGTTCGAAATGCAGGGTACACTGGTTAATGAAACCCCGAGCCAGAGTAGGATCGCCTCCAAACCGTGGAGGAGCAGAAAGTCGAGGTCCAGGAACGGAAACCACGGAATTGGTAAGCAACGGGACTGCCGGATTGCGAGTCATGGCGCCAGTGGTGGTTGCTGGTGAAGTAGTCAGGGTGTCCAGGCGGGAATTAACATTCTGCAGATGACCCAGGATGGACTCCTGTTGAGACCTCTGACGAGACAGTTCATGACACAGGTCAGAGAGCGAAGGGGTTTGGGTGCCACCGGGTTCCATGGCCCGAGCAAACTGTAACGGGTCAGGGAGACGGAACCTCTGAGCTTTATTATACAAGGAGGCTTTCCTTGTAAAGGAGCGGGTGGCACCCGGGGAGACGGACAGGAAGTCAAGGCAAGTGACCGGGACAGTCTTTGGACAGACGGGAAGGAGGTCACGGCAAGTGACCGGGGCAGTCTCTGGATATACAGACAGGTAGTCATGGCAAGTGACCGGGGCAGTCTCTGGATAGAGAGGCAGGTAGTCACGGCAAGTGACCGGGGCAGTCTCTGGATAGACAGGCAGGTAGTCACGGCAAGTGACCGGGGCAGTCTCTGGATAGACAGGCAGGTAGTCACGGCAAGTGACCGGGGCAGTCTCTGGATAGACAGGCAGGTAGTCACGGCAAGTGACCGGGGCAGTCTCTGGATAGACAGGCAGGTAGTCACGACAAGTGACTGGGGCAGTCTCTGGATGGACAGGTATATACGACCTGAGATGGTGGAGCCTCCCGGTAGGCTAGCAGGCAGATGACAGATGAACGCCCCCAAGTGAGCAGGCGAGAGTCTCTGGAATAGACGATGGTCACCGCATGTGACGTCCGAACCTCCGGGTAGGTCTGCAGGCAGATGGCAGATGAACGCCCCCAAGTGAGCAGGCGAGAGTCTCTGGAATAGACGATGGTCACCGCATGTGACGTCCGAACCTCCGGGTAGGTCTGCAGGCAGATGGCAGATGAGCGCCCCCAAGTGAGCAGGCGAGATTCTCTGGAATAGCCGATGGTCACCACCGGTGACGGCCGAACCTCCAGGTAGGCTTGCGGACAGGTAGCAGACAGCAAACTGGCAGGAGACAGGCAGGTAACTGGTAACGGACCCTGAGGGCTGAAGCAGAGTAAACAGTGCAACAACATTGCTCGGGCACCTCCATTAAGGAGGGAGTACTTTATATAGGGTGGAGTCCTCCGTCATTGGCCGGGGACCTTTTTTGAAAGATGCGCGCGGCCCCTTTAAGAGTGGGGGAGGGCGCGGGCGCGCGCCCTAAGTCCAGCAGCAGGGAAGGAGCGCGCGACCCCAGCAGGGCGGAAGGAGGACGCCGAGCGTGGGTAAGGGGGGCGACGTCCCTGCCTGGCAGAGGACGCTGGCGCAGGGGAACAGCGTCCCTGCCTGGCAGAGGGCAGGGACGCCGGCGCTACACATAACTTCCACAGTCAATAACTTGATTGATTTTTTCATTGCACTGTTTGATAGATTCATGCTTTTTATGATGATATGTACTCAAAATTCATCAAAGCAGGATAAGTTAACTGATTTCATGAGTCCATTCACAGTTTCTCTGTAGTATCTGCATGTAATAGGTAGTGGCGAGAGACTTTACGCTACTGGAGCCGGAATTACCACTTCTGAACACTCCAGTGATTTGTTTCCATCCATTTTTGGGTGCTTCTTGAAATATGTTTAGGCTCATTGTCCTGCTGGAATGCCCATTACCTAGAATGAACTAAGCTTTTTGACAATGGACACTACATTGCATCCCTAAATTCTTTGTAAATCTTCACATTTCATGATGCCTTACACACAGTTAAAGCCAGAGGCAGCAAAACAACCACAAAATATCTTTGAACCTCCACCATATTTGACTGTTACTACTGGGTACTTTTATTTGCATGGCTCATTCCATTTACAGTAAAGAATAGAATGATGTGCTTTAACAAAAAGCTCTATTGTGGTCTCATCTGTCCACAAGATGCCTTCTGGCCCTCTAAAAATTGTGGTGACTGCCTGCTGTTCCTCTCTAAATTGTAAGGGCCGCCTGATTGCCCTCTGAGTTTCTAAATTTACAGTTTTAATAAGAAACCGAAAATGTGTCCACCTCAGATGACTAAATTATATTGCAGTATAACATAGCCATGTGCTGGCCCTCCAAAAATGCTTAGTGAGGGCCAGCTGCTGGCCCTATAAAATTAGAGTATGGGATGCCTGATAGGCCTCTGACAGTAGTGAGGGCCACCCGCTGGCCCTCTAACAATGGTAAAGGCAAACTTCTGGCCTTCTATCATAAGTAAGTCTCCCCTGAGGGTGCTCTATAAATAGTGAGGGCTGCCTGATAGCCCTGAAAAAAAATTGGGACTTTCAGAGTTCTTCCTTCATAAATTAATCAGGATGTGTCTAATCATGTCTCACACACCACATGTAACCCCAAATGTTTTTTCACATACCACATGGCCTGATAAGGCAGTAAAATGTTCAAATTATATTTCCTGATGAATGTTTTTTTCACCACTGAAAGCAATGTGAACATGCAAACATGCAGCAAAAACACTACTTGTGAACATAGTTCAAGGTGTGGATGAGCATTTTTTTTTCTCTTATCTATTTTGCATTATATACAAGTCATTATACTGTCAAACTAAAAATGTAGCATATGCGATCATTTGTGATTGTAACCATTTTTATATTGGAAAAAATATTTGTTCACTTCATAAATGCTTCAGTGAATATGTTCGTTCAATACAATCTGGGAAAGGTTCTCCAAGGCTTATTTAACATATAAGGGAGGAACATAATAGTCATCAAAATCTCTTACATTTTATGGGAATGTATTTTCAACAGGTATCACAAGAGGGAGGAAATCATTAAAATGGAGGCTTTAGATCCAGTAGGTCTGAATGATCGTAATGAACTCAGCTCATTTTTACAAAACAAGTTAGGATATTGAAACCTTTGTTATAATACTTTCTATGTTGTGTCTTTTCTTTTTTCTTTGTTTCATAATATCTGCAGTAGTTTGTATGCTTGTCTGTTGAAAAATGTTGCTAATTACGTAAATGACATTACTGGTGAATTTAAAAGGAGGGCATAGAGATGTGATGCTAAAGGCTGATGAAGCATAATTAGATGCATAACAGCTTTAGTCAAGTCTGTGTGTCTTTACTTTGCATATCATATTGAAATATATGACCTTGTAACAATAAAGCAGAAAATCCTGTGCCAATGATAAGTGCCACTTTTATTCTACGCTTGTAATTTTTCAAAATTGTATTGCTACACAGCTTAGCACCACTACCTTTGGCATTCTCTTCTAACCAGCATAACATACTCCAGTGGTATATACAGTTATATGAAAAAGTTTGGGCACCCCTATTAATCTTAAGCTTAATGTTTTATAAAAATTGGTGTTTTTGCAACAGATATTTCAGTTTGATATATCTAACTACTATTGGACACAGTAATGTTTCTGCCTTGAAATGAGGTTTATTGTACTAGCAGAACATGTGCAATCTGCATTCAAACAAAATTTGACAGGTACATAAGTATGGCGACCCTTATCATTTTCTTGTTTTAAATACTCCTACCTCCTTTTTACTGACTTACTAAAGCACTTTTTTTGGTTTTGTAACCTCATTGAGCTTTGAACTTCATAGCCAGGTGTATGCAATCATGAGAAAAGCTACTTAAAGTGGCCACTTGCAAGTTGTTCTCCTGTTTGAATCTCCTCTGAAGAGTGGCATCATGGGCTCCTCAAAACAACTGTCAAATGATCTGAAAACAAAGATTATTCAACATAGTTGTTCAGGGGATGGATACAAAAAGCTGTCTTAGAGATTTAACCTGTCAGTTTCCACTGTGAGGAACATAGTAAGGAAATGGAAGAACACAGGGACAGTTCTTGTTTAGGCCAGAAGTGGCAGGCCAAGAAAAACATCAGAAAGACAGAGAAGAAGAATGGTGAGATCAGTCAAGGACAATCCTCAGACCACCTCCAGAGAGCTGCAGCATCAACTTGCTGCAGATGGTGTCACTGTGCATCGGTCAACTATACAACGCACTTTGCACAAGGAGAAGCTGTATGGGAGAGTGATGCGAAAGAAGCCATTTCCGCAAGCATGCCACAAACAGAGTCGACTGAGGTATGCAAAAGCACATTTGGAGAAGCCAATTTCTTTTTGGAAGACGGTCCTGTGGACTGATGAAACCAAGATTGAGTTGTTTGGTCATACAAAAAGGCAAGACAATGATCCAAAACACCGCTCCAAATCTACTCAGGCATTCATGCAGAGGAACAATTACAATGTTCTGGAATGGCCATCCCAGTCCCCAGACCTGAATATCATTGAACATCTGTGGGATCATTTGAAGAGGGCTGTTCATGCTCGGCGACCATCAAACTTAACTGAACTGGAATTGTTTTGTAAAGAGGAATGGTCAAAAATACCTTCATCCAGGATCTAGGAACTCATTAAAAGCTACAGGAAGCGACTAGAAGCTGTTATTTTTGCAAAAGGAGGATCTACTAAATATTAATGTCACTTTTCTGGTGAGGTGCCCATACTTATGCACCTGTCAAATTTTGTTTGGATGCAGATTGCA